>VZRO01002741.1:730898-855355 GCA_013397915.1 Daphoenositta chrysoptera | reverse complement strand
ATGTTGGAGAAGAACCCTTTTCCTCTGATGCTGCCAGCTATTTGATGTTTTCCTCAGTCTCAGAAAGCTGGAACTCGGCTCCCGCCGGGTGTGCGCGGGGCCCTGTGGAGTGGGGGAAGGGAAAGCCTCTCCCGGGTCTGAGAACCCGCTCCGGTGTCTCGGCGGCGCAGCCCACAGGTGTCCTTCAGCTGCCCAGGGGGTCCTGAGGGAGCTCTCCCACGGCATTTCAGGGATCATACCCTGGAGCCGAGGTGGGGGTGGGAAGGGGAGGCCCAGCCTGGCTCCCGAGAAGCTGGCCCGGAGCCATTCCCCTCCCCCCACCTCCTCCTGCAGCAAGATGGAATGCCAGAGAGAGAGCCTTTCGTGCCTCCAGCAGGTTTAAATATGCAAAATTGCAGAAGCGCCATTGGATTAAGAAACTATCAATCAACTTCAGCTCCAACCCAAAACAACTAAGAATATAGAAAGAGTATATAAAAGGGGTATAAAAGAAAAGGCAAAAAATCATCATGGCATCAGTGGGAGTTTGAAATAAAAATACGGAACAAGTCAAGCTTCTTTGAGACATTTTACCCTTTGTCTTTCATATGAATTCCATGTTGAACTTGTCCATGTTTGTATGTCAGCTTCCTCTCCCCCAAAACAGCTTATGACACAATTTCACCACCACAAATATGCCCATACATAAACTCATATAGGTAAATGATACTCCTTCAAATTTCTTAATGAAGCAATACTGTATCATAAGGCATATTTTTCAGTGACTCAACAATGATATTTTATATGGGATTGCCTGCTTTGTCAGTAAAGGGGGTCACTATTGATGGAAAAACAAACCTGCCCGTTTTTGCACTAATTTCTGTAGGGTAATAAGCTCAGTCTGTTAGACACCAAATAGTGGTATAGGAGGAAAGAAAGGAAAATTAAGGAGAAAGAAAAACAAATCTCTGTTTCTGATACTCCATGTGACAGGAGATTATTTTCAATGTGTGAAGTGACCCAGTAACGTGGAATTTCACACTTTCATCCACGCACTAGAGGGAATTATTCTTAGAAATACAGCTCCTTAAAGAAAAGCAGGGGAGGGAACTGAGCAAACAGAGCGTTTGGTTTTTCCTCTAATGTTAACAACAACCTCATGTGTGGAAGTAAGATTCCCACTCCTCTCTCTGTCTGGCCTCCTTCTTCTTTCAGTTTTTTGCAAATAAATTCAGCTGCCTTCTCCATCACCAAGCACACATGTAAGGAGAGATGTGGGATGAGCAGAGTGTGTGCTTTACTCCTCTCCTCAGCTTCCAGAGAAGCTAATCTAATGGGAATGGGGAGCAATTCACTGACAGTAGTTGCCATTCCATTCTTCCCTCTCCTCCTCCTTAGAGCAGGAAAGACAGGAAGTTTTGTGGCTCAGAACATGTGTTTAAGGGCTTGTCTTTACTGCCGTGCTAGCTGAAGCCTGTGCAGAGTGCTGCCCAGAGGGATGTGCATGCAGAATCCCTGAACAGCTCCACAGTGCTCTGAAGTAGAGTTAGTTGGCCGGGGGTGGTGAAGAAGCTCAAGTCCTGCTGACACTTGAACTGCTAATGCAAATGGGATCCAGTGGAAAGCTGTCACTCATCAGATGCTAATCCAGTCAGTCAAATGTCAATGAAATAACTATGCCATTAGAGCATCTTTATACGAAGTGATTGGCTCAACTGAGAGAATCTATTTTGTGATTAGATGACTTAAATCAGCTTTACTTGGAGGACTAGTTGTCTTCTGGAGGTACTTCTGCAGTCAGGTGATTTATGTGTTACTCCTTGAAGTACCACTCCCAGGGCTAGAGGGTAAGGAAAAATAAACATTCCAAAAATCAGACTTTGTACTATTCATCTCTTTTGGGTTTAACAAATTTTAATCTCTAACAGCTGAAAAGAGGCTATGAAAGCAATTTAGTTTCAGTATTGAATAATGCTGTTCCTTGAGTAATATCTTGACAGGGAAGAGAGACTAGGGCACAGTGAGTATGGACAAACCACATTAAAGGATGCCAGACCTTATGTGGGATGTTTGTTTTTACAGCTGGCTCATGAAATGTAACATCTGTGTAATGTTTTACAGTGACAAGTTCCTGAACAAACAGCTGCTCCTGGAGCAATATTTTCATTTGCTTTCTTTTTTTTTCTCCCCCTCTGTTTCTTTTTCAGATAATGGCTCTGGGTCAGGAGAAGGAGGTGAGTACCAAACTGCACTTATTTGCTTTTGGTCTTTCTTTTTAACTAATGTGTGTCAGTTTTATACACATAATATATACACGTGGCTACTGTATACCACATGAATTGAGGGAAAATTATGGCACTTAAAATAAGCTTTAATGTTGCAGTGTTATTAGACCATCTCAGAACAGTACTGGTAGAGGAAAGGTTGTAGTGTGCATTTGACCAATACTGTTCTTTCATATTTGACTTATATAATTGTTCATTTGTTACCAGCAATGTACTGCAATATTTAGATCCCTATTTCACCTGTATTTCTCTCCAGAAAATGTCCATTCACAATAAATTTCTCACAATTTTTTTCCTTGCATTTATTTCCTTAGTGTCTAAAACATCTAGTTGTTACCTTATCCTTGGTCAAGCTTGTTGGCTAAAATATATAACAATTGCACTATGATATCTATTTATATAAAGCATTTTACTAAAACATTTTTCTGTTCAAAGCTGTATGTTCAAAGAGGGGATGTAGCATAGCTGGTAGTAGTAGAGGTGCTCTCATCTTTCAACAAATCTTAATCTTCTTCCAGGGATTAAAAAAAATTACCTTAATTCTATCTTTGATACTACTAGCAAGAATACATATAGAATGAAAATGTGAGACATGGATATGTACAGACACAGAAAACTATTTTGCTTTTAGGCTTTAGTGGTATTAAGAAGGTGTTGCTTTTCATACTGATGGGACTGAGTTTTGAAGTACTGTAAATCTTGCATAGTTACATGAAGATGTGTTTTTGTGGAAAACCATCAATGGCATCACTGTGTAGCTAAATGTAACACTTAACTTCAAAAATCAGGAGCTAGCTCCCTCTTGGTGAAGGGGAGGCATTTCCCTCCCCCTTAATAAGATGCTATCGGTAAATTCCTGGGCTGTTCCTAGCACAGGGCCATTCTCACCTATGTTTCAATCTGGGGCAGTGTCTGAAGGAACAATTTTCTGCTCAAACACTTCCTCTTCTTACCTCCACAGGTGACTTTTCTGATGCTTCACACTCTTTCCCCAGCTCTGTTTGCCTCTCCTTGCTGCTCTGTTACCCAGCCCATTATTCTACTGCCTCCTGCAAGCCGAGCCTTCTGGCCTTGGTGCTGCTATGCAGTTCTTGTAGGAGACAGATGATAGTAATTTAGTCCATGTTTCACTTTTATTTTTAGAACAGTTTTAGGAAAGTTTGAATGCTGTTGAGATTAGTTGGGTTCGGGGTTTTTTTCAGTGTTTACCAACTGCATACAAAAATCCCAGTTAAAGTCCCTTGTAAATGTTAATGTGTTGGTCTGGAAGAGATTGGCAGCCGACTGATAGATGTCAGGATTTTTTGGGTAGCTTTATGAGTAGTTTGGAAAAATGTAAGAATGAACACGCTGTGTTTTGTTGCTTGCTCACTGAAGAGGTGAAAGGTCCATGTTCAAATATACTCATTGTTTGATTTGGGGCAGGAGGCTGAACCCAAATCCACCTGTGGGGATAAGAGAGGCCCAAATGGGTTTCCCTTTGTCATTGCTGTTCTTTTTGTTCTCACTTGAAATGTTCATTGAGCCTGGGACAAAGAGATGGGGAAGAAGGATTCATGCTATGGAAAGGCTTTGTTAGCTGGGGTTCAGCATGCCAGTGCATTTGAATTATTTATGCAAGATAGAATGCCATCAGCTTAGGAGGTTTGGTGGTCCCTCGACACCTTGCAGAAGTAGTTGGTGCATTGTCTTGGGAGGTGGAATATGTAGATTCAGTTCACTTCGGGCAGAAAGAATTGAATCTGGTTCCCTTAGCCCCAGTTGAGTTTCTGCACTGCCTGGGTATTGAATAGAGAAGGAACAATGTACCCATTGTCACTGTCCTCCAGCAGTTTTGTGACATAACCCCTTCTTTTATTGGGGTTTCTTCTGAGTGCCTTTGGGCCAACTGAAATGTTTCTTCTTCTGTTCAGTTTGAAAACAATTAAATTTAGTTCTCAATTTTAGGTTAAGGAAAAGGAAATTTAAACAATGAGAAATTGAAAATCCTGCTTGGCTCATCTTCCTTTTTTTTAATACATGTAGGCTATTTGTGACACACTGAATTATTCCTGTCCCTGTGCATCTTCCTAGCTGAAGTGGGTGTTGGGTAATACTTCTGCAGGACAGTTGGTTAGTCTTCAGCATGTTGAGTCATTTCTGTGTCTGAAAGCAATCCTTCAAAGGATGGAATCCACTGTTGCTTTGGCTATTGAACTCGGCTCTGGCTGAAAATTCAAGGATATTTTTTTATCTGGAATTTGTTTTGTTCCATAACTCAAGTAGTTGTAAAAGTGTGACATGAAAACGTTAAAACCCAAAAAGATTTATTGCAATTTAAGGGAATTTAGAGTTAAAACCAAACTTGTAGAAGAGCAATGGACATATTGAGGATGGAGATGCATTGTTTGGAATCCAAACAAGAAGAAAGGATAGGAACCCAGGCAGAGGGTGACCTGCAGGGTAGAGGTGCTCCACAGTGCCCTCCACAGTCCTGCCTCCCTGGTTATTTCAGCTATGGGACTGTCTGCTGCAGAACTGCATCCTGGTACAGCTTTCCCCATTTTCTTTTGGAGGAAGTCAGGATATACTGAGATATAATAATCACCCATGCCGGGATGTTTAATCTCATACTCTTGGATAAGGGTGCTCAAATGGGAACCTAACTCCCTGGGGAGATTCTATGACCCATGGGTTAGGTACAGCTACTGTTCGGAAGCACGAGGAAGCTTTGATGGAAGTGGAAAAATGCAAGGATAAGTGAGAGAGAATCAGCAAGCAAGCAAACATACCATCTCAGAGACTTGTGTTTTCTTACTAGGATTTGCATTTCCAGATGTTAGTCACAGAATCAGTGTTTGCTGTGTTTCTTAAAAATGCAATTAGTGTGATTGTGTATGCACCAGTGGTGCTTGCACACACGGAATGGATGAGCACAGCTGCTTGTGTGCATTCAGGAAGCATTGCAAGTGCTGTGCAGATGCCCTGTTTGCTGGTGGATTTTTAACTGTGAAAGAAAGTACTGGGAAAGCATCCGAGTTGTGCTTTTCAGTTGCTATATCTCTGCCTGAGATGGTCTCCACTGCTGAAATTAGCTATTGGCCTCATGTTTAGTAAAGACTTGTGCTACTGATTCACACTGTTCTCTTTCATAATCTGCATTTCATTGCAGAACAATCTCATTAATGATTCTGAAACTTGACTTCATGCAGATTCTCCCTCCTACTCCAAAACTGTATGATGTTAATGCATTCATTTCTATGTTAAAAAAAAAAAAAGGAAGTAGATTTAGAAACAATTTACAAATCCACACAAGTTCTCTTCCTCACAGATAACTTTTAAGGCAAGATGTTGTCTGAAACTATCTTTGAGGAAGAGGACTTGTGTGGATTTGCCAATTGTTTCTAAATCTACTGGGTTTTTTTTCATGTGGTACAAGAATAAGCAACTAAAGACCATGGAACTACTGGTTCAGGTTCTCCACAAATCGTGTCTACCGTTACAAAGATACTAGGTTTTAGGAAAAGAATGAAGAGTGGGAGAATTTTTTCAGTATGCCTGAATGAGATGAAGTAATACAATTTTTAAGGATGACACAATTGTCTAGTTGCCCTCTGACATTCTGACTGAGCTAGTTCCATTTTCTATGCTCTGTTAGCATTGAGTTGTAATAAAATTACCCATTTTTCTAATTTCAGAAGTCTGAAACTTCAATTAGCATAATAAAAATTGTAGTTATGAAACCAAGCAGTTGGTCACTTGTGGCAATGGGTATCCTGAGGCACTTCTAAGAAGAATATATGATTGTTAATTCAAAAAAGGGGAGAAATTTCAAAACCCTCTTTCAAAACTCTACCATTATGTTTCACCCCTACAGAAGGCAATGTCAGAGAGCAGAGACTCAGACTTTAAGGAGTTGCTTAGCTGGGGTCATGGCTGAAGATGGTGAGATCCTTTAAATTTGCATCTAAGACGTGGGCTTCTCTCTCTATTCTCATATGAATCATTCTGCAATTTCCCTGTTCTGAAGAATACAGTCATAAAATTAGGCCCTTTGTTTAATCAATGTTTTGTTAGAGTTTGAGGCAGAACTGGAGAAGGAGCAGGTACAGGCTCAGATTTGTGTTCATCTCTGCCAATTGTAAATTGCAGCACTATTTGACCTGCTGGATGTATTTTCACAACTTGTAGATTGGGGCATGAAAAATGATTCTCGGGCTGTCACATGTACATAAAAAGGTAGATTGCCAGCTCGCAGCTGTGATGTTGACTTTGTGATATAGTAAGGCCTTTGCAAGAATGTGTTGAAAACCATCAGCATTTGTTACATACACCAAGAAAGAGCTAACAAATGGTAAAGGCTTTTCAAGCCAGCCTCTCAGAAACAAATCACTGTCCTAGAAGAGGCAGGTTCTGTGCTCTAGTAATCAACCAACAAGGGTGCGATTTCTAAGTGTCCTACTATGCCCATAACATTAATTTTTAATTCGTTTCGTTCAGTGTTTGTCTGTATACCTGAGCAAAATGCCCTTTTGATATTAAAAAAGTTGTAACGGTAGTTAGACAGATGGCACCCAATCATTTCAGGCTTTTAAGCTGAGGAAATAACATGCTTGCAATACATATAGCTAAGTTAATTATTATTAAAATAATTTGTTTTGAATTTCTAATCCCTCTGAAATTTAATAGCTGAAGTATCTTGTGATGAACGTCTAGCAGATTGCATTTAGTAATTAATAAATTGATATACAGTATGTGCTTTTTAGCAGGCTGCCATCTGTTCCTTCCCCTCACTGGGGACAACACTTACCCAGTAATTGTCACACAGTCAGGGTGGAATAAACACATACAATTTAGAGCCTCGAAAATTTTCCATTTCAATTTGTAATAGTGCTACTGATTTGTTTTAATGTATTTTAATGTGACTTGGAGAAACTTGACGGTGATTAGCACCCTGGATAGGAGGTAGCATCACATCTTTTACCTATTTCTATAATGGTGTGTGTCTTAGAAAGATTTAAGTGCGGATTCCATCACGTGGCTTGTCACTGAGTATCACTTTAGCTTCAAATAGCCCTATTTATTTCTGTCAAGATCCTACTCGATGCAGGTAAAATTAACACTGAAATGAAACAAGCAAGAATTGCTGTTTTTCAGCAAAAGTTCATAAAGGCAGAGGCAAAGGGCCTGAATGTTCAGGCATTATGTTGGTGGAGACTTATTCTAAGCAGATTTTTCAGGGGTGCTGGAGCATGCTTGGAAGGATGCTGGAGCCAGGGCTACCTAAAGATTCCTTTTCCCTCTTGCACAGGGTAGGCAGGAAATGAGGACAGATTCATCTCATATACCCTGCACTGGGCCTGCAGAAAGGCGTCCAGTGTGTTCATGAAATTGTGGGACACCTCCCTTGGCATCTGGTGACTTTCATGTCCTCTGTTTTCCACCATCATCTAGTCATGCTTAATTTCCCTGGTGCTTACTCTGAAGCTGTTGTGTCTTCCTTTGGAGAAAAAAGGAGTTAGCTGCATTTGAAGCAGGGCACTGGAGTGAATGGGCTCTCGAGTTCTCCTGCTGGATGTTTCTGCAGTGTGAAAGCTGATCCAGTCTTGCAATATGCCTGCTTTTCCCACCATTATCCATGGTGTCATATGCACCGAAGCAAACCAGACGTTCCAGCTCTCAGGTGTGTGAAATACCTATCACCTAACAAGGGTAGTGGTGGTAGGGAGTCTTACAGTGCATGTCCTCACATCCTTTGCTAGCAAGTGTACACGTTGTCATTATCATAAGCACTGGGCAAGCCTATCACTTTGGCTGGGTTGTGATTAGGGAATCAATCTTCAAACGCCCCTCCTCCAGGCACCTCAGTCATAAGCAGACCCAGCATCCTCCTGTTAAGGCTGTAATGCCCGTTCTTGCAAAATCCAGTTCCAAAGGCCTTTACTGAAGCATGCTTGCAGCTGCATTGTGTGCACACAGATAGATCAGAGAGGTATAGGTCTCTGTGTACCATGCCAGGCTTTGCTTCTAAGCCATCTGGGTGGTTGGATAAGAGAGCAGGACCTTCCACGCTGCCATCCTTGGAATGCTTGGAATGCCATCATATGCTTTTGCATATGATCCAGCAGCATGGTCGAGAATTCAAGACATCACTAGCCAAAAATTTGGGAGAGCTAAGAGTAGTGCTATCTTTACATATATACTTACAGACAAAGAGAGCAGGTTTGCAGCTTTGTTTCAAATTATGGGAACAATCTCCATTTTAACTAAGTGCATCATTAAAGTTGCCCTAAAAGTTAATGAAATGTAGGATAAGTCACTAAGCTCTGGAGTGAATTGCGGTCCTTAATGTGCAATTCTGTGGACTGTGGTATTTTGAGAGGAATTTCCAGTGCCACCCATACTCAGGGAATCACAGTCAGATCAGAGGGTGGGGGTTCTTCTGTGCTTTGTGTTGCAGAAGAGGATTTGCTGTCCCTTCCTATTTTTTCAAAATCTTTTTGAGATTAGTTGATCCCATGAGATACAGTAAAAATCATTTTGATCCCAAACCAGTTAGGAAATTATTTTTAGAGGGGCTTTCCCTCTGAAAGGAATAGATAGAATTCTATCTGTGCATGGCTACTGAGGAGCTGCAGCTCTCCACAAGCTCCCCCCTCTTCACTGGGAACAGTGATAAATACAAATATACAGGATAGCTCCCCTTCCAAGCCATGCCTCAGGGCAGACCAAACTTCACCTTGACACAGATGGATGCTTTTGCTTCAAGCCTGATTGAAAGCCCTCAGCAGAAACCCAGCCACATTACCATTGTAGGAACACACAAATGAGTTGCTGAGGGAAGCAATTTACTGCTGCCCGATTCCTCTAGAGCTGCTGTCCATTGGCAGGCTCCTACCCTGCAGCTCCTAAGATAGAGCTGGCCGTCTTCTGCAGAGGAATAATGACTCAAGGAGAAGTGTTAGGGAGCACAGCTCACAAAGACAACTGGGAGTCACTGATCCTATCTTTTTGCGTGTTTCTTTTGAAGGACAGAGCATTAGTGAGGCGCTGCCCTGAAACATGTAAGGAAGCTGAAAAGAGAGGGAAAATGGGCTTTTACTCAACATCAAATTAATATGTCAAGAACAGAATTAATCAAGATACCAACAAAACCAAGAAGAAGAAATTCTGTAATCATCTATACATCAATATTAGAAGCTTGCATAATAAACAAGAGGAGCTTGAATTGCTCATTTGGGAGCATATTTTGACCTAATTGTTATTACTGAAACCTGCTGGGAAGATCTGATTGATTGGAATATTAAAATTAATGCCTACAACCTATGTAGGAACAATCAAATGTGGGGGAGAAAGGAGAAGGGAGAAACAATCTGTTAGGGATATATTGCCTATCTGAAGACATTTACACCAGAGAAACATACTCTCAAATATTAATGGGTTAACATATTTTAAAAGGATGCGGGGTATACAGGTCTGCTACCAATTCAGGGTGAAAAACAATATTCATCTACTCTGTATTGGTAGGAAAGACTGTGTTTTCTTGAAGGACTTGTCTTGGTTCCAGCCAGGACAACGTTCATTTTTGCAGTAGCCAGGAGGGAGCATGGCCAGGACCCAGAAGTTATTCCATACCACCTCACATCATTACTGGGGACTGGGAAAGGGAGTTTTTTTCCAGAAGGAATGGCTCTTTCTGGTCGAGAAAGCATGGCTGCAGTCAGGTTGGGCTCTGCAATGAGCATTTTAGCATGTGAATCACTCTCTCTTCTGTGGAGTTTTGTTATTAATATTGTTGCTGTTACTGTTCATTTTCTTATCTCATTGCTGTTTCCAGTAAATTGTTCTTACCTCAGCCCTTGAGGTCTACTTTTCATGCCTCCAATTTCCCACTCCATCCCACCACAGGGGCAAAAGGGAGGGGAGAGCAGAGGAGCCAGAGAGCTGCATATGGATTGGAGATTCTCACTGGTGACACTGAATGGGGAGTACCATTCCTAAACCACAACAGGACTTCAGTCTCTGTTATATGAAGTGTCTAATGCTGCTACTACTAAAACATAATGCAGCTAGTAGTGAAAGATGCTTCTGAAAATTGTAGGTGACCTATATACATGAGGTCCAGCAAATTCTGATCAAGAATAAAACAAAAGTCACACTTTATTAAAAACAAACCTCATTCAAAAGGTAGAGAAAGCAATTTTAGGATGGGGGGAAAAGGAGAGAAAGGGAATTTTACATTAAATACTACATAGAAAAAACAAACAAGTAGTTGTGGGCTATGATTCTGAAAATAAAAATGTGTTGGGGCATTCACAGGGAGCAGAACTAGAGCTCAAGAGGAAGGGTGTGTGAGTTACACATGTGTGTGTGTGTGTGGCATGTGTTACTTCTTTTGCTCCATTGCAAAACTGGAATGCTAGTAGTGCAGTAAAAGGGCTCAGTAAAGCATTCTGGATGCATTTGTAGTCAAGTCAGATAGTATAAATGGGGTACGATGAAATGGTTTCCATGCCAGTGGTACCATAGAAGGATATTAAGCACCAAATGTTGAAGATGTATTTTCTAACCAGCAGGTCTGCCAGGTTTGCACCTGAAAGCTTTAAAAATGGGTGGTAAAGAATTCTCTAGGCTGTTGATGTCTTTTTTGACTCTTTTTCTTCAGTAGAATAATGATAAATAATATACAAATATTTTCAGAACAGATAAATGTGATGACTGGGGGGCAACAGCCTCTCATTCTGGCACCTATGAGAAGCACAGCATGAAATAGAAGGTGGAAAAATCAACTGAGTACAGAATTAACTGAGGGAAAAAATATTTAGTGCCAGTCACCAGGAGTTCATGGAAAACCTTTATTGAGAAAATTACCCTTTAAAAAACTGATTTTTCCAAGAGAGGCATTTGTACAACAGAACATTTTATGTAAGTGTACCACCACACAGCCATAACCTTTCTTAGTCAAATGCAGTCTTTAATCTCATACAAGTCTAAGTAACTAGAGAGCACAACATCCACACAGTGCACATGTAACGTGCAAAAATACTGCAAATCAATAGATCATTAAATGTTAAGGAGCCAGTAGAAAATTAGTGTGTTTCGAGAGACTGTTCCTGGCCTTGTGACCCCTTCCACTGGTGACCTGGGAGCAAATCAGTCAGCACTGATTTGGTGTGGATGACAGAGAACAGGTCACTGAGCTAACAGGATGCATAAGCAGGCAGGACTTTAATGTCAGAGGACAGTTATCTGTAGTGAGCCCAGGACCTAGATAATTTTTTCCTTGATGTCAGGAATATATCTCTCCTACAGACCGTTGACCCTGAAAAGGACTCATTGGGGAATAAAGTGGATAATAAAGTAAATATGATTGTCAGTGCAGAAAAATGGTCAAAAAGTAATATGATTGTTGGATGTTTAAAGTGAAGATTGTCACAGATGGTATTTGGCTTTGATGACAACTTTTCTGGCACAATATGTCCAGCTCGTGTACCTGTAACTCCAGAAGGTGTCAACTTGCTGGCAAAGGGCGTCAAGGGTCATAAGAACAGAAAAAGAAGGGAAATACCATGAAGGAAAGCAGTGCCATTTGTTTAACTTATTCAAACCATAGGGGATAATTTATTGGCATGGAAAAATGAAATCTGTCACTAAAGGACACTTTAAAATGCCAAATGTAGGCATAGGAATGTGGTACCTAGAAAGAAGGAGCAATCAAATAAGATGTGCGTTTGTAGAGATAAAAGCAGATGACCTTTACCGCAACTTGATAAGAGTAGTGATAAAATTTCTACAGTGGGAATTTTGTTTGATATGTATTAATCCCTGGAAAATGCACAGCATGCTTTAGACAGAAGGGAGTTTGCAGATCTCACCTGCACTATTCTTCATGGAAACACAGCCCCACAGCTCGGAGGGAGAGATTCCCTCCAGCCAACGTCCAGGGAAATTAGGAAGAGCTGTTGTGGATTTCTTTTTCCTGTTTGTATTTAAAGAATGTAAATTCAGCTGTTTCACTGGTGGTGTTTGATTTACTGTTGCTACAGCACATAAAGCTGCCATGAGAAAAGGAATCACTTTGATCTCTGCCCATCCGGCAGCCTTGTGCAGTCAGCTGTGCACCACCACGATCCTGTGATACTTTAAGTGGATCTCGACTCCCTCTGCAGATTTCTGTGGTTCTTTTCCTTCCTTTCAAATATCTAGCTCTCCTTCATCACTTTGTTAAAAATCATAAATAAGAGTGGCTAATGGTACTGAAACAGTAAGAGTATAATTTATTTCTCTTTTTCTTGGTGAAGACTTTTGATGTCCATGTCAACAGTAAAATTAGTGTAGATGTTTTTAGGATCAGAATATTTGAGATAATTGATTTTACTTTTTAGGATACATAGCATTTCTACCAGTTTCTTGTTAGGATGACTTTTTTCTTTTATTTCTGTAGAACTAAACAAAGTAATCTGGAAAATACACCATGGCATATACGACATATGAGCATAGTCTAATCTCATACTGAGGAATCAAAAAGGGGAAAAAATGCAAGCAGTAACCTTGCATAAGGATATCTATAATTAAGGACTGTCACAGAAAATAGCATTTAAATCCCCAGTACCTAATATTCAAGGACATCAAAAGGGACAGGGTTTATACATTATCAGTGGCAATTAAGAGTAAATGTGACTGGGACACATGTCAATGCCAGTTATGTGCCTGGTGGAGCAGGAATAAATAAAAATGACTGAAATAAGTATAAAGGAAGAGCCAATCAATGAAGCATTAGTGTTTTCGGGAATGCTTTTCTATCAGTGGTACAGTCCTACCAACCTCCCATTGACTGACTTTCAAAAAGGGAGCACTATTAAGGTTAATAGCTTCAGTATACGATAGCTTTGTGTTGACAGTATTCCTGAAGGCAAATGGATTTAGGTAAGCAAAACAGAGCTTAATTTGAAAGTCATGCTTTCTATTATTTTTTTTTCAGAGTATGAAGGATCTGGGACAGAAGTTCAGAGAAAACACTCAAAATGTGGAGTTTGCAAATATAGGGCTGAGTGTGATGAAGATGCAGAAAATGTCGGGTATGTAATGTTTCCCCTAACAGTATCACTGAACAAAAGGGAAAAAATCTTAAAAGAAAAGTACACGATTATCTGCTTGACTATGTTCATTCTTACTAACTGAAGCTTTAGTGCTGTCCAGTAATAATGTGTTTGATATGTGTCTGTAAGGAACAAACCATCTGCAGTTGCAAGGTAGTGGGAGAAAACAACAGAGAGTTATACTGGAAACTCTTTAGCTAATATTTTCCAAACAAAGCACTTTGATTTGTTTGATGCTGCCAACAAAACAACCCAAAAACCGGACAGGAATGCAAAATAAATACTGATTATTTAACCCTGAGCTTTTATTCTCTATGTTCATGAAGTGTTACAGGCAGTTATTTCAATCAGTGCAAAGCTTGGACTAAACACAAAGTTGAACTGAGGACTTGAGCCAGTCAGTTCTTCTAAACTCATCGTGGCATTTGATATCTTAGATCCACCCAGGGAAAAACAAATGAAAAATATTAACTATTGTCAAAGTTCAGAACAACTCATCAAGAAACAAGAAGCTTTTAAAGACAATCCATAATGCAGAAGCAGTTGCACCAAATTTCCTCACTCAAGGTAGTTGAGTTATTTTATACTCCGGCTGTCCAGGCTCTGTGTGGCTCTCAGAAAGGGCAGAGATACCATGAAGGAAAGGGCTTCTCCAGACAGCCCCATGAGGCTTTAAGGGTTTTTAGGGAGTTAAAAGAAGTCCCATCTGCTGATGGGGTTTTGTTTCCAGCCTTTGTTTGCAGTGGCAAAAACTTTGGTTTTTGTTTGCAGCCTTTGTCCTGGCAGTGGCCACCAGTATGGAATAAGCTTTACTGGGGTCTGGACTGGTGGCAGGTACTGGGGTTACAGCTGCAGACACAGTGCATGAAGGTGTTTGAGAGACTTGCAAATGGTGCATTTTTGTGTTCACAGAGGGAATAGCATCTCAGAATAACACTGCTTGAACATCACTAATCAGAGAAAACATCACTCTCCTTTCTCTTGTCTTCCAGCTGGAATCCATTTAATGTTGAAATATGTCTTAATTGCACAAGGTTTTATTACAGGATATCAGCATGAAGACATCTCAGGCAGTAAAGCAGCTTAGCACTAATATTCAAGATGTGCATTCAAGATTAAATCATAGAATACAAGGGAAAGCAAAATGGTAATAGTGCTCACCTATACTAGCATGATACTTCACATTTCATAAAATGCCATGGTCCTGAAGCAGACTTGCTCTTTCCAGGAGAGAGACAAATGAACTAGAGCTGTTTTTTGTAATACTAATAATCTTTTGGAATATTGCCTTGGTCTGCTTAATTTATG
This sequence comes from Daphoenositta chrysoptera, assembly GCA_013397915.1. NCBI lineage: Eukaryota > Metazoa > Chordata > Aves > Passeriformes > Daphoenositta > Daphoenositta chrysoptera. The sequence continues at coordinate 840,705 of VZRO01002741.1, read as the reverse complement.
ACTGGAAAGATGGTATAGATGAGATATATATATATATGTTTGTTATATGCACTGAGATGTGCTTTTGGCTTTGGAAAATAAATCCTGAAGCATTCAACCTCAGTAAAAGCTTGCCTAGTCTTTCTGCACTTGTAGAGCTGGCATGTCTGCAGCTGTATAGTATCTATAAGAAAATTAGGATAAAGCTGAGGAGAGCGGAAGATTTATTCCCTACCTCCTACTCATATAAAATGAAAGCATGCTCCCGCTTCTTGACAACAGGCAGAGAGTGCTCTTTTGCCTCTAAGATTTCTTTAATTAGTCCTCATTAAAAAAATAAGTGGAAACAAGAACTTTTATGTAGAAAATGCTCAAAAGTTAGAAAATATTCCCATGTACATTATTTGCAATTTACTGGACAATATTTTTCAATTTTGTATGAGAATTTAATATAATTTAATTTTTTTCCCAGTACCTTTGACCATTAAAACAGGCTTCAGTGATATTCACTTTTTAAACATAGATAAATCAGACTCTATTAACACAGCTTGCCTCCAAGGTTGATTTTGACAAGTCACATAGCAAGTCATAAACTTGCTAAAGCAGAATATAGGAGTTGGCATATTTTTTTTCCTAAAATCAAAACAGTTATTTACCTGGCAGAAACAAAATGGGATTGAAATGTTCTGTTTGGGAAACTTTAGTAAAGCACCCCTTAAAACTGCTTTTTACATCTAATGTTTATTCTCTTTCCTGCTGTGTTTCAGTGTGGGTTTTGACTTCATAAAATTGTATCATGACATATAAAGTTACTGGTAACACAAGTATCTTTTCATTAGACCTGTATAAATGTTGCTGATCTGAATTATCCTTTAATTCAAATTTACACGAGATTACAGACACTATTGTCCCTAATTCTAGCAAATCACAAAACACCCTAATTTCATAAAAATATTCTGTTTTGATTTTCCTTTTTAAGACATGAGAATGGCCACTGGAACTTTTTTGGATAGTGTGATAATGTCTACTGAACCACAAAAAGTACATTTAGTTCTGTTCAAGGACAGCCCTTGCTTGCACCTTCTGATGTTAAGACACTTAAAAAAGTGTTCCACATGATTACAGAAGGCATTTAAAGAGAATTTTGCTCCATGATAGTGACTGGATGAGTTAGCTGAACTGCCCCCTAATGTTTAGTAGATAATCTCAAGCCATATTCATGATACATACAGTAAATGCACAGTTATGCATTTTTTCAAACCCTTTTCCAAGCTGTGCAATCTGAGACCTTACAAACATCAGCTCCTTCTTCTCCGACTGCTCTTGAGAAGCAAAACAGTATCTGTACTCCTCATTTATCAATAAGTAAATTAATTTGTGGGTAAAATGTTCAGTAAATTGGTGTGAAGGGTGCCAAACATGCCACCACATGTTGAGTGGTTTGAAATAAATGAGCTGGCATCAATGAGGAATACCAGGACCTGCCAAGAGGCCACCCACAACAGCCTAGGCAGCAGAATAGGCAGATTTTCTCCCAATAATGGAAAAATCATGCTAAAGGCAATTGTAGTCCCTGCAGAATGTCGTGTGTCTTTTGGGTCTGGAAAGGTGTGGGAGTCTTATGCAAAAAATGGTGGCACCTGATACTGTCAGTTAAAACTGTAGGGTGATCCTTACAGTGGAGAAGCAGAAGCAAGACCACTTGGCATTTCCTGATTTTTCAGAGTTGAACTTGCTGGTGTCTAAGCAGGTCCTTTCTTCTCAGAGCTGCACAGTGTTATTGTGAGGGGCAATAGACACATGTCAAAGCATGGTACATTTTGGGTAGTCATCATGGAAAATGTTTCCCCCATGAGGGTGGTTGGACACTCCAACATGGTGTCTGACATTTCCACCCACGGAGATGGTCTGAACTTGATCAGACACAGCTTTGGGACCAACTCCAAACAGGGGCTGGGACTAGAAGGCCTCTACACATCTCTTAAATCTAAATTAATCTGTGAATCTGTGTAATTACCAAATCTTGATGCATTTTAAAAGCAAATTTAAAGATCACTTGTACGGAGCTGAGATACACTCCATATTACAAATTAGTGATGTTAATTTTTTGTTGCTCTTAAATTGTATTTTCCCCTTTGAAAAAGCTACAGATTCTTAGTTTTCATGATCAGTGTTAAGCATTATGGCTATCTCTTGATCAAATTGGTACATACACTTTTATTACACTAGATCACATGTAGTTTGAAGAAATCAGGCTTTGCATAGTGTTTTAGATTTGTATCTTCATTTTGTTGGATTTCACAGAAGCATTGTCTGTCTAAACCAGAAGTGGTAACAATGCTTAGTAACCTGAATGCAAAAATATAAACAATGTCATGACTTCCACTGTCTCCATGAAAAATTTCAACGTTGATTCTAGGTGGAGTGGTTGAGACACAGAAAGAGTCTGTGAAGAGCGTTGTCATAAACAGCACACTTGGACAATTTGTATTCAGCTATATGCAGATCAATACATTATTTCTTTATCTAAGCTCAGAAAGGAATCAGGTTGAGGAAACATCACAGAAATATATTTCTCCATATTTTTCTTTTTTTCTCATACAACTTGTAAGTATTTTAAAGAGTTATTAGTTTGTGGTCAATCTTTTCAAGGGCATAGACAATCACTTGTGGAGGCACTAGTCTTAAATTGCATGAACATGTAACATGTCATTTGTCTGAACAGCAATTTTTGGTAGGTCTGAGGTAACAGGATGCAAGCAACAGGATTCACATGGATTGGCTGGGACTTCCTTCCCATTTAGTGACAAAACTGAAACAGGTTGTATGTATCACGGGAAAAGCTGCTGCTGCCTGACACCATTCAGTCAGTGCCTGCCTTCCTTCTCTGACTGTCAAATGTCTCTCTGGCCAGAAGCTTCCTCCTCTTTGGTGAAAAGACAATGTATTATGCATAATGGTGTAAAATGTGTATCAAGGGAATGAAAAAATACACAAGAGGTTGGTAAACTTATACTCTTGTGTGGGAAAGTGGCCAAAAGCCCAAAACCATAGGCAGTATGAAGGTGGTTGTGTGTTTTCTGCTGCAATTTTGAATTAGAAATGCAATTGTGCTGAGAAGTGGACATGGAGGTGGCAGCACAAAGCTTGGTGCCACCTAGAGCTGATGGGGTAAATCCTGTAGGTCACCATCACACACATATTTATGGTTTGCTCTTGATATACCCTGGGGTATCCAGACTTTTTCTTAGCACACACTGGGCTTTTCAGTTCTACTGATTGTTCATGAGATAAACAGATCATCCTATCAGTACACAATCAAATACAGGATCTCTAGAGTGTCTGGGCTCCTGCCCTGCGCTGCAGCCAGGGATAATGCATTCATGTGAGCTCAAGGGCTTCTCCAGGAGAACTCTGACCACCCCCATGAAGAAAGATTTGACATCTGGGCATATCTGTTCAAGGGCCGAGCTTCTCTCATTTTGAAGAACAATTTCCTTGTGTTCCAACAGAATTTCTCTCCTTGCCACTTGCAGCTGTTGTGTTTCACTCCTCTTCGTGCACCTCTGAGAAGAGCCTCACTCCCATCTTCTTGATAACCCCTCTTGGCTTGTTGGTGACAGCAGTCACTTCCTCAGCCTTCTCTTCTCCAGGCTGAGGAGGAGCAGTGCCCCCAGCCCCTCCTCACACAGCCCATGCGCTGTCCCTCTTCCCATCGCAGTGTCTCACCACTGCAGCCCCTCCAGTTTTTCAGAGTACTTCCTGTTACTGGGGGGTCCCAAAACAGGACAGTGCTTCACATGGTCATGCTTCACTCATGAGTGCTGAATGGAGGACAAGAGTCACTTCCCTTGCTCTGTTGGTGACCATCCTGTGATGCAGCCACCCAGCCTGCTGCTCCCCTGGGCCCTCAGGTCCTGTTCTGCAGAGCTCCTTCCCTGCCAGTCCACCCACCATCTATCCTGTGGCAGTCCTGTCATCTTCAGACCTGAGTGGTCACTTTTTTTTTTCTTTTTGTCTTTGGTAAGGAAATCATTAACTTAAAAATAGCCTCACTGTAAAAATTCAAATTTATCATGTTCTCAGTTTTACCTATTTTTTTAACAGATGAAATATGGAAATGAGATTCTGAGCACATTCAGTCTTTTTTTTTAATAAGTGTACTATGCTGTCAAAGATATGTTTTGACTTATAATGTAGATTTTCAAGAAAGATTGACAACTGATCCCCAAGTAGACCTTTTGAGATTAACATTTTATGAGATTTACTTTGGAAAGCAAAGGTGCCTCAGCAAAGTATAGATTCAACTGGTCTACATTTACATAGTGTCTGTTTTCACAAAGGCCAAACCAGAATTTCAGAAGTCTTAGTATTAACAGTTAGAAATGCCAGTGTGGACATTTCAAAGTCCTAGTCTCTGCCTTGTCTATATAATTTGTCCTCCAGGGAAAGATTTGGCCTGTTTGAAGTCCGGCATGCAAGTTTACACTTCCTTCTTTTGAGCATTTTTCCACTCGTTTACCAACCTTTTGTTTTTTAATTAACCTTTTAGGGTATGATATTGTATGTAGGTATTCACAAGGAAGGGTATCTAAATCCTATGTAAATGCAATTCATAGCTTTCTGATCCAACAGAAAAAAAAATCCTAAGTATTTGTGTGCAAAACAAACCATTCAGACAATAAAGAAAATCAGCCTAAATAAGGGATTTAAGATTGTATCATGGGATTATGAATTATGAAAACCTGGGCTCAGGATATTCTGAAATGAGAGGAGTAGCATAATGGTCTTTTCACTATTAAGAAATTGAATAGATCCTAGATGGATAATAATCCAGGTCTGTTTTTTTAATGTATATTTTTAGTGATCTTTGCAGCAGTGTGTGCCAAGTCTTTGAAGGTTCCTGTTATTTGAGGGTGGAGGGAGGGTTAGGCTGCTCTTGAGAGAGCAAACATGAGTTCACTGTGTATGCTGTGAGAAGCTCACTGCAGGTACAGACTAAATTTCTACAGTGGTCAGAGACAACCATGCCATGAAAATGAAAAAGGGAATGCAGGGATGTCTGGAAAGTAGCTGAAGCCTATGGTATTCAAATGGTATTCTGAATTGCTGGGCAGAAGTAAAGACAGAGTGTTAAAGCTGGGCACAGAGATGCTTTGTAGAATCGAATTTCACTTCTCTTGTGCTATAAAGGGATTTAAAAAAACACACTAAAAACCTGATGAAGATCCAGCTCTAGTCAAATAGGTAGAAAAATCACTTTGAAATCCAGATTTTCTTAGTTCAGGTTTCATCTGGGAAGAATTGCACACAAGGGAAGAAGCATCAAATGAAAGGTAATCCTTCATTTGGCATGGTTATATTCTTAACTGCAATTGCAACACCCCTGCTATTTCAATTCACCTAAATTTATTCCATCAAGCATACCCTTATCCATCTGTGTGCATTTCACACACTTTGTTTTACTCTAGTGTTTCCATTTTACATTTGCAAGCAGCTGTGCCAATGAATTGGTGAGTACCTGAGAACGCCCACTGTTGTCAGCTACTGGGAAGGGGTAGCCAGCAGCACTCCCTGTGAGGCCAGGCCAGAAAAATACACTTGTGAGCAAATCCCAGGTGGGCAGAAATGCAGCAGCCTGATCTGCTGGTTGGAAATGCCAGTCTCTCCCAGTAGCCAAGCCCGCTCCACAAGTCAGTCATGCATTTCCTTTCCTTTTGCTTCCTCTCTTTTCTTTGAACCTACCAGGGTTTTTAAGCACACAGAACTTCCAACAGACCACGTACACCTTGAAGCCTGAAAACAAAAGAGAGCCTTGAAATGTGTTCTGATCTCTGGGGATCTAATTAATTTACTAATAGCAGCAAGTGCTCTTACAGCCTGAGCTTGTCACTTCGTTTTACTGAGCACGTTTTCTTTGTTTCACCTAGTAGCCCCCAAAATCGAGTTGTACATCCTCATTTCTTCCTTATTAAAACCACCCAGAAAATCTGTTTGGTTTAATTATATCGCTTTGTACTTTCTTGAAATTCAAATGCTTTTCTGTTTAACTAATGGTGTTAATGAATGATATGCATGCAACTTCTTAAAGCACATTTTCACAACAAGCTGGTGCCTTTTTTCTTAAGGTGTCAGCTCTCTGATGACAGGTGACAAAATTCAGGGGTTTTTTCTGTATACCCTAGTATGTCAGGAAAACATCAGAATATATCCTGTTGACTTTCCCAGTCTAAGCGAGAGCAAAAATTTGTTGAGGACATTAAGCAGCAACCTCCCCCAGCAAGACATCAATTTGGAGCATTAACTACCTGTTTAAATCCTTTTGATTAAAATCAATAGGAAGGTTATAGTGAAAAAAAAAAAGTTTGTAGGGCTCTCACTCCTTTTATTCCAGTGTGGCTTTTACAACAAGCTTTTCCAGCAAAAATCTGAAGCACTCATTCACTTCTTTCTGGTATGAAGCATCAAGCACATTCAAGATGTCATTAATACAGAGTTCTGCTAAGTGACTTTTCCTTAAGTGACTAACTCTTTTTCTTTTGAATTTTAGAGTTAAGGTTCACTCTCTTCCTGGGTGCCCCTCTTGTGATTCTCCCAGGTGTCCCTGCTCCCCCTTCATGATTTCAAGTTTTTCCTGCCCTGCCTTTATGAGCAGCTCTCTTCATTGTCCTTTTGCTCTCTCTGTGCTCTCTCCCCAGCAGAAGAGAGACTTCAGGGAACAGATTACAATAAGGGACTGCAATTTTGTGTTCAGTTTCAGTCTTAGCTATGAAGGAAAACAAAGCCCATAGTCCATGGTGCCTCTTAAAGGTTCTCCTTCCTGCAAAGGCCTCTGATAAGATTTTTGCCCTTTAAGATGCCACTTTTAGCTCATTCTCATTGTCTGCTGTGTCTTCTCACATATTTTGTGCGCCTCTTGTATGGTCTCTGGCATGGTTCAGACCCGTGGGCTGTGTTTGATAGCCTTGAGTTTTGACTTCTGCCTGGCTTTGGCTCCCAAACTGGCTAGTGAGGGGAGCTGGCTTCCATCAAGCAGTTGGATTTCCTGTCATCTCAGTACCAAGCTATTGTCTGCCCTCTGTAGCTCTCTGACTTCAGGATATAACGTATTTTCAGTATTTCATAGTGGGTTTGTTGGCACATCTTCCAATACTTTCCTGATCTGCTCTTCTGTTTTAGTCCCTGGTGGTCCTGTCCTCTCACAGGGACCCAGGCTCCAGTTTGAAGTGTTTGATGTGCAGCATCAGAGCAGCACCTTGCTCTCCCATGGTTTTACCTTCCTTCACAAACACCGAGCAGTTAAAAACAACATTCTTTTCATGTTTTCTGTCAAGAGCAGCACTCCCCATATGTCACAGCTCTCATCTCACGATTTGGTACTTGCCGCAGTCCTGACTGTATTTTTGGTCTAGTGGAAACTGTCTATGAGCAAGAACAAATTCACTGCACTCTATGCAGACTCTCTGACTAGTGCAGGTTTCTAACATGAGCTCCTGGCTCCCTCTCTGCCACCCTGCTGCATCTGTGGAGGCCCTTCTCCCTCCAGAGCATTGCACCCAAGCCATGTCTTCTCCTTAACTTTCAGCCTTCTGAAAGGCTTCAGAGGTTTATGTTGGAATAAGTGTTGCAATTTTTTTTAAGTACATCAGGCCAACTATTAGCTATGCCACAGTGTACTTAAACCACCTGCTTTTACATGTCAGACATCTCTCTGAAGTAACCAGTAACTAACTGGCCAGGGAAGGCTGGAAGTACAACTTGGCATCAGGGTCGTAGGCAAAGAAGTAGCTAATGGCACCAGGCAGATATATGATGAGGGATCAACATTTGAAATTTCTGTCCATTGAAGAGATGGTTAGAGATAAGGCTGAGACTGTTGATCAGAAAACCAGGATCAGGAAGTCATAACCACCCCTAAAGTAAGCGTTTGAGAATTCTGAGAAAGTTAGCATTTAATATTAGAAGTTAAATCTAAACACAGCAAAGCACGAAAACATAAGCAGTTTCCAAGCAGTTTCAAGGCTAGCCTGTAATGTCACTGTGAGCAAGAAAAAACTATTTTCAAAACTCACCTTATTTGTCACCAGGAATGACAAAACCCAGCTATAATCATGATGCTACAGACATTGGATGGTGACTACAGACAGATTTAAGGGTGAGCAAAGGTATCTGTCTGTGCATAGCCAGTGTCATACAAATGAGGACCAGCTCTCTGCTAGTTTGTGTCAATACATATGCATAACTGCTGAGCCATGAGCCTTTTATTTGTATGTAGTAAATCCTAATAAACCCCTTATTAGTCTTAACATCATGTGGGAGCATGTAAACAAAATAGTATTTCCGTCCTGATTCTAGGGTTTACAACCATCACCAATTCTAGTAAGAAAGATTATCATGTGTTCATCATATTGATATTTAGAGGCTTCATTAGTACTTGGAGGTAGGTCCCTAAGATGTGTAGAGACTCATTACTGGGGCAGTTTTTCACTCTCAGCAGGTGCATTTAGAACCCTGTTTGCACTAGAGATGTTCTATCAGCAATCTGAAGTTCACAGGCATGAAAAATTACCGGCAAAATTAGCATATTTAAATTAAGCAACAAAAGATGCTCCTGGAAGAAGAAGAAGAGAGAAAAGTGTGCTGGCCATCTTCAGTGTTTCTGCAGCATGGAATTGGGTTCTGCTGTAAGATTTGTTACTGGCCTGAGGCATAGAGACGTCTGTTTAATAGTTTAATTTTATCTGGAACAGTGGGAAAGAACATAAAAAACCTGGTAAGTTGGTAGCTTGGACATTTTTCCTATCCTGTGACTCACAAGACTGAATCAAGATGAATCTAGTGGTAACTTCTGACAGTCAGACCATGTGCCTGCCCCATGTAGAGCTTTCTGGCAAGGAGAGGACCTTGTGCCCACTGCCACCTTCTCAGAAGGTGCAGAGTTGCTCTTCTCACACACAACATGAGGAGGAACTTGACTGAGAGCTGGACATGGTGGCCACCTTGTCCTCCCCCTCATCCTGCAACCACACTTCTTATTTACCCCATCAGAAATGTGGAGAGAAGCTTGTGGAGCAATGTGAAAGATACACAGAAACTTTCATTCAAAAATAGAATGCAGAAAGCAGAATATTGATTAAAATAATAAGGGGGTGTGGGGCTTGGAATATTGGAAAGTTTTCCTATGCAATTCACATATGTAAAATTTCAGGACTTTTTGCTGGGGCTACAAAAGTATCTAAACATGAACAGGTCATAGACCTGTCTGAGTCTTTGGTTGTCCTACCTTTGTGTAGTAAGGAACCAGCTACATTTTTCCTGCTTTCCGTTTACAATCCCTAGTTGCAAATTGTTTGGAAAATTATTCATCCTAAACAACCAAATTTTTAATGGGATGCACTATGAAATAATTCAGATTGCATAATCCTGTTTTAAATGCAGCATAGTAGACCTATTGTTAGCTTTCAAAGGAATTAATGAAAGTCTTGCTGAAATGGCACAGTCAACCAAGCGTATTGAGTCTATACAGCCTTTGAAATAGAACTCCTTCTATTGCCTAACAGAAAAGGGAGTCCTTTTTGTTTTCCCTCTCAAGGATCCTGATTCTAAAAAGAGTAGAATATTCTTCTGGTTTTGTTCACACTAGAGAACAAGCACTACAAACTGGTATTTTAATGTAGTAAGTCTTCCTAGTAATGTGTTACCAATTTTCAGGTGTATTCCATGAGATTGATATCAGAGTAAAACTACAAGAAACATTAATACATTATTGTAAAGCCTGCTGAAGCATCTATTCAAAATTTTGTACATTCTGCTTGGAGAAGCCTGAGATGTCAATGGCTTCTTCAGCATCCTTGTGCAGCACGCTCTCTCCTCCTGGCATTGGTGTATGAGCTAGTGTTTACTTAGGACTTAACATGACTTAATTTTTGTTTGCTGGATGTCAATTTTGTTTTGCTGTATGCTTCAATTAACAGGTGTGTATGTAACATAGACTGCAGTGGATACAGTTTTAATCCTGTATGTGCTTCGGATGGAAGTTCCTATAACAATCCATGCTTTGTCAGAGAGGCATCATGTCTGAGGCAAGAGCAGATCGACATCAGGCACCTTGGGCACTGCTCAGGTAGGATTAATTTTGGTTTTCTGGTAAATGTAAGTTCTGACATTACGGGGCTTGGTAGAGCTTTCCCTTTTCCATTTTTGGTCAGAAGTCAATGATGCAGTTATCAGGGAACTCACCACCTGTAGTTTTGAGTTCCCAACACTAAACATAGTGCAGTGTTTACATTACCTTTCTCTGGCTGCTGTTACCTGGAAAGACAGCAAAAGCTCTTGGGAAAATCTAAGCAATAATCCAACAGTTCTTACATGAGGGGGTGGTAGGAGAACAGAAGGAATCTGGGTGTGTGCGAAATCTTCCCTCTTTTTGCTGCAGGCTGTAAAATGTACTTCCAGGGTGTGTGGAGTTGGGTCCCCATTGCACGAACATTGATCCATTAATCTTAAGGGTCTTTTCCAACCTAAGTGATTCTATAATTTCCTTTCCATTCCTTGTTGGAATGGTCCACTGAAGCTCTCTGTCTGTTGCCTTGTTGCTAATCATGTCCATAACCCTTCAGTTTTGGGGGCTTGCAGTTAGGACTTTCTCATGGGAATAACAGCTTTCCACCAACTCTTTGCCAGTTACATCTAGATCTGTAACTTGGGCAGTTCCAGCACCAAAACAGACTGTCACCAAAATAACTTAGGTCCATACCACAGAGAAGTTTTGAGTTCAAAACCTACAGCTTGAGGTATGCCAGGTGTTGGTCTGGACACTGGGGTTACTGACCAGGTGTGATACCAACCTGGTTGTATGGGAGGAACAATGTGGGAGTATGTCCAGTTTTACTGCAACCTAAAGTAATTCTTTGAGTATTATTCTGGCTTATCAGTGATGCACGTGCGGTAGTCTGAAAAATATCCTTTCCTAATAAGTACCCATGCATGTATTTATCACCTAGAAACAGATGACACAAATGCAGTTGGAAAGAAAGATGATGGCATGCAGTATCGGCCAGAAGTGAAAGGTACGGTGCAGATTTGTGCTTTTTAGTTGTGGCTTTACAAGATGAGGAAATAGAGCATGCATGTTCCTTTCTAGTCTGCCTTACAGCTTTGATTCCTGTAACCAAGACAGACCTGTGAACAGCTTCTTTCTTACAGCGTGTTGCAAGGCTAGCCTAAAGATGTGCATGATTTGTAAGTTTTGCCTGCTGTATTCCTCTAAGATGCCCAGCTGCTCAGTACCCTGTGCAGTGGCCACAGGATTGGACTCCCTCCAAGTGCTGTGAAAATTACTTTACTGGAAGACACCAAGTTGTGACATTCCTGATAACATAGCACAAGCCTCCCTGCCATGATCCCATCTTTTCTGTTATCTTCTGAAAAAAATGGATGAGTCTGTATTTGTTAGGTTGTTTTAAAATGTTTTCAGTAAACTAGTATGCTGAATCACATTGGTTGAAAATGTTTCACCTACATGAACCTTACCTTACCTTTTAATAACCTTTACTGTCTCAGCTTTTTCTTCATCCCTGCTAGTCAGATGATCACACACATTGAGTATCACTCCAGTGCTTTCTTTAGACCTCCTGTTGCTAGCAACACACTTGAAAAAGCCCTTCTTGTTATCTTACACACCACTGGCCAGACTCAGTTGTAAATGAGCTTTGGCCTTTTGTGTCGTCTCCCTACACATATGAACCACTGCTCTGTACTCTTCCTGTGAAGCCTGACCCTGCTCCCAGTGACCATACAAATTCTCTTTTCTCTTGTGTTCCAAAAAGAGCTTCCTGTTCAGTCAAACTGGTCTTCTGCCCCGCTTGCTTGACTCACAATGCAGCAGAATTGTCTGCTCCCGTGCTTCTAAATGGTGCTCCTTAAAACTTGATCAGCACTCATGGACCCCTCCAAAGCAGATTGCCAGGGTACTCTGCTAAATAGCTCCATGAATAGCTTAAGGGTTTTTTCTGCTGAAGTCCAGGATAACAACTTCAGTGTCCTTTTTTCGCATTGCGGTGAAAGCTCAACCAGTAAACTCAACCATTTCATGATCACTATGGCCAAGACAGACACCTACCATTACACCCCCCATGAGTCCTCTATTCACAAATAGCAAGCCTAGGAGGGCTTGCCTCCCTGAGTACCTCTGACAAGAAGTTATTATCTCCTACATATGTCAAGAAAGTCCTGTTCATCACAGCAATATTATATTCCCAGGTGATGTCTGGAAAGTTAAAAATCTCCTATAAGGACAAGGGCTAGCAATCCAGAAGTTTCTCATAATTGCTTATATAATAAGCAATCAGAGCTTACATCCTGGCTGGGCGCTCAGTAGTAGTCATCCACTACCACATCTCCTTGTTTTCATCCCCCTAGCTCTCACCCAGAGGCTCCAAGCCACATCAACACTAACTGAAAGTGCTGTACAATCACCTCTCCCTTATATATAACATGATACCTCCAACTTGTCTGCCCTGCCTGTCACTCCTGAACAGCCCGTAGCCCTCTGTCTCAACACTCCAGTTGTGGGATTCATTTTACCTAGTCATGCAAACACCAGTGATATCATAGCTCTGGGAGCTGACCACTGCTTCCAGTTCATCCTGTTTGTTTCTCATACTGTTTGTGTTGGTATTCAAGAATTTCAAATGTGCTCCTGAGCTCTCCATGCTCCCAGGAGCAGTGCAAGTGTTCCCACTAGCACTTGCTGCCCTCAGGGGATGCCATGACAACTTTTGCCTTACCTACTGCAATGCTGTTGGCATCCCCTTCCCCCATCGATTCTAGTTTAAAGCCCTCTCCATCAGTCCCGCCAGCTTATGGCCAAAAAGTCCTTTTACCCAACAGGACAGATGGGTCCCATCAGGCCCCAGCATACCTTGTGTCTCAAAGTCTCTTCCATAATTTAAAACCCCAAAGTTTTGGTGGAAACACCAGTCCTAGAGCAAGGTATTGATATCCTGGCCTCGCCTGTTTCTTTCAAGTTTCCCCTTATTATTGGGAGGATTGAAGGGAATCACTGTCTCTGTGTTCCCAAATTTTTTTAGCATTGTCCCCAGGGCTTCTGAAATCTCATTTGATTGACCTCAGACTTTTTGTTGCTACATCGTCATTAGCAGCCACCTGAAAGAGCAGCAGTGGGTAGTAGTCTGAAGGTTGCAATAACCTCTTCAGTCTTGTGATGACATCTCTAATTCAGGTCCCAGGGAGGAAGAAAACTTCCCTGAAAAGAGAATCCAGTCTGCAAATGGCTGCTTCTATTCCACACAGGAAGGAATCACAAATGAACCTAATTCACTGTTCTTTCTCCTCAGTGCTGGTCTTAATGCAGGTTTTGTTGCAAGGGGTTGGTACCTTCTCTGTTAGCTTTGGTCTTCAGTTGTTCTGTCATTATACTTGTTTTGCACTCCCATGGCTTCCCTGAGTAAAGCCATCCCACCACGGCTTTCAACACTCTTTGTGTTCCTCTTGAAAAGTCATTCAGTGCCAAAAAGCTTCATATATTTTTCTCTTTTCACAAATTCTCTTATTTTCGCTGCATATGATGTACCAGTTGGAGTGATTTAATGTCAATTTTCACTTACATTATGAAGGTATAAAAGGCACCAAATGCAATATACATCTTATTATGTAATGTAATGAAACACCACTTTCAGTTCCTATTCTGAAGAGGTAACAGCCTTTTATTCATTGCATGTAAATTGCCCTTGAAATCTAGTTAGTGGAAAAACCATTGTATATAATTATTATTATTAATGTGTATGGCTTGTGCGGTCTCACATTCAGCAAATGATGTGCATGAAGGGAGTATGCTTCATGAAAAAAGGTTGTTTTGAAATTTTTTAATGCGGTACTCAGGTCTCTCTAGATAGTGAAAGCCTGAAGTGAACCTCTTTGAATTGCATTTTTTCTTCCAGGATAAGAGAACAGTCCACACTCCTACCTGTTTGCTTTTGCTTTCAGTTCCTGTGAGTTACTCTTGTTAAACCCTGTCCTCTGAATAGATAATACCTTTTAGTCTCTAGAAGAGTGACAGTCTCCTCCTGCAGTGCAGATGGCTACCTAAAGTTACATCAGAAAGGTCTCTTCCCAGATTCAGCTGGCTTGGTGGTTTTCTTGTACCAAGATGAGCATCAGGGTTTCAGTTTTTATGCAAGACTCTTCCTTCTGGTGAAGTATTTGAACTCCTATATCCAGTCACTCTTTCGAGGCTCCTACACCAGTTAAATCTTTCACTTTGAAGCTCTGAAGCAGTCTAGCAGGTCTCTCAAATTAAAAATGTCAAAAGGGGGGAAATGTCTGTTTTACACTAGGAAGCACCTCCTGCTTAATTTAATATCTCCTTGTTTAATTTAAGTTTTGCCTCTGACCTGTGTGTAGCTGTCTGGCCACTTTTCAGGGGATGCACCTTTCAGTTGTCCACTGGGCCTCACATTCTGTATCAGTACATATATTAAAACCAGATATGGTGCAGCTCTCTAAACATACTAATATAATTGTCTGTAGGTCATTACAAGCCTTTAACTGGGATCAGATATGACAGTAATTAAATTCTTGGAGAAGGAGGGAGACAATACTTTTGGGATGAGACATCCCCACTTTTCTCCTCTTAGACATGTTGTGACATAGTCTATTCCATCAGTGCAGTGGTGGACACATTGTCAGTATTAGTCAACGTTCTTCCCTTGTGTCAGTATTTCATTATCTTCAAAACACAGCCTGAATCAACAGGCTTCCTTATTTCTAAAACCTCTAATAGATGGTTGGGGTTTTTTCCCCAGAACCAAATTAAAATACATTCCAGACATTTTCAGGAAAAACCTAAAACAGCAGCATATCTCTTTTTTTGTCTGGTATAAGTACATTCTCTGTCTTGCTGGTGTTATTCCAAATATCTGCACTTGTAGAAGAGATTTCTTCTTCACACTCCCTTTTGCTTTATAGTCTTTTATTTGTGAAGCTATAGTCTATTGCCATGGAAGTGAACACAATTCCAGAATTATGCTCACATCTTAAGATCCCTGCTCTTCAGAGAAGTTCATTATGAAATACCAACTTCTGTGTTGAGGACTTTTTTATCAAAAAAAAATTTTGGGCAAAAATGGTTGAAAATGAATACAGCTTTGGATGGTTTTGGTAACATGACAGAAGCATGAAAGATGTTGGGGCAGAACGGACTGCCTTCCTCTGCTGACTGGGACAGCAACTAAGTGCCCACCAGTTGCTTGCTCTATCCCAGCTTCCCCCAGGACAATGGAAGAGAGAATCAGGAGAAAAACACATGAGAAAAACTCATTGGTCAAGCTAAAGGCAGTTTAAGAAGCAAAGGGAAAAAAGAAAAAGAGAAGAAAAGCAAGTGTTGCAAAATCTGTCACTTAAAATGTCTCATCAGCAGACTGATGACCAGCCAGACTCTGAGCAACTGCCACCTTCGAAATACCAAATCCACAGTTTTTATTGCTGACCATGCTGCCATATGGTATGGGATATCCCTTTGGTCAGTTTGGGTCAGCTGTCCTGCCCCTCCCAGGCTCTTGACCACTCCCAGTCTTCTTGCTGAGGGGAGAAGCAGAGTGAGAAGCAGAGGAAGTCTTGATACTGTGCAAGCTCCCGTCAGCAACAGCCAAAACAGTTGTGTGTTACCAGTACTATTTCAGCCAGAAATCTAAACCACAGCACTCCATCAGCTGCTGTGAAGGAAGTTGACTCCATCCCAGCCAAAACCAGCACACTTCCCAAAGGAATGGGTATTTTAAATGCGTTTCGATATTTTTGAGTTCTCTCTCCATAAAAATGTTTCTCTGAGGAAGACTGCTATTGAAGAGTGTTTGATTTCATCTTTAACCACCAGTGGTACCAATCAGATCTGGGCTGTATCAAGTGGTTTTCTACCCAGTAATCACAAAATGTGGTTCAGCATTTTAAAAATCCTTTTTAGAGGGTTTTTTTTCGTCTGTTTACACATGGGAGAGAGCTCTCCATCTATGTATTAGCTCTTTGCCCCAGTGCCACTGACAAAGCTTCTTGCTGATCTTCCTGCTTTGGTTTGTTTCTGTCATGAACACTTTTCTCCTTTTTGAGAAACCTGATATAAAATGCATATGTAGATGTCTCTGAGGATCATTTTCCTGTGCAGTACATTCTAGCAAATCTCTGTAGGTGCCTCATTTTAAATGCGCTTAAGCCTCTTTCCATTCCTTTATTCACTGCATTCCTTTATTCCTTTATTCACTGCAAGTTTTTAAGGGTATGCTATTCTTGGTTGAGAGTTTTTAATTAACATCATAGAGCCATGTATAATTGTTTATGTATATTTCTTTTTAAGATGCCAGTGATCAAAGAGAAGACATTTACATTGGAAACCACATACCTTGTTCAGAAAGCTTCAATGGTTACTGTATACATGGAAAATGTGAATTCATTTATTCCACTCAGAAGGCTTCCTGCCGGTAAGTCCTTCATGTCTCCAAAATGTGATTGAAATCACTGTAATGCTTAGTCAAAATGCTCTCTAGACACAATGACAGGATGTAGCACTTTGTGATACCTAAGCAGTGGCACGGGAGTTGTATCCCTGTGCTGTGGGCAGCACCCAGCTGCTCCAGTCCGGAGGGAGACAGTGTTCAGAGGTCAGTCAGGGAGTTCAGAACCTGAATCCCTCTGAGGAGTGTAGCCTCAGGGTTGTCTTCTTATTTTCAGCTGCTAAATCATATCCAGAGCTGAAAAACCAAACAAAACAGATACACACTAAAAAGGCCTTTGCCTTGCTTGGCTTGTCTGTATCACTGTTCTTTCCCCATTGACCTCTCAGCCTGTTCTTACGCTATCTGTACATTTTATTCTTCCTGTTGTAAACTCTCTCTAGAGAATCAATATCTTATTTTTAACATTTATTGCCCTTTTTCACAATAATAGGCTTCATCCAGAGAATAGAACATTGCAAAATATTCTTTTGCCCACACCTTTTGTCTACAGCCTAAACTAACAATTCAGTACACTCAGTATTAAGCCCCTCAGTGTTTCCCAGGATATACTAATATTCCTTAACTGCCAGATAATTTTTTTCCTTTACATTTCACCAATCGAATTCTGTATCTTTGTTTTCCTCCAAAGATTATATTTATTTAAATAATTATTAGTACTATTATTGTCATTGTTATTATTACTGTCATTATTATTATTTAAATACATAAAAGTTGTTTATAGAAAAAGGCCACTTTGCAATAAGATGCAGTGCCCTTCTTATTAGGAGGTTTCTCCTGAGCTTTTATCTTGCAAGCTTGTACTTTCAGATTAATGTGGCTGAAGCTGCTATAACTCTTTTCTTTCCTTTCCTTTTGAGACTTCAGCTGTAAATCCATTGGATACTTTCATATTTTCTCCCTTGATCCTTATTGATTGATGGTATTTAGGTGTTTTTTGCACTGCCAAGATTTAAGGGTTTCAAGACAGATCAGAGAGCAGGAAGCCCAAAAGGCAGAGCACGTAT
Organism: Daphoenositta chrysoptera; assembly: GCA_013397915.1. Classification (NCBI taxonomy): domain Eukaryota; kingdom Metazoa; phylum Chordata; class Aves; order Passeriformes; genus Daphoenositta; species Daphoenositta chrysoptera. Next base: position 823,193 of record VZRO01002741.1, on the reverse strand, counting down.
GGTTGTCAACTTCAGCATTTGAAAGCTTCTATTATTTCCTTTCCCATGCAAGATCCTTTCTTGTTTATTTTCACCTTTCCAATAAGACTTCTTTTCATCTGGAACCAAGAGAACTCAACATGGCTTTGCTTCTCTTGGGAAACTGGGTGCATCCCCAACACCATCTTGATGGGCATTCAGCAACACTATCTGATTACAGTATTCTTTTGATCTAGAACTGTATTTAACACAATTTATAATGTATTTCTCCTCAAAATATTTAAAGTAGCAGTATTTCAAGGAAAACATATTTAACACAATTTATAATGTATTTCTCCTCAAAATATTTAAAGTAGCAGTATTTCAAGGAAAACATTTCCTGTCTGAATTAACTAATTTTTATTTTCTCTGAATTCTTTTCAGGAAGATGCTAATCTTATAGTAATTTATCACTTTATGATTCAATGTAAATTCAATCTTTTAAATATTTATTATAACTCTAATAATTACTGATAGGCAATGTTTTGATGAACTTAATTAATGTACTGTCCCTTTAAATTTTATTTTATAGTTACAATTACTGTTACTACCTTCAGCCATGTATTTAAACAGTCTGAATAATATGTCAGCACTGAGCCTAGCACAACAAACCTCACGTGGTTCCAGTCAAGAATTTGTGACTGTCAGTTCTTGACCCTGAGTATCAGATCTCCTTTGGATTTTTCTTGGCTATTAAAATACTGATGGTCTCATGCTTTATGCATGTTTCTCACTGGAGCAGAGTTATTAAGGAAACAAATAGTTTACAACAGACATCAATCTGCCATAGTGATCATGTACCTCTATCAGAGAAAAAAATTCTCTCTTTCTACAGCAAGGAAAATATAGTGATGAATGTTAAGGGCAAATTGTTACTTTCAAATGCTTTTGGTTCTCATACATATCTAGCATATACATTGTTTAATTTGGTCCTCATTTCCTGGCAGCGACGTATGTGAGGTGTCGGATGACCTATAAAACCGCAGAAAATACTTGCGCAGAGCAAATTCTGAGTTTTGCTTTCAACTGGGGGCAATGAATCTCCTTGCTTATTGTACAGCAGCCCTCCAGGACTGCCAGCAGGCAGGTGGGAGGAAGGTTTTGTAGCAGTCAGTTGCACAGAATTGAGTTTAGCAGCCTTTGCACAGATGGGATCAGATCTGTCTCCTGCTGCCCCCCTCGTGCAGTGCAGTTCTGCCCTGTCCTCATGGCAGGCTGTGTCAAGGACACACAGTCCTGCCCTTTAAAAAGAAATCTAAACTTCTTTATGCTAAATCAATTAATTGACTGATCAGCTTATTTTGATAAATTCTTGCTGACCTCTATTGATCTTGCTGTTATACTAATACTATATTATCTTGTTATACATTAATGCAGCAGAATGCTTTACAATCTGTTCTACTAGTTTAAGGTAGTAAACGAGTGCCTACTACTTCATCCTGCCATGATGTAATTTTTAATACAAGCACTTCTTCTCCTGAATCTGCATTTAGTATTTCTCAGAAATAGTTTCTTGTCATTTCAGTGTTTCTGAGGAAACATCTTTGAATTCCTTGTGCCTCCTCTGCCTTGTTTTGCCTCCTCTGCATTAAAGCAGCTCTCACATTGCTAATCCTTCTGCTGCTGCTTTCTTAAATGAAACCAAAAGCAAAGTAACAGTAAGATTTAAATCTTCTTGACTAGCAAGACCTCTTCCTTTTTGTGTCTTCTTGCATGATTACCAGTGTGTTCACAGTCCTCATTCTTCTTGTATGCTTATACAGCTTTCTCTTCATTCCTTTCCTGGCTGCCACCAGGCACACTTACAGTACATGGAGGCTTTTCTTTAACCAGTCTTACCGGAATTTCGTTCATGCCTGAACCAAAACTCCTTATACAGCAGCTCATGGCTGGAGAAAGTAGAGTCACAAGATTATGAAGATGTAAACCCCAACTATTATCCCTGCATGCAGAGGGGATTAGGAGTTGCATTAGCAGTTGTAGAAAGGTCTTTGGTGTAATTATTTTGTTGCTCCAAACAGAATTAATTCCTACCCTAGCACAAAGCTTTTGAATGGATGAGTCTGATTTTGAGTTGCATTCAGGCTTGTTAAATTCAGTTTACAAAAGGATTGTTGCTCAGCCTGCATGTGAGTATTTCTTTTCCAGCTTTCTGCTGTAGAGCTGGAGGCCAATTGTATGATTCAGTTGTCCGTAGTGATGCATTCGTGTCAGTTGATTCTAAAGGAGAGCTGTACAAGGAACTTGCTCAGGGTTGTAAGTGGTGGCCTTTGACTCTGCAGACTTCCTCTCAGTGCCTTGGGTGGCTCTTGCCTTTTCTTGTGCCTCAGCCTCTTTTGCCTTGAGACATGAATTGTTTCAGAGCATGTTTGCACTGGCACATCTCGCATTGCTTGAACACGTCACTGCTCAGGAGCAGCCTCTGCAGAGTTTCTCATTGAGCTAACTTCTGTTTTGCTCAGGCAAGTTACCATTTAGAGATCTGCTTCTCTTCTGCTTCCAGTTATTTGTTCCCCACCCCACGCAAATTATTTTGGACTCTTCCTTGAACTCTCACTTGAACAGTTGTGCGCCATTGGGTTTTCTAAGCTGACCTCCATCAAATTCTGGCTCAGCCACGAGGCAGGAGGGGGTTTGATGCTGGTCTTGTCCAGTAGATTTTGCAAGATTCCACTTCTCTAGGTTGCAGCTTGAAAAGGGATCTTCGTTTTTCAAGTCGGATTTTCAACTCAAATTTCAAGGTTCCCCTTCCTTTTTTTCACTTCTGTCCCATATTACAATGGAGCTGAATGACTTGTGCTTGCTCTGTGCTTCATGAGCATGCTTCTTGCATTGCATTTAGCCTTGTCTACTTGTTTCACCCAGTTGCTTCACTCTTCCTAAATATTGTACCAATATAATAATGACCCACATATTTCTTTTGACAAATCAGGGCCTTCCCCTGTGTGTTTTCAGAGGGCCACTAGCAACCTTATCCAGAAAAAGCAGAGCATATCTACTTGGCTCTGTCTCTTCTCTTGCCACACAGATCCAAACCATTCCCTAACCCAAGCATTACCACACCTGCACCTTCTCATCAGCTCTTTTTCAGATGGAGTCACCTTGGATTTCTCATTTCATCAGCAGAATGACTGGGGTGTTGTCAAATTACAGATTTCATGAAATATTCCTTTTCTTTTTCAGGTGTGAATCAGGATATACTGGACAGCACTGTGAAAAGACAGACTTTAGTATTCTTTATGTTGTCCCAAGTAGACAAAAGCTTACGCATGTCCTTATTGCAGCAATAATTGGAGCTGTACAGATTGCCATTATAGTTGCAATTGTCATGTGCATAACAAGGTAGGTAAAGACAAAAACAGTGAAAAATTACACATTGTATAGGTATACTTTTTCTGTATTTAATTATATGACGCCCAACATTTTATTTGCTTAATACCCACATAAAAACTACCTAATGACTTCAGCAGGAGGATTATATAACACCCTATCTCCCCCTTTGTTTCTTTGGTCAGAAAATAAAGATTTGTTTAAATTCAGAAACCACCAGTAACCACTCTGAATCTCCAGGCCAAGTACCCAGCAGAACAGGTCATCCTTGAAACAGATCCAGGAGGTCAGCTACTGTGTTAGACCTTCACTGGACTTAGTGAAACATTGCTGATAACCTATGGAAGCTATGGTCCGCAGCTACCACCCAGTGAAACCAGAGAGGTGGACAAGATGCTGTTCCCTGTGGTACCACTGTAAACGGTGTCACACAGAGAAAGAAGTACCCCTCACACCATTTACACTTTCTGAAAATTAGTGTGCAACTTAGTCCTGTTATTAGACACTCACCATAAGAACCTATTTTGTGAAACTTAAAGACACACAAGCACAGAGTTCGGGTTTCTGGGTTGTCTGAAACTCTCACCCTTTCTGAAAACTGAGATGAGAGCCATAGGTTCTTTTTGATGACACGGGATTCAGTTCTAGGACTTGAACCAAACAAGAACTGAGGTCTCTGAGATAGATTAAGGATGATTTAGTTACCTTATAGGTGCATGAAGCATTCAATTCTTACACTTGGGCATCTGTGCCAGAGTTTGACTTTTCCTCCTCAAGTTGTCCTTCACTTTTTCAGCTCCACTTACACTTGGCCATAAAACTTTCTGCTACTGCATGGCTTCCCAAATTCAGTGATGTCGAGGGAATGAACAGTACAGGCCTTTTTCCTTGTATCCCTTGTAAAGTTCAACTTAACAGACACTAGCACATATATAAAACACCATCTGTAAAGCACATGTAAAAGAGTTACGTGGCTCATGCAATTGATGTCATCCCCGTTTTCACACAACATCCTGCTGGCCGAAGCAGTGGTGTGGAAGGCTATGGTTCAGCTCCTCTTTCAGCCTCTCTATGACCAGCTCTCAGTCTCTCATGTTTTGCTGCATCCCAGCAGGACTGCTCCATCATGCTTTGCCTGGCTAAGTGCCATTCCATTCAGGACTGCTGGCTTTTGTGAATCCTTTTCGTTGTGTGTCTGGCCCCAAGAAAGGGGTCACCAGAGTCACCCCACAGAGAGACCTGGGTGGGCTCTGTCTCATGGGCTGCTGTGAGCAGCAAGGCATGTGGAGGACCAGCACTTCAAAAGACTGATTGATCCAGTCTCACCATCCACCGGGTTTTAAATATGAAATATGTATAAAGTAAAGCTAATGCAATCATTCCCCATGGAATGTGTTTGCTGGATCAAGGCTGAAAGATGTGGCACCTTGCTGGTTTCAGTCTCAAGGTCAAGCAGGGCTTCCTTCTGAATGATCTGCGGCCCTACAGACATTCCCAGGTGACAATCCAGTACTGAACAACAGGAGTGTCCCACTGGTCAGCATAGATCATAGACTCCTTGCTATTGTTAAGTACAGAAAATATAGTCAATGTGTTATTGCTAGGCTTAATTATACGTGGCATATATCAAATCAGCCCTCCTTTTCTATTTCTCTCTCCTTTTTTTTTGACAGAAAATGCCCCAAAAACAATAGAGGACGTCGGCAGAAGCAAAACCTAGGCCATTTTACTTCAGATACATCATCCAGAATGGTTTAACTTAGTGCTTTTTATACCTACATTGACCATGTGATGTACATTTTTATTATATCTTTTTTTAAAGAATGGAAATATTTATTTCAGAGGCCTTATTTTTGAACATTTTTAGTGTAACAATGTTGGTCTGTATTCTGAAAGCATCAGCTCTAACAGCTATGGACTGTTTTAGTACCTTTGCTTTTATGTTTTTGAATACAGTAGTTCATTTTCTGTATCTGTATCACATGGTTATATAATAGACTTGTGCTTTATCCATGGAATGTAATATTTTTGGGAACACAGATTTATTCCAACAATGGTTGTAGACTTAAAAAAACCCCAACAAACCAACAAAATAAGTCCACATTACCTAACAAAAAAGGCATGAACTAAAGGTAAAAATGTTTACAGCTTACTTTTCTTATGAGGAACTAGAAAACACTGTGTTTAAATACCGTAGATATTTAAATGTTTTTGGAAGTTAGTAACTGATTTTCTAGACACTGCCTATCGCATGAACTGTGAAGCTGTGTGCTGTGTGTAGTTGTAACATATTTATAAAATGTGTGGGCTGGGTCTAAGCACTGCCATCTTCATAAATAATTCCAACAATTTATTTTTAAAGAGGAAAATTATAAATTTCATAATTTGGGAAGTTACCTGGTAGAACAGATGGCACAGGTCCAAAAGAAGTAGGTCTTAGTAGATTTAGGTATTTTAAAAATTGGTGTTGAATAATTGAACACAAATGATTGGAATAAAGCCTACTTTATCACTGTTAAAATTGTTTTAATACTTCTTAAACTTTTTTAAAGAAAATACATGTTTTAACACCTACAATACAGATTGTATAGTGTTTGTGATTAAAATAAAAAAAAAATAAAAGTGAATGAATTACTAGTGCTCTTGTATAGAGTATTTTCAAGAGCTAAAGAAGTCCATCCAAATTAGTCTGCTGGTCATAGTTATATTAATAGACTGTTAGTTGTCGTTTGAAAGATCCCAAGATAAAGTGTGAATAGGATGTGTTCAGCTGTTTTAACATGTAGTGTAGGCTTTCAGAATTTTGCATGTAGGATTTAATAATTTGTTCAATTAAAAAAAAATGCTTTCAACATTTTGAACTGGAAAAGCATGTCACAATACAACGTTTTCACTATATTGCCTCTGGTTTAGTGTGTTTATTTGTTACCCCATGGGGTAATTGCAGCAAGTTGAAGACCTGAAGTTGTTTTGCTGGAAAAGAAACAACTGTGCTAATTTTCCTGACCGCTTTTTGAATTCCCTCAGAGGAAAGCACTCCAGTAACATGAAAACAAAAGCAGATCTTTAAAAATATGCAAGTTTGCTTTCCTGCTTAATTAGCAAGTTACTTAACTTTCCTGGATTAACACTAATAACTTCACCACTACAGAAGCGTGACCCTTTAAACGTATGTTCCTTTCCAGATATTGCTTCCTAATTTTAGGGGTTTCATGTTGCTGAAAGTATCTGAACAATCATGTGTGGATATTTTGTAGTCAGAAGTATTTGACCAAGCTCCAGGAGCGGCGTTTCACGCCCTACTTTGAGCATCGCCGGAGCCAGCTGTCGCCCTGGCTCCCCGCAACAGCGCCAGAATCGTTCTGGCAGGATCACCGAAACTTCGCCTCCCTCCAACCTGGCTGAAGGCAGGCAAAATGGATCGCCGTGAAATCACCTCGGAGGCTGACAAAACTCACCAAAATCGTCTCTCCAGTGTCATCGAGGAGGAAGAAGAGCAAGATGCAGCTTACACGATTGTGACGGTCCTGGACAAAGTGGCCAACATTGTTGACAGCGTGCAGGCAAGCCAGAAAAGGATAGAGGAGAAGCACAGGGAGATGGAAAATGCCATCAAGACCATACAGATTGACATTTTAAAGCTTGCCCAGGCTCATGGCAATACGGGCTTCACGGTGAACAAGTTACTGGAGAAAACCCGCAAAGTCAGCTCCACCATGAAAGAGGTGCGGGCGCGCGTGGAGAGGCAGAACACCAGCGTGCGGAAGGTGGAAGCAAAACAACAGGAGATGCTGAGAAAAAACAAATTCCGGGTCGTGATCTATCAGGTAACCATGAACCTAATTTCTCGTGGTTCTTTCTCTTTGCCACCTCCTTGGTGACTTCTGGTATGTGCTGGCTAACAAAGCAAAAGGTGCAGTCTGTCCAACATAGGAGTTATTTTATGCTTTCTTTAACACTGATCTGTGCTCCCCTACGCCTTTCAGCATGAACCTGCTGGCAGCAGCACACGGGGTCTATTATTAGTGTGGGTAGGTTTCTGAGCCAGTCGTGTAAGATTAACTGCAGATCAGCAAGGACTATTTGCTGCCTCTCCGAAAGGTAATACGAGGCAGGCCTTGTAAATCTTGTCATACAAACCATGCCTGACATTCATCTCTGTTATTTTTTTCACCATATTAGGTAGAAGTGCAAATAGCAAAAGTCTTTTCAGGCTCCATGAAACACAGACTTTCTTCTAACACTAATTTCAAAACATGGCTTGTGTAACTTGCAGCATTGCCCAGGCTTTCATGCTGCTGACAAATTGGGACTTTTTTTCATTGTCTCAGTGTATAGCAGTATATGTACAAACCCTTCATGACAACAAATACTCCCTTGCATGCTGTACCTAGGAAATGGTTTAACATGGCATTGTTCTTTCTATCACAGTGGGCAAGGAAATAATATAGTTTCTTTCACTGACCTCATTCTAGGATGTTCATTTTCCTAAAAAAAAATTTGCATTTGAAAAAAAGTTTTGTGAAACAGCATGGTCTCTCTTGCAACAGTGCAGACAGTTCTGGGGTCTTGTCAATGAGTGTTGTGAAACACATTTGTCTAGTGGTCTGATCCTGCATTTGCTGGAACTTCCCAGCTTCCCAGGTCAGCAGAAAGTAAGAGTGTTTGATCTTTTGCCAGAAGCATAGTTGCTCCTTTTTTTACCAGCAAGTCGCCAAAGCTTCTTTCAAATGAGTTGTATTCCTCATTAGGCATTCTTGAAAATACCACCCCTCATGAGTAACACAATGCACCCCCATCACTCAGCTTTGCACCCTGGTCTTGCATCTGTTTGTACATAAATAACATCATTTGCAATGAATGGAGCCATGTGTTTCACTGAGCTTATTCACCACCATGTACAGCTGACAAATTCTACCTCATAACCTAGCTTTCTTAAATAGTTCATTTTCTACTACTGGGAAAAAAATAGCTGAAAAAAGGAGAAAAAGCTGAAGGTAGGGAATATTGTATCTTTAGTGTTATGTTAGTATCATATACAGCTAAATTGTGCCTCCTACATTTTCTGGCTGAATGACTTACTATGGTTTTTCAGTAAAATGTACAGGCCAAATCTGTCCTATTATTGCCATTATTGCAAGCTGCATCATCATCACGGAATAGAAAACAGGCACTTTCACTTTTTGCTTGCAAATAATTTCCAAGCTAAAGGTAATAAATCTCTGTGACTCCTCTGGTTAATGGCATAATGCCATTTCATTGATGGGCCTTTACCATAATGACTGCAGCAGAATCAATGCTTTGAAAATATTTGTTCTTAAAACAGTATTCCTGACGTGATGTAAATTTTTCTGCTAGCAAGACATGAGCTGTTGTTTATTTAAAAGTATAGTAAAGTAAGGTCAAAACTGATTTACATGCAGGTGTAAAGAACAGCCTTTGGTATTTTCAGGTGTTTCATACAAAGAGTGGCTCTCACAATGTGTACTTTCTCTAAGAATCACCTTCAGCAGGAGTTTATGATCTCTCTGTTGGTTTTGCTGGACAAAAAATACCTGAACCCTATTCTGTATGTTTAATTCTTAGATGGTACTGTTCAGGAAGGGAAACAGCATTTTTTGTTGTCTTTCTGGCTTCCTCTTCCTACAGTGGTTTAGAACTGTCAGTGAGAATATGAATTACTCCCTCCTTAACTTCCACCCCTTTTGTAAGGTAGAATGAACAACCTTTTCCCACTTGCCCGGAGGAGAGGCAGGTATGTGGATCCCTCTAGGATCCTCCACGTAGACTTTCTGGGGAGGGATAACTGCAGCACTGCACAAAACCCAGAACACACTAGGTAGGCAAGAGTGCACTGAAACTTAGAAGCACTGGTGCACTTATGAAAGTCTCTTTCACACAAGTGCAGTGGTTTTCACACTGCTGATTTACACCAGGGTAGGCACACTGCTGCAGTGCCAAGACCTGAATGACTGGAGCTTGGCTAGGCTGAGTGGGAGCCTGTTAATAGCTGCGGAACCGGCGTGCTCCCTGCGCTATACGGTACAAATGGATATAACCAACTTGTTTACTCTGTGGGTGTGATTGACTGCTCTTCTGTAGTGAGGTTTTTTTCTGATTAACTGTTTGAGACATTGCGATGGGGCCAATGACCAATGTGTTGCTGGCATGGAATCCTTACACGGGTGAGCACATGTGGGTTTTAGTTCTAACTTTTGCTGGAACATCAACATATGAGGAGAAAGGAAACACCAATTAAATACTAAAGATTTTCTTTCAAGTGGATAGCTTTGATCTTATCATTGATGAAGGGAGTAGGCAGGTTGAAAAGGATCATTGGCTGAAGGAGATTGTCCCAAGAGACCTCAGCAATGATGAAAAGAGTTGGCGATATCCTCACATTAAAAAGAGACAAAGTGATCATCCTTGAGCAGAATGATTAGGGAGTTGAGAGCATTCACTTTTAGAAGGCCATGTGGTTGAGGAAAAGGTTTGGTAGCAGGCAGCTCTCCTCCCTAGCCTGACTGCATGATTAAAAATGCCAGGTTACTTCAGACTTTCTAGTGAGGTCTGTGACCCTGGAGTGCTATGTGCCTTGAGACTATAGTAAGGAATAAAAAAGATGTTGTAGGTTGTACAGGTCACTGCTCATTTCTGTTCAGGTTAGTCTGAATAACCAGCTGTAAGAGATATGATTTCTCTGAAGTCAAAAACCATTTAAAAGTTAAAATCATTCTGACTAAATTATTCAGAAATTAAAGGGTTTGGGTTTTTTTTTTTTTTTTACCCTGAATGAACTTGTTTCATTTGCTTTTCTGCATGTTCTGCAAGTCCCTCTTTAAATGGGACTGTACAGGCACCAGAAAGTCCATGTTACTGTTACTGGGCTTTTTCTATTATTACTTCACATAAGCACCATAAATTAGTAACAACTTCCTATGAAGGGACACATGCATTTGTTTCACTCACTGCTGTCTGACATTTAAAATTAGTGGACATGTCATAAACCAAGTAAGGTTGTGGCTTGACAGGCCTACACAGTCAGGTTACAACTGATAGGTTTGCCCTGTGGTTGCTCCACTGCACACACAGGGAGAGAGTCACAGGAGCAGCCTTGCCTATGGCACTGATATTATGCACAAAAAGTTAAAATATGAGTGTCGTTTCCTGCCCACTGACCTTCTGTGGTTATAATGACTAGGAGGACAGTAAGAATGGTGAGATCAAGATGGGAATAATAATCTGGAAACCTGAAGTGGAAGCACTTTCATCTGAAGTGGGAGTAGCAATCAGGGTGTCAGGAGCTCAGGAGATTGCCATTAATTTGGTACCATTTGGGCATAAGAATGGCAGGCTCAAAAATGGCCCTGCAGAACAAAATCCTTAGTAGCATGGAGGTAAATAGCTTACCCAGAGCAGATTCTGCTAGGTGGCTCATATTTAATCATTTTTCTGTTTTGCAGAAATATGGGAAAACACGGAAACATGGGAAACATTAACCTTTTCTCATATTTATGTACCTGGTATCTTACTTCATAACAGATAATCTGTAAAAATAACAGGTGTCAGTGCATTGTGTTGAAATGTGAAGTGAAGCTTGCAATGGGTTTCTGAAGGCGTGTTTCTAAGGCCGTCTTTGTCAACTGTGTAATATTTTCATTAAAAATCTTAATACAGAAAAGGTGTGATACTATTAAAATGTGCTCAAAATTAGAAGCTGGGAGTTCATAGAAAAAAATATAGACAGGAAACCAAATTACTTTTACAGCTGGAATAATGCTATTTTGAGTGTACATGGTGCTAATTCCTGTACTCTTAGCTCTGATCTGAAACCATAAATGGATGTCTCCAGTCCTGGAGACAACAAGGTCTGTAAAAACCACCTTCTAGAACTCATGGGAAGAGAAGAAACCTAAATTGCTGTTAACGTGGAGCCTGAAAACTTGATGGGGAACAAAAATGGTGTAAATTGACTGACTACCTTTGACAGTAGAACACTGGCCTCTGCAGCCCAGTGACACTAGGCCTTTGTTGGAGTCTTGTGGCAGAAACCTTATAAATATTTTTACAGCTGGGACAGGTAATTGCCTTTGCTGAGAGTACAGAGAATAAAATAAACCCAAGGACTGTGTCAGAGAGTGTCGCGAGAGCCCTTTGTTTGCAGTGTCGAGCCCAGTGCTCCAGTTCAAAGGGCAGAGCTGGCCCCGTGCTGTGCAGCAGCCACTCATGGAGAGGCTGTCAACCAGCTAAAGAAAAACTGTTCTTCTAGTGACATGTTTGCAAAGAATGAGGAGAAAGGAAAATGAAAAAAAAATAATAAAAAACCCAGCTGTTGGGCTATTTCTGTGTTCCTACAATGAAATAGCTTGCATATTTCACAGGACTGTGTTCATACCAGATTATAACTTGACTCAACACCATTTGATCTGGTGCCCCCAGACCCATTCCTTGTGGATGATCCTCACAGGGGACAGGCTCTTCTCAGAGCTGCCATTGATTTTTCTACACATATTAGCACTGAGTGGTGGAAACAGCTGATCTTAGTTTACATTTGCACTGGATGCAGCTGTTCAGGGCTTCCCTTGTGGTTGCCCTGCAAGTCAGCAGAGGAGCACAGTTACAACATGTGTCGTGTCCCTTCTCTGTAGTCATAGAGGCTGCTTGGAACTGTCACCAGGAACTGTGGCTGGCTGCTGTGGGCACACGTGTGTCTTAGAATGGAATCATAGAATCAACTAGATTTCAAAAGACCCCTTGAGATCATCAAATCCAGCTGTTCAGCAACACCCTTCATTCCTGAGGCACAGATCTGGGAATGGACTTGACTGGGGACATGTGGTTGGGATTCATATTCTCAGCACTACCGAAGATAGCCGAACCTTGCAATTATTCCTTTAGTGCAGGAATAAAGTTGATCAAAACAGCACAGGAACGGAGATGAGGAATATATGAAGTCACCAACAGGAAGTTTAGGATCTGGGACAGGAGTCATCTTGCCAGGCATTAGACATCAGTAACACAGATGTTTGTATATTTGACCTGTATACTCCTTTCAAGGAAGTGGAAAGAAGTGTGTGGAACCTGATTCTCCCAACCTGTTGTAGACATCTACTTCTGGGTACAGTTTCTATGTTATAAGTATCTGCTCTCCCTATGTAGTTAAAAGGTTGTGCAGAAATGAGTTCATATGGGACGGAGATGCTTGGGCAGACAAGTTCAGCAGCTCCTGATAACTGGCTTTCACGTGTACTTGAGAACTCTTCCTTGGTCTAGCTGACTTGTAGGAGCAGTCACCATGTGATGAATGAATGAATCAAAACATTACCAAATATTTTTTTTTTTGCCTTGTGATGCTTTTTCTCCTTCACTTACAGTGGGCTTCCAGAAAAATTGGAAATGAGAAATTTCACCGGTTTGATTGCAAGCCTGCGAACTGACCTGCAGAGCTATTCCCCGGTCTAGTTCCATAACGCAATAGCAAAGCAGAGAAAGTGTGAAGCTTTTGTTTTCCCCTGAAGCTGCAGTCATCCTTTTTATGCAGCATGTGGTAGCCTGGAGCCAAGGGCTTCTCCACTGATGTGGTGTAACTGGGAACTGGTTGCTCATTGACTGCTGCAAGCTACAGACAACGATAATGGGAGAACGAGCCGAGTTCCTTTGTAGTCATTGTATGCTGGTGGTTGAATTAATGAACTTCTGTCAGATTTTAAATAAAAGGGATGTGTGTTAGGCTTCACAAAAGAGAAATGAGGGGAGTTGACTGTTCTGACCAGGCTGGTTTTCCATTGTGTAAAAATAATTCGAAATGCAGCAACAGCACTTGGCTGTAAAGTCTTATATTCTGAAGTGTTTATTCTCTGTCTACTTTGCTTGATAAAATTTCTTAGGTGGCCTTTTAAAATAACCCTATTTCTCGCTCATCTGAGCAGCTTTTCGGCCTGCTGGCAGAGATTCTGAAATGACATATTTGCAGAAGAAATGAAGGGATCACTTGAGATTTATAAAGCTTCACTCTTAACTGTTAGAATATGAGTAAAAGTACTGAATGATTTGTAATTGGTTATTCATCAGTGGTTTCATATTGATTTAGAGCGCATTTTCAAGGAGATGTTTTGCTGATTTACCTTGGATACCAGTCTGAATAACAAATCATTCATTCAACATGCAAATTTCTAAGATTTTTTTAAAACATTGTGGCAGTGCAGTTTCCTGCCCATAAGCTGCCCATCATTTGCATCACCAGTTGTCATAGACACAGCAGTGGTGCCAGAGCAGGCTCTGGGTAGCCTTTGACCGTTTTGCTGCTTCATGCTCTGCTTCAGAATTGTCAGGTGATCACCAGGCAGTCCCATCTGTGCTTATGTTAATCATCACCTGCACTTTCCCTGTCACATATCCCAAGGCTGAAAGATCATTTGCTATGACCTTTTCTCTGTGCAACACAATGACTCCAAGTTATGGAGTTTCATCAGTCTCTCCTCCCTACTTATGCTGTGAGCAGTTTCTTTAGGACCACTTTGAGTCTTGATTTTATATACATGATACATAATTTTATATATATAGATGATATTTTAGATACATTAAAATTAATTGTTTATTTGGTCATTCCAGTTTTCTGGTTTTTTATTTTAAAGAGATTTTTTCTGCTAAAGCGTTGATTGAAAATAGGTAATAGTTGAGAGCTAATAACTGTTGCCCTTATTAAAGCTGTTTAGAGTTACATTCTCAAGCTATTTGAAAAGAGAACACAAACCCAGTTAATAGCATTTCTAGCAAATATTTACATGCAATATTGTGTATTACCTTTTTTTTTCTTTGCCAACTTTGGAAGCCCAGTCCAAGCTTTGAAATACAAACCTAGAATACATGTGCCGAAAACCAGGGAAGGACAAGGGATGTAAAGCTCTTGAACTGACTACATCCATTAAAATGCCCTCATATTCATTAGTTTTTATTTTCATATGACATAATAAAATTATTACTGAAATTATCATTAACAGTGTTCATGTACTTAAAGCATAAGTATTGTTTTACAGTGACATTATGTCTCTGCTTCGCCTAGCAAATCAAGTGAACTCTAAATCAAAACCACACATTTTCTAAGGAAATAAAAGTAGTGCTGCTATTAATTATTGATACCATCTGTGCTCCCAAAGAGTGGAAATTTAGCTCATAAGTTTGTGAGGGAATCTTTTCAACAACCCTTTTTTCTTTTCGCAGCCTCACAGTCCTTGCTGAAGGTGTGATGTTCTTCCAGCAGCCCCCTTTGGCTTCTTAGTGCAGCAGTAAGTGAAGGCTGCTTTTAGAGCCAGCCTGATCTTTGCCAGGACACCAGGGCTGCAAAATACCTGAGACATTGCTAAACAATTTGCTCTGCCATTTCCCCCTTTCTCTTCCCAGAGAAGAGGAGAGCCTGACTGTGCAGGCAGGGTTATCAAGCAGCGACATTCTGAAATAGCCTCTTTTCCCTTGCGGGTTTCAATTATCTGAGCATTGCCACCTTGAGAGTCTCATAGTGTTGATGAGAGGCACTGCCACATTTAAGATTATTTACCTATTGGTTTTAAGGTTTCAGTGAGGTGGAAAAGTCAGCACCTTTCCCTTTGCGTGGTTAAGGAGCAGGTGCATTAGCCTTCCCTCATACATGCTTTACTATATACTATGGGGGAAAAATGCTGCTGCTTTGATCCCTTCCATGTGGTCAGAAGACGGCAGCAGTGCCTGCAAACTGGTCACTGTTCCCTCCCATGGGTGCTGAGCAGCTAGAATTCTGGCAGCCGACGGAAAGATTGAAGAGCAGAAGGAGGGTTTGAAGGACAGGGGCTATATCCCCTTGAAAATTTTCTAATTGTGAATTAAATTGAAATGAGAGCAGAGGGTGAAAATGCCAGTGATGGAGTCAGACTTCGTTGGGTTTCAGTGTTCTCTGCCCCTGGAGCCATCTGTTCAAATCAATGCCATGCTGGCCTTTTTCATCAAAGCTGAGGGTTACTTACATGTTTACTTTGTATTCAGCCAGGCTCTTAAAAACTCAAAATTCTTTGTCTAGGCATATTTGAGAGTTTAAATACTCAATAAATAGGAAAAAATGAAGTTCAGGTTTAAGATGCTTTCTTAGCAAACTGGCTGTGCCAGGGGCTTCACCAGCCACTCCTGAATTGTGCAATTGCTCTGTTACGGTGTTATACCTTTGAGTTTTGTCTGTTAAAGATTTTTCTTAAGCAGTGGATCTAACTACCCTGCAACTACAACTGCAAAGGTCTCCAGGATTTTCCCTTATCATTCAACCAATGCTTTCAGTCTCTCCTTTGCTACCACAAAACCTGAAGTCTTTTTCCTTTCAGGCTTCATTTCCTTCTACACTCATGCATTTCTCCAAAACATTTCCAGTTTCAACACACCATCTAATCTGACTCCTTTCTCCCCCCTCTCCTCCTACACTCATTCATAACACACAAGCCCTCTTCTCAGAACCCTTGTCCCCTGACAAGGTTCAGATCCACATGCAAGGTACCTGAGCCATGGCATGTTTGCTCAGAACAGATGTCAGCTTGGGGGAACACACAGGATGACTCAAAACACAGCCAGCTTCAGAGAAGAGCTCTTATTTCCTTGTGTCAGAACCCAGCTCCATTCTCAAATTGGTGAAAAACGGCCAAATGTTTCTGTGTTAGTGGTCGGGCCATGTAAGGGTGAGAAACAATGTGTGTTTGTTACACTTCATGTACAAAACCAACTCAACTTCCAAATCAACCACTTTCATGACAGATTTGCCAACTTTTTCTTGGAAGAGAAGGAAAAATTATTGTCCTTTTTGAAAGGTCTGTTTCCTTTGTGTTGAGTGGTGGATAACTTTTCAGAAGATTCTGGCCAATCAGCATTTATGGCCAATGAATACACCAGGACCAGTGTGACCTCTGCAGGTACTCCTTCTAGGAGGAGAGATGAAAAGGAAAGGGAATGCTCAGCTTCCACAGATTTGTTTTTGGATTCTGGCCTGTGCATGTCTTCCGTATTTGCCAGTAGACAAGGCAAGCAGAGTGCATGTCCTATGTATTAATCAATAGAGAGCCCATATGATTGCATGCCTCTTTCCTCAAGAAATCATTTTAAAAATAATTGACTGCTTGGTATAATCTTCTACTGTGAAATAATCTCCTGTCCTCATTTTAGATCCTCCCTTACCTCCCATGAGGTGGTGGTGGTAGGTACAAGTTCTTGCTAGCAAAATGCTTAAGGAGATTTTTAACAAAAAGCTTGCAAGCAGCAGCATCAATGGTTCAGCTCCCTACTCACCCTCCCTGAAGACTGGACTGCCCAGTCCTGCTATTCCCAGTCCCATCTGCTTTCTAGACAAGGAGGAAGCTCTTGCCCAGTTTAGGGCTTTGTTCTGTGCTGCTGAAATCAGTAGGTGTTTGGTCTTTGGTTTCAGTGAGCCTATAAAGGAGCTGGTAGCTATTTGCTTTGACTCTGTTTCCCACCTGGTACTAAAGCATCTTGTTCCTGCCTTAGGAAGGATGAGCTCCTCTCTTCTCTCTGCCCCACAGATATCTAGTGATAAGAAGAAATGAGTTAGGAGCACACGAGAGAAAGGAAGCAGATGAAAAAGCTCACCTACAGAGCCTAAATCACTCTATTTTTATTCCAAAACCTTCCCAACACGCTAGACATGTTCGCTAATACTTTCCACTTCGGTGACATCCAGAAATCTTGAGAGGAGATAGGAACTCACACTAATGTTTTGCCTTGCTACATTTGATTCTGCAAGATGTGTGCAGAGACCAAGGAAAAGAAGAAAATCAAAGATTTTGCAAAGTTTATGCTGCAAGTCTGTAGGAGAATGAAAATATTTCTCAGGATCTGCAGCTGTAGTTTCTGTGTCTCATCTACAAGATCTTCATCTCACATGTTCTTGTCCATAACTTTTAATTCTAACGTATGTGTATGAAAGCTAAAGTGCTCTCCTCTTCAGTTAACAGACTAAAGGTAAATAGATAAAGTTAAATAAATAAAAATCTGGCAATTGACAAAAAGTACAGACAAATTCTTCTTCCTAAGAAAGACAACTTAAATATTGCAGAGAAAATAGTCTCTCTGCCTTCCCTCCTTTAAAAAATAATCTTCATATGAAGGGCATATTCCTCTCCCCATATTGTGTTCATCTCTGTATGTACTGAAATGTCAGAATATTCATTCTGGAAATATTTTTGTTACCATTTTAGCTGAAGAAGTGGGGTATAATTTAAAAACTTTGAGGAATTATTATCCAGCTGTGTTTTAGTTAGTTTTCAGAAAAAAAGAGATTATGTTTATATGTAGAAGTCTTTATATAATTAATGTTAATTTGAACATTTTAATGAAGATGATTATTAGCAAAGCATTGTAGTTTTGTTCCTGCTGATTTTGACAGATGAGTTGAATAACATTCTGCTGTAATCAATGTAACATAATTTTTCCCTATTTTTTCTAAGCATTAACAACTACTTTACTAGAGGGTTTTTATAGAAGCCAAGGCATGATGAGAGACTCTTAAGTGGGCTTTATCTGTCAAATAGCTCAATGTATGTTATTTTATGTATTGCTAGCACTCCGGAAAATAACATGACTCACTACTAATGAGTCACTGTGAAAAATGACAGACATCTTTTTGGCTGGAAACAAGTTCACAGCAAAATATTCAGTTAGCCTGACTTGCTGTTCACGGGTTCACAGTCTCAATATCTCTATTTTCTACATTAGGATGGTAATATTAAGGGTAGAGCTCTGACACTGTCAGGCCTCAGAAATCAGCTGAAGTGGGTAGTACTGATGGGAAACAGCTTGGAGTGTAATACAGATGTTTTACCTGTTTGCACCCCAAAGCGCTGCTCCTCCTGGGAGAACAGCACACGCACATCCATGTAAAAAGCTGGGAGGGAAGAAGGGGTGGCATTGTCCATCTCATACACCTCCTACAAGTTACAATTTTTCTACTCTGCATACACTGCACCTCTAGATAGAAGTAACTCACTGACACTGAGCCACAAATTTGTACTGTCCATGCAGATCAGGGAAACAACTTTCTTAGGAGATTCTCCCTGTTCAGATAAATCCTTCATTTCCATAAGCTTTTTTCCCTTTTTTTTTTTCCTCAGATGTCCTTAAGCACTAGCTGATTCTAGGTGAACTTTTTGTTTACTGTGGACAGTTTTTGGAAGTCTTCCATGTCTTTGAGCTTTGAGCCTCTAGCAATTTTTCTTTGGAGAGGCTGCATGAATTCCTAGGGCTAAGGTATCTAGGATAGTCACTACTTCCAAGCGTGCAGCTGATACACATTGAATGTGTGATCTAAATATATAATCCTGCATTCTCAAACAGGCCACCAAACTCACCACAGGAGAGAAAGGTGCTTGCTCAGGAATATCATACGTTTCCAGATGGAACAAATCAAGTTCACCTCAGCAATTGTACAGGTGCTGAGTGAATTGAATGTTACTGGGTTTACCAGATAACATCTCCCTGCTTTACTGACTTTGTCCCCTTGTCCCCGCCCTCAGCACATGTAAGTTGATATGTTGGGGTTCATCCCCTTCTGGGCAGCAACAGAAGTGTTTGCTAAGTTCCAAATAGTCAAAAGTGCACAACTGTCTTGGTAATAGTAGTGGACTGAAGCTACTCATATCACTGAGGCATTTGCTTGGACAGTGTGCAGCTGACACAAGCCCAAGAGCCTCTTTTGTCTAGAGAGTGTCTGCTTTTATCAGCAAGGAATAATGAATCTAGGTCCAATCCAGAGAAGCAGATAAGCTCCAAAAAAAAAAAAAAAAAAACCAAAAAAGACCTAGACAAGTCTGCTCTGAAAACGATTAGAGGCCAGTACTCATAGGACCATTGCATTAATTAATTTCAGGTAGAACCACAGAAAAAATAAATCTCTAATCAGGCATATATCTTTACAGAACTTGGCAAAGGTTTCTTTTGCCATTTGTGTTATGCACAGATTGAGTACGATGGTACAAGCCTACCATACTTTGTTACAGTATTATATTTCCACTAATTAACTGCAAGCCAACCAAAAAAAAAAAAAAAAAGCTTGAATCACGATTTTTCTGAAACACACTTGCTAGAACATGACTCTCTGCTTTCATTCACAGGAGGAAACCGAGTGTCCTTCATCTCTCTCTGTTATCAAAGAGATGACAGCAGGTGAAACTATAGAGGACGATTTCTTCCCACCTGATGATCTGTCTTCTGATGAAGAATACTATATCGAAGAAAGCAAAGCAACCAAGTTCAAGAAATCAGGCATGAGGCGCATTGATGACATCAAAAAGGCATTTTCAAGGGAAAATATGCAAAAGACAAGACAAAATTTTGGCAAGAAGGTAAACAGGCTTCAAACTAGGATAGTGACCCCTGAGAGGAGAGAGAGGATCAGGCAGTCAGGAGAGAGACTGAGACAATCTGGGATAAGGATCAAGAAAACCATTTCACAAGCTGCTCCAACAAAGGAGACATTCAAGATCCATAAAAAAAATAAAGAACGAACAGGAGCTGAAGGTCAGGAGGGGATCCAGGAAGCCAGTGTACACATCGCCTCTGAGCTCCCAGCAGCAGAGCCCTTCACTGAAGAAATCTCTTACACAGAAGTGATCACTAAGGTAAAGAAAGACAAGAATAGTTCAACAAAAGCTGCTTCCCAGTCAGCTGATATAGGGGTGACTACCCCAGAAGTCGTCCTCAAGCGGGAAAGAAAAGAAGGAGGAGGAAGTGATGATGACTTCCCTTTGCTAGACTTAAAGCAATCAGCATAAGGAGTCAATAAGCAAACACACCATACTGTCCTCACTGAGCAAGAGAGAACACAGTATGTACTCACTCAGCTTTAGAAAAACGTGTGAATTTGTGTTGTATCACAAACCGTGTTGGTGTTGTTCTGCCATCCACGCAGATGTCTGTAGTGTTGTCTTCCTGACAAAAGTCAAGCCATGCAAACGAATGAAGGGGCTCCCCCTCTGTCTCGGCGTGTGCCGATAGCCATCGTTAACCCAAATGGAACTCGCAATGTCAAAGGGAGATAGGAATCTGCTGCATTTCCAAGATTGATTTAGCAGTCACTTTACAGCCTAATCACTCTCATTGTTTTATGTACAACAGTATTAATTTGTTTTCATTATCTTATACCAACTCATCTAATCAGAAAACAGTAACAAAGCTATTACTTCATATTAGCAAAAGGAAGAACTATGAAAAATGTCATTTAGCTGTACAAATATTATCATTTAAGGGCCCTCACAGAAAAAGCAGGAAGAGCATATTCCCGCTTTATGCACAGTGTGAAAAAATGTGGCAGGAATTTTAGGGCTTTGAGTAAATTGTGTTTTTTCTTAGTGGAAAAGAGAAGCTCCTGAAATGACTAAGGTTATTTCCTGACTTCTGGAACAGGAAGGTTCATTGTAAGTAAGCAATGTGTTTTGTGCACTTATGGAGTAAGAATAAAAAAGAAGACACATTAAATATGGAATAGCAGGAGGAAAAGGGAAGAAGGTATCGTATTCATGTTTTGGAAAGATGAGATTGTGAGAAAGGCAATTATATGAAGCAGTAAAAGTGGAATAAGATGGAAGTATGGGTTGTGGATAAATAGAGAGAAAAATTAGAATATTATAATTACAGTTTCCTTGAGAGCTTTTAGAAAACTATTATTCTTTACAGAGGATCATAGGGTTTATGAGCATAACTGACCAGACAAGGGAATTTTGTTTTCCACTCTCCGTGCTTTTTCCAAGCTTCACTGCAATTAAAATCTATTCTACAAAGTCACAGATGTACAGGGCCAATCCATAACCCAATTCTTTTATTCCTATCCTCATTATTGACCAGTCACAGCCTCAGGGATTATGAGACAGACACCCTTTGGACTATGGAATGCTGTTTATTTGCAACTCTCAGGAGCCAGTGCCCTGACATCAGATATGTTTGTAAACACGACTGCTACGCTGACATGGGGTGCAGGACTGTATTGCTCTCTTCATTCTTAAATGAAGTTGCCTTCAAAGCACTTATCTAAAGCAATGTTAGTCATTACTATCTGTGTGAAACTTGTACAATATTGCCAAAAGCTGTATGATTGTATTTAATATCTCGGATTCATTTTAACAGAAAAGCATAACTTATCTATATACATTGTTTGAGAACTTCCAGCTAATTGTTAATCTATCATTTAAATATAATTAGTTTGATTTCAAGTATGCTGCCTGCCAGTTCTTTCATTTAGTCTGGTTTACATCCCACTTGAGGTGAAACAGCTTTAGCAATAGTAACTAGGGAACACTGGTTGGGGGAGGTCAATGTTTTACTATATCAGTGACATTTCAAATCAAATTAATGTTGTCAGATTGGGAGCAACTCCACTGAGTGGAAGGGCAGGATAGAGCAAGAGAAGGGGACAGGGAAAGGAACATATTTCTGTCAATAGTAAGTTGTTCATCTCCACTCTAGTGTAATCACGTGCAAAAAGGAAAGACAGTGTTTTGCCCATAGGATACACTGACGGTTTTGTTTGGTGTTTTTTACTAGTGATAAGAAGCCTTTCTGGAACAAAGTGACTTTATGTTCCTCTTCAGTTCTGTATAAAACTGTGGCTATCTTCAGTGAAATACTGTATGACTTTTCTGATTCTTTAGTAATATGGCCTGCATTCTGTTCTGCAAGATTTGGTGTTTTCCTAAACTGATAAACAGGGTTTAGTTATTGAAATGAAAATGTTGATGTTCAAATAAGCTATTTCTTTGCATTTTTATACAGTAGAACACAAAGTGCTAGAACATCATTGCCTCTAGATTTTCTTCATATAGCATTTAATTTTCTCATTTTATTTGACAAAGAAAAGAAGTGATTCAGTTTCCATGGAGCTTATAATGTGGCACCAGATATAACCTCTATCAAATGTATGTATTTTTAATGTATACTTATAGCTTCAATTGGGCAGAGGATGATTTGTTTTCATAGCAAGCAGCGAGTTCTTCAGGTGTGCAAAGTATTTCAAAGTACACTTTTTATTTTAAATTACTATCAGTGTTACCAACCTGACTTTTACATGTACCAAGAGATCAAAGTTAAATTACTCCATATCCCCTCATAAAGGTAGGGGATGATGGTTTGCAACCTCAATTTCTGTGTAACAGCACAGCCCTTCACTGCTTGACATCTCCCCCATCTTTTTTATAATTTCCAAGATCAATGATCATGAAGACAAATCCTTCAGCCTTCTCAGAAACAAAATTCTCAATGAAATTGGTTGATGTACAGCTGCACTGCAGGGAGGTCTGGAGTATATTTTTTGAACAGTTGGTTTCACTTGAAAAGATAATGTTGCCAGCACTGTTGCTCCTAGCTCAGTGGAAAAAAAGGAGCCCTGTCCCTGCCTGCTCTGTTTTCCAAGAAGAAAGCTGGCACTCTGTCCTTCGTTGTGGGTGTGAGTGTGAATATCAAACTTCCTCATGGAAAGAGCCTCACAAATGCAACTGCAGAGTAAAACTGGCTATGTGAAGGGATGAACTACTTTCTTAGACACTTGTTATAAAAAATTGAAAGTGTTTACATAGAGGAAAAAAAAATATTAACAAAGTCCTGACTGCAAGTCCTTCTTTCACATCACCCAACAAAAATTACTTTTGCTTTGAATTTGTGCTAGGAAAAAAAGCCAAACACATTTTCTGCCAATTGCTGCCTGTCTATTAAAAGAGAAGTATCAATCATCCCTCAGTTACAGGGTAGACAGCAGTGGTTGTTAACACAAAAATACTTCAGCCATTTCAGGTGAAGTATGGCCTGTGTGTTGTCTTCTTTTTATTTTAACTAAACTGATGCAAAATACAGAACAAAAAGCAGTTAAGAGGTTTGAGTTTGCAGGATTCAGGCACTAATGCAAATGGAACGAGTACTAATAGGGCCAAACTATGGTGTTCGGATGTGTTTATTCTGGGAAAACTTTAAAACCTTTTTTCCTGCTAATAATGGGGGGTGTGCACACCTTCCTTTTAAGTGGATATAGGTTTAGAAATGAGCTAATAGGGGCAAAGGGCACTTCTTTTGTGAAGATAAACACTCCTGTTTCTATGATTATTTACATTAAAAAGTGACTGTTCAAGAAAATGGTCTCAGCCATTAGTAAAACCACCCAGCAAGTTTACAAATGCAAAATCAAAGGAACTGTGCATTAAAATATATGCAGATGAACATAAAGCTTTACCATGCATTTAATTATCTTGTCATTACAGCTTTAATAATAGTATGGATGGTAAGATTTTAACTACAAAGTGGAATTTGAGAAGAATTATATTATATTATGAAAAATTCTTGTATTAAGAAGAACGATAACATCTACAAAAGAACCACCATAAGATGTCAGAGCAGTTGTCACTATCACAAGCACTTTTTTATGGAGTGCTTCCATTATGAGCAAGTTAGTTGATTGTATTCTCATTTGCTTTATAACAGCTGCCAAATTTACACCTGCAGCTGTTTTACCTCTGATAGTCCCAGGATAAATTTAGTATTTTTGCTGTGAACAGAGTAAGCTGATCTATGTGCAACTAATATAATCTCTATGTATCACCTGCCAATTCCCACCCTCCTGTGGGAAGGTAGCCACCATTTTGACAATAAAAATGCAAGTCATACTGGCTGCAGCTTAATCCTTCTTGGTGGTTCTTTTTTTCGTAGCTGTCTGTCCTTATTTCGAACTGCAGAGCAGTGCAACCCCCCTCAAAGTCCAATGATCAGGATTTTGCACTGTTTTCAGATACAAAGAGAAAATGTATGTCAGGTCTGTTCTCCGAGGCTTTTTGTAGACAGGGCAGGAGTACACATTTCCGTGCTGCTTCCTGGGGTCATTCAGGACTCTCGTGCTAACAGCGTACACATGGACTACAGGAAGGCTCGTGAACAGCACCTGAGAATGTTAAAACATACACAGGGCTCAGCATTAGAGAAGCAGGATAGGTGTCTGAATTCTAAATGCCAGAACCAGATTCAGTGATGGCCTTCAGCAGAAGCAGCAGCACCTCAGCAGAGGTGCACGTGAGAACACAAGTCCTACATTCACTACTATGTTGACAGTAACTTTAAGCCTGTGGCAGCTCAGGGACAACAGCCATCAGGAAGCCTGGTGGAAGCAAAGGAAAGCAGTAGAAACCTGGAAAACTGCATGCTGTGGAGGCAGATGGAAAAATGGCATGGTGGTTCTAGGAGGGACAGCAACCATTGTCTTTCTTCCCTTCCTTTGCCCCTTTCACTGATGTTTCCCATTCTTTCCTCACCTCCTTTTTCCCGAATGGCAGGACTGGAGCTACAAAAACCAAGCTGCAACTAGCAACCTTCCTTGTTACCTCTGCACTGCTGACAGTGGAGCTTCTAAGATACAAGGTGCCTCCTTGTTGTTTATCCAAACTAGATCCCCTCAGGTGTTCCACCAAGATAAAGTATTCATTGTCAGGGGATAAAACAGACCCAAATCCAACAGAAACATGGAACCTTGCTGAACACTCCAGAGCACTTGAGTAAACTCCATGTTTGAAGGGGTCTCTTGACAAACCAGACAACAGAAGTTATAGCTGGCAAGGTTTGGTTGACTTTTCCCTCAGTCAGACAGAGAAGTGTTTTACCTACAGACAAGAACTACCTCAATTCCAATTCCAGGACAGTTAGCACTTGCTTGGTAAAAGTGTACCAGTGCAGACAATGTCAATTTTCCCTGGACTGTGACTACAGTATCTAATCATTACTCCATAGCTAGATTTTAAATCCGCTTAGTCACATCATGGATAACTGAGCATAAGCCCAGAACTAATACTCTTCCTCATATTTTAAAACAAACACTAGGGACTTCTAGTCAACCAAACACTGACCTCCATTTAAATCCAGCCCAGGGCTTTGGAAACTTTGATAAGGTCCCCCTTGGTCAGTCAAAAGAAGACTGACTATGGATTGCACTATTTTATTTAAACATAACTGTGCT
Source organism: Daphoenositta chrysoptera (assembly GCA_013397915.1). Taxonomy (NCBI): domain Eukaryota; kingdom Metazoa; phylum Chordata; class Aves; order Passeriformes; genus Daphoenositta; species Daphoenositta chrysoptera. The sequence goes on along the minus strand of VZRO01002741.1, from coordinate 797,845 downwards.
ACTAGGGCCCCTGAAGCCAAGAAGCCCAGCATCTGGTCTGCTCTAGTGCTATGCATCCTAAATTCATTTTCTGACAGAAGTCTTTTTGTCCACTTCTGGTGGGTAAAGGGTCTGTCCTCTTCCCAGCACCACTAGTGTTGGTTACCCTCTTAAAACCTGTTGTGAAACCACTGCTGCAGGCACTCAGCATATTTCCTGGTTTTCCCTGAGCACTTGCATTATGCCACAGCCTGTTACACTCTCTCGATCCTTACCTTTGGTGCTGACTCGATCAGCTTGCTGTTCCTGCGGTCCCAGCCTGCCCCTTCCAGGAACAGGCCGTGGATGTAAACCCCACCGACGTCAGCAGGAGGAGGGCCAACAACATCTTCTTTCATCATCTTGGTCACTTCACTGTATAAAACCACACTGTCGAGTTCCCACCCTTTGGCTAAATTCATGCGAGTTGTCTCTTGCCTCATGGCCGTTAGGAATCCCTAAGGAGATACACAGGAATACGACATAGAGGATTTTTTAAAAAGCCTTGAATTTAAACCATTTACAACTTTTATTTTCCTATGTGACATCAGCTGTATAAAAGCTCATCCTGCAGAATTTCATGTTCATATAAAATAAATTTGGTAGTGTAAATCCAATGGTTTTCTACACTTTCTCAGCACCATGCATCCATACATAATTGGTGTGCACATGTTGGTGCTAAGAAGCCCCCAAGCTGGCTTATTTAACATATCAGAAGTGCCTGTATAACTCACCTCACATGCCTTTTTTACAACCAACCAGATGGAGAGAGGTTTATAAGGCTGCCAGATTAATGTGTTTTGAGAGATTCCAAACACAGGTAATTTCTAATTCCTCTAACACCAGCTATATTATTCATATTTTCTTATACTAACATTGTAAAAATGCTTTTCAGTCAACAAATAAACATTTTACAGAACACAAAGGAAGTACCAACTGGAATCATGCCATTAAATACTGAAATGCCTCTGACATTGTGCTCAGTGAAAAGTCTTTATATACGACAATAACATAGTGTTTTAGACAACAGCAAGATAAACCCAGAGCACTTCAGCAGCACAGAATAAAACTAACTCTCTGTTCTAGAGAGCTACAATCTCATGACATCAGTATAAGCTATCGAAAGACAAACCAGGCTGAAGATGCTGGTTAGCTTCCCTGATACAGCTGTCCCTGGGAAAGCACAGTGCAGTACATGGGAAGTGCCTTAGTCCCTAGAGCTGGGAGGGCAGACTCCTTTGCTGTGCCAGTGGTCGTGCTGTAGATGTGCATCTTATTTTACCTTGTGGAAGCTCATTTGTGTAGGGAGGAGATGAATGAATAAAACACAAAATTGAATATGCAAGAGCAACGAAAAGGACAACTTGAAAAGGGTAAGTTTCCCAATATATTTCAGAACAGGGAATGAAAGCATCTGGAGACAGAGAAGGGGGAATAGAGAGCCACATGAGGAACACACAAAGGTGGGAATTAGTGAGCCAACAGCTCCACTAGAAAGAAATCAGGAGCAATGAGGAAATTGAAAAAATTTTTATTTTTGTTCAATATTCACAGTGCAGGATACTCTGTTGGGCTACCATGAGGGCCAAATGAATGGAAAGAAGTCAGATGTGGGAACATTAGCAAATTGTCTGCTGAACACAGGGGCCAATCTGTGGCTGACAGGACTGGAGTGCTCCAAGCACTTTGTAGCCGTGCAATACCCTTTAAGTTATGAGGACGTGAGATGACTTTCACAAACTCAGATGTTTCTGTTAACTTACATTGGTTGCTTCTCATTAATATAATCTCAGAGACCCCAGGACAAGTGTTTTAAAGAGGTTTTGTGATAGCACAGATAATTGTAATTGCGTTTGAAGTAGTTGAGAACTCCAGCTTATAGCTGAGGGACACAGGATTAAAGGCCAAATTCTTCTATCAGAAATGCCATTAAATGAAAGCAGAATCCTTGTAGTAATTTCTGGAATTTTAATTTGTAGAAACATGCTAGAACCAATAGTTTAAAATACATGAAGTGTTCACTGCCATAAGGCCCCAGAGGGCTACTGGATCCCAGATAAACTGAAATATTAAAGAAAAAGCCTGAAGAGGACAGAGCAATGACTGTATTAAGAGAATCAGTTCAAAGGCACCATGGAAACACTGGAATAAAAGTAAGCTCAGAGCTGTGAGCTGTCTTCAGGGATAAGGTTTAGATAGCAGATTATTCCTACAGAGATGGCAGGACCTATACACTTTCTGCAGTGGGACTTTCAATGCTTATCTGCTCATTTGAATGAATCCTAGACAGTGTTTGAAGACTGCAGCTGTGAGCTGGGGCCCAGCTGGGTGTCCCAGAGTGGGTGAATAGCACAACAAAGAGCAAGACAGAATCAACTGGTTTGAGGTGCCACTGTACAGCTGAGGGCTTGGCTCACCCCAAAACCCTCTGTCAAACATAATGAACCACTTGCCATGAAATTTGTTTCAATTTCTGGTAATCCTTTAATGCATGCCTTTTTTTTTTTTTTTGTTTTGGTTTGGTTGGTTTTGGTCAGTTGGTTGGTTGGGGTTTTGGTATTTTTTTTTGTATATGTGTGTTTGCCTTTTCCAGCTCACTGTCCAGTTCACTGAAGCTTGCTAAAGCTTTGTCCTTTTGCCTTTAAACAACTCATGAGAACTAACTCTAAACCTTATAGTGAAGGAAAAGCAGGCACCCATGGAAGCTATGACAAAAAATACGGAAATCAGTTAACTGTATTGCTCTCACAATCATATTTTCTCCTTTACCTTACTTTGGAGGTTCCTTGTTTGTTACTTACTTTGCAAATACTGAGCATATTATGGCACGTTTGCTAGAACTAAGGGCACTGAGGAATGGAGTCATTGTACTTCATATTCTGTTTAGTATTCACATTGCTTTGGCATTTAAGGGTTGTAGAAATAGGTTGAGGGTTCATTATGCTGAGTACTACACAACCAGAAAGACAGTTTTGCTTCACAGTGCTTAAAATCTATATATAGGACAAGTGACAGGAACTGGATACAGAGATGCAAACAAGGAAACAATAAAACAGTGTCAGCCACAAAATGGAAATTGGGAGGTAGAAATGAAAAATGCCTAATGTCAGGTTTTAGATCAAAAAACTCCAGTAACATCAGATTAACTTCCAGGAGGGAAGAAAATTCATGGCATTTCTTGTTTTGTTCACCCCAGTTATCTTGGCCCAATGCAGACACACAAGGGGAATCAGGTTTCTTTCACATAGAAGTCTGAGCCAACCCTCATTTGTATCACTAAAAATAAAGATTAACTTCTGTGAAATTACTGAATTTATCCTAGTGAATAAACAGTCCGAGAGAAGGCAGAGTCTGGTCCTATATTATTTTTTATTGCCTGAATGCCTCGTTTTCCCAGTGCTATAAATCTACTTTATAGCCTTGTGTTATCCATGGCATTTATCCATTGACTGTAAAGCAAACAGTGAGATATATGCAAGCAGGCAAATGACTTAGGAGCTGCATTTCTTCTCACAAATGAAAGGATTTTTCTGACAACTTCTCAGGTATTACAAACAAGCCATTAGAACTGCAGCACTAACACCTCACTACCTAAGCATGTTTGAGAAGATGAAATCAATTTTCTTATAATATGAAATACCGATTTTAGACACAGCAATGTGACTATTAACGAAATAATAGTTAACTAAAAAGAAAATGAGTCTTTGCTCAGGTGAATTGCTTTTAGAATGAGCCACTCCCACACCCTGGGTTACAGAAAATGGTGACTACAACAATAACCATCTGATTCTTAAGCTTGTGATTGTCAGCACAAATAAATTTTTTAATCTCTGCACACAATGTATTTAGGGACTTAAAGAACTAGGGGTTATGAAGTGTGTAATTTTTGTATTTCTAAAGGCTTTCTCATTTACTATGGTCTATTAAATCACAATTTGTTTGGGGACATTTTACACTGATTATTTGGCAGCTCTTTTCAGAAATCCAGCTATATGGATCCAAAAAAATGTAGGATGCCCAATTCGGGCTGGCAAAATTTCCGAACTGACACAACCCCAGAGCACAAAAAAGCCAGTTAAAATGTCCAGTACAAAATCTCTATCAGCTCTTGCTCATCTTTAGTGCAAAAGCAAACACCAACAAAACCAAAAGCCTGTTAGGGTTGCATCCAGCCTGATCATTGCAAAAGTTACTTTGAAGTATTTTAGAATGCTGCTGTCAGTGTGTTGCTAGCAAACCAAGTAGGGAAGCACAATCATTTTATTAGAACTCCTACTCCTCTCCCTCCTACTTGAGAACCCTTTGCTCAGGGGTTCTGTGAACCCCCTTCCATGCTGTAAAGTTGTACCGGCAGGCAGCTGGCACACACAGGAGAGATGATAGATGGATATCTCCCAGCAGTAGTCCTAGAGAATATTTGCCACTGTTGCTTTCTCTATTCTAGGCAGCTGTTTCAGCTAGCTTTTGCATTGCTAACAAGTACTGAGATTAAAACAGATCTTTAAAATAGCTCTCTCCTAAGGCTTCATAGAAACCTGTTGGCTGGATACTCTCACAATGACTCATTTCCACAACTCACACTTCCCACAAACATCTGTGAATCATAAAAAGCTTTAATGAATGTGGGTAGCTCTGCAAAGAAACTACACATCATCTAGGTATGTACACTTTACTTCTTTTAACTCTGCTCTCAGCTGTTCCTTTTTTTGTGTTTCATTTCATGCCAGGTTTTTATTTTAGATGGTGCAGACGAGAGGCTGTATTTTTTATATGTCTCTGCAGACCATGTCTGGCACAATTCTGGGGTGGTATGAATAACAAACCTTCCATTTCAAGGAACTGATTTGCAAGGATTGAGAACCAAGTCCAAATCTCTTCTTCCTTTGTCAGAGTTCTGGAACTTATCTTGTTTTGTACGCAAAGGGATTTTCATGCAATAAACAAAAAACAGGTTATGGTAACAGAAGAGGTAAAAAAAGGAAGATTAAGTTGAAATGTGAAAGCATGTGCTTACCCAATTTCCTCACTATAATTAAAGCAGCCAAAACATGTATTTCATTATTTCAGGAGCATTATTGTGTTCCAGCAAAAAATTTCTTCAGTAGATACTGAAGACAATTTATCCTGTATTTATGCTAAAAAATTAATATAGATTACACTTCATATAGTCAATTTAAGTCAGCTTGAAGTTCTCCCAAGGTTTAATTTAACAGTTACTCAGAAGTTATAAAGGTCAACGTGGCAATCTTACCTGTGGATTAAAGAATCCTGTCATCCAGAACTGGTTTGGACGGCCATCCTGCAGCCAGCTGCTGAACTGCTGGTTTCTCTCAAGAAGCTCAGTAAACCAAAATCCTAAAGTAGTTGACTCCCAGGAAATCCTAAACCACAGTTTTGGAATTCTAGCATCATAAATATTATCTAAAGCATCTTGCAATTCTTCTGACATAATTATGGTTCCTGGAAGATAAGTAAAATGTTCAGAATGAACTTTCCCCTAGCTTGCAAAGGCAATTAAAACTTCCAAATGACATTCCGAGTCTCATAAACCCTCTTTTGTTGTGCCTTAATTGCACACCTGTAGCACTGCAGTCTTATCAGTTTGCAGTTAATTTGTTCAAAATTATAAGACTTGATTCAAAGCTAAAGGCGATAAGATAAATGATATTTCTTCTGTTGTTTTGATCAGAAACAAAGATACGTTTCTTAAACAACTTCTTCTCCTTCATACACACTATTTATATTCATTATATTCACAGTGTGTTTGGAAAGTGATTAATCATTGAAAACTTTTTTATAAATTTTAATGGATCCTACATGCATGATCAATGATAGAGATACACTGTGTAACTCATCTATATCCTAAGCATGTACTGGCAGTGATTATATTCATGAAATTCGCTATTATTAATGATAACTTTGTACATTTCCATTATCAAGATTCTCAATGGGAAAGCAGTAGGTAGAATAAAGCTAGAGGCAAGAATTTTTTTTTTTTTTGGCAGTGGCAGTGCGTACTCACATATTCCATGCACAGTACTGTTCTCTCCACTAAAATGTTGGTATTTACTAAGACAGTGATTTTTCAGTGACTCTCACCATTCCGTGTGCTAGAAGTTCCTGCACCTTATGTACTCTCAGTGTTACTGAGATCTGGCACACGGCCATGCCTCAGGATGACTTCCCTGTTCCAGAAACTGATTCTATTATTCTGTTATAGAAACGGGTCTGGTAGCTCCAACTTTGATTAAATATTCATGTAATACCAAAGTTCAATATACCATCACACACACAGCTGCTGTAATTGCCACAAGGACAACATGAGATACCAATAGGTGGCTTCCACCACAGAACATGTAAAGGAAAGGAGAGTGGTCTGTGTGACTGCAAACAAGAACTGCAATGGTCCATCCAAACATACCCATAAGGAAATGTGGCCTGTAGTAAGAAAGCATTTCAAATCCCTTCCTTTCACTGAGGTTGTCAGGGCTTCAGTTGAGGAGAAGGAAAAGTGTATCCAGAAACCAAACACCAGCTTAATTTTGAGGAATACAGTGTTACAACATAAACACTCCTATAGCAGTGTGTGCAAATCTGGTGCTTTCTACAATATATAAATGGCAAACAGGCTTTGATTTCTTCTAGCAGATAATGAATTATCTGCTTCCATTTATATACAGCTCTTTTAGTGCAACAAATTCTTTGAGAAAACCATTAACTTTTACAAAACTGTAAATATTAAAAAATACTGCCCATCCTGCACTCTCTGCAATTGCTTTGTAGCCAGGCTCAGAACCACATCCTGCAGTAGCTAAGAGACTTTTGTAACACAGTTAATAAACCGTCTCTTTGGGTACTAATCTTCTCTAATATATAACCAAGAGAACCAACATGTAAGAAAGAAGACACTTCATCTCTTCTCCTCTTTCGTTAGAAAAACATAATATTACACCATACACTTTATTCATCTTTTAGAGACAGAAAAAGTGGGAAAAAAAGTCTTGCAATGCATGTTGGTTTCAACTTCAGAGCAACCATATTGAGGGCACAAAACAAGTGAAGAGCATCTTGTTTTAGCCCTGGGGATCACTACCATTGAACTGAGAAAGAAAGAACTCTTTCATCTCTGGTTATTCCTTGTTTTCAGGCTGATACATTCAACTTTCTCCTTCCCTTCTCTATTCTTCTGGGCAGGCTGGAGCTTTTCAAATAGGGAGATACAACCAGTCTCTGCCCTGAAGCATTGTGAAATCCCTTAGGATGCCTGCCTGCTATGACTCAGAGCAGCTGTTGAGAATGTTAAGCCAGAGTGTTCTTGAGGATAAGGTATGTTTGCAGCTCTGGCCGTGCCCATATAGCTGCATAAATATTCCTTAGTGAGTGGGTGTCGTCTCTGGCATTAGCCATACAGTGCTTGAATTTCAGCACTAAATGGCATCTGTGGGTGTTGGGATGCATTCCTGCAGCCAAAATACTCTGATAAAAATAAAATAATTAACAAAATAAAATAATTGTCAGAAATAAAATCAGTACCGCAGGAGAAAAATCATGACATCTTTCTGGACAGAAGTGATACAGGTGTTTGAAAAACTATCTTTGATAAATTGAATTAGTAGTACAATGTCATAGGCTTCTCATGTTTAACTTCTGAGAACCTCAGAGCACTGTACTGTATGAAGAGACTGAATGTCCTATGAACCTAACATGACAGGCTCAAATGTTCTATGAATCAGACAGGCCAACTGTTTATAACTTTGTTATTCTGGGGGTTACTCCACGATAGTCCCTTTCTTGAATGGAATAAAGCCCATCTGAAAATGACTGATGAAGGGTCAGGTCAGTTAAACACATTAGGGCATTTCCATACTTCAAAAATAATATCCACTGTAACCATACTGTTTGCACAGTATACACAGTTTGGAAATTAGGATTCCCCTTTTTGATTGCTCTAAATTTAGACCATCTCCCTTCTAAACCACATCTAAATCTATCCAATTGCTGAGTGGTGAATAACCCAAATAATGCTTCTGAGTTCTGAGGATAACTAGTTTTTATTGATAATTAAAGCAAATAGTCTGTATTTTTAAAGTGATTCGGTTTTAGGGTGATTCATTCAATAGATATAATGTTTTGAATAGATTACATCAGGAGCTTGTATTATTTCTTGGAGCTGACCCTTTTCACTACCATACCTCCCGCAAACTGAATCTGAAAACTGTGGAATGTTTAAAATTTGGATCTGTTTTGAATTTCACGTTTATGAAAGTGTCTATCTGGACTAGGAAACTTGCATATCTCATTTAAATGAATAGCTAAAGTTAGGAACAAAGGAAGGATCTTAAATTCCAGCATGAACCAAAAAAAGCTTCAGTCCACTGACTGATTCTCCTCCCACAGGCACAGATGTAAATCAAAAATAACAAGAATAATTATGTAGGATATAAATGAGATAAGAAAAAGCTACTTTCCCCATCAAGTACAGTTTGCCAGTAGCTGATATCATTATAATAAAATTGGAGACTAGCCCTGAAGAATAATACTTGCTAGACAATGAGTCAAGCTAGCTTGAACAGCACATAGAGAAAAAAAGCTCAGTGAAAGCATCAATCCATTATTGACTGTCCCAGCTGCAACTCCAGAAGGTGACTTTTTCAGCCTTTAATCCCCACCCAAGTTTACCTCCCAAACAACCTGCTTTGTTTCCGAAGCAGTCACACCTTGCCTCCACCATCAAGCTCCAACTCCCCCTTCTTTGCTGAACATGTTGAAAAGAAAATACCAACTTGTTTATAACTTCCTAAGTTTTCCTCTCTTTCTGCCTTATGGCAACAGCTAACACTTGCTTGTGTTTTCTCCAAAGCTTTTTTTATTATTCCACCCAAAGGCATGAGGTATAAAAGCTAATGCATGTTTTCCTATACCTAAAACTTTTTTTTTTTTTTTTGCAAGCTTTAGTATGGTTCTGCCAGCTCAGTGACCACCACTGCTGTGCTGATAGAAGTTAACTTCTTTGCTTCAGGCAGTTCTTTGGGTATTTTCCTCTGATTTCACTTGCAGTGCTTGGGCACTTCAGCATTTGGAGGTGATTCCTGGGAAGTTCTCAGAAGTGCATTTAACTCCACCACGCTGTTTTAATCCCAAGGCCTCTCAACAGTTTACTGCTTTCTTTTGCTGCAGCTCTCCAGAAGAGGAAATCAGGCAGCCGAGACCTGCAATGCATAACACTCTCTCCATGTTTTACTTGTAGATTAATATTCTCTCCAGCTGCATCTAACCTTTGCCCCTGTTTTTCTCTTTGTTTTCCATCTTTCTTTTCTGGTGCAGAATCCTCTGATTTAATTCTTCAAGTCAGGAGAGATGAGGAGGACTAAGAAACTTGAGTAGCATGCAATTTTTCACATAGAAGAGCACAAAAATCCTAGATTCTCTTCAATAGCTACATCCTTCAGTAAGAAAGATGGCAATTTGAAAGTAACCTTGGAAATTGTTCTGAAAATTTACCAGCTCCAGTACTAAATACTTTTGGCTGAAGAGTCCTTTCCATCAAAGGACTGAAAATAAAATTTTAAAGCCGTAATTTGAAGATGAAAATCCACACTCAACTCTACGAAAAAGGTAATACAAATCACTACCCTGAGCTAGAGTAACACAACAGGCAGATAAACTCTATTCTGCAGTTTTTCCTTAATGTGCAGTGTGTGTTTCTAAACAGTTGTCCTGGCCAGCATCATGGAAAGCATATGTAACACCTATTAAGAAGTTCAGAAATGATGTGCCACACTGTGAAAGACAACAGGAGGCATTCTGGCATTCTCACCAGGATGAGAAGTAAATAATGGATGAGAGCTGCTGAGCCAAGGGTAACTACACCACAAGACATACTAGACTCATCCCCTTCATTCCTCAGATGATGTCCCCATTGTTACATTCCATTACTGTCTTTACTGAGTGCTCTTAATCATTTTCAAATAAAATCCTCATCCAAAAGTGATGATCTCTACAAGCCTCACACACACACACTCACACTGTAGAACTTAGTAAGGCAAGAGCCCAAGATCTTACAGTCCAAAATTCTATTACCATTGTCAGCAAGCCAAACTAAAACTATGTTAGTGTTCGCAGTCTTACACCATTATGAGTCAAAATAGAATTTAGCCAGACAGGGGGAATGAGTACATACTTCTCCCTTTCTTGTGAAATTACCTTTCCTGTGCACTCTGGCAAGACTAGTTTCCCGAGCTTCACTTTTGCACCATGTAGGTTAAAATAAATTACCAGATACCTCTTTTGACTCTTTTGGACTTCATTTATATCCCTCCTATAAGGTGCTAGATAAAATGAACAGAAATTCCTTGCAGCATCAGGATGCAAACACTACTTTCAGCTTCATGGTGTTCTGAGTTGGAAAAAAGTAGCGAATCTTTACCTTGGGCTTAATACACGAGTTTGTGTAGATGATGAAAATATCCTACTCCTATAACGTGCGTAGAACTACATTGCCATAGAACTGCTGTATTTTCAGGAAATGTGTTAACAGGAAAAGGAGTTCTCTCTCCTAACTCTGCAAATACTGTATGTACCGTAGTGGGAGTTCTGTGATCATGTGGCACATATGTGACATGAAAAGATAAAAAATCCAAGGTTTCTCAGGTGTTCTTCACTTGTTCATGATGTAGGCAATTTAGTCAATTCCAAAGGATTAGTTTGAAAACACAAAGCTGTAAGGTACCACAAACCAGGGCCAAGTGGATGCAGTTTTATGACCAAAGTAGAATCTAGATATAAGTAAATGAGTTAAGCATTTGTTTCTTTTACAAGAAGACCTGAAACACAATATTAAGTGGGTTAAAAAGAATCAGGATTAAAATCAAACTAAAAGCTGTGCTTATTTCCATTGCCAAGGATTTGATACCCACTTGCAGTGCTACTACAAGTATGCTTCGCTTAATTCATGGAAAACACTCCCACAGAATCTCTCTTCTCACTTTCTTCACCGAGAGAAGACACATCAAAATGCTTACCACTCTTATTGAGTGCATGGAGAAATAAAGACAACCCCACAAAATCTCACAGACAGGCCACATTCAAACAAATTCAACTCAAACAAACTCTAGGAGGCTAGGAATAACTGGATGGGTCGTTAGATTTTACTGCATTTAGAGACACTATCTTCACTAGTGGGAGAGGGGGTTTGAAGTACCCACTGTACAATAAAGAGTGGGGTGTGATCATGTGGCACCAGAGGCCTCAACACTGCCAGAGGCAGGAGGTAAGTACACAGGAACTTTACAGCTCAGATACTGCCCTACAAAGAACGGTCATCTTCTGACAGGGGCTCAAGATCTGATGCTCATAACCCAATAAGATGTGGCATTTTTTGGTGCAGACCCCATGTCTTACTTCTCCTTGTCTCTGAAAAGATTTCTCTGTTTGGAACATGGCTTCTATTTAGGGCACTCAAGAGGACACCCATCACTGCTGTGTTCTGATTTATGGTGAAACTGTATTATGCCAACTGTGAAATAAACTCTGGGCGATCAATAAGTAATTAAAGCAGAAGTAATGGTTGGGACATAAGTGAGAGTATAAAGTGCAGCTACAATCTAATTACTACAATTTGATCCAGAAAAAGTATCCCTCTGGGCAGCAAGGTTTATTGGTGGAGATGCAGGCTTCTGGGGCATATTTGCCAACAAACATGTTGGACACATGCTGAGCATCCTCACCCCTCCCAAAAGCTGAACACTGCTTAATCTGCCCTCTGGGTAGAGGGACAAAACTGTCTCTTCCAATTCCTTCTACATCCCTCATGTTCAGCTGCTCATGGGCTCTCCCTGAGGAGGGATTTACATTGCCTCAAATGTAACTTGGTGAGCAACATCAAAATGGCAAGGTCCATCCATTCACATCCAAACTGCGGAATCAGATATTCAGACTTCCTTTCACAAAGCTACATGAGACAACCTAAAGATGCACTATATTCTCAAACACAAAATTTATTTGAAATTTCAGGTCTGCTAAAAGTGGGTGCTGGGGCCTTAACAGGTTCATGAAGCCAAAGCCAGACACATGAGCTGGGCAGATGTAAAAAAATCACATGACCTGTTTGAGTAGGCAGATCAGTTTATTTCATTGTAAAGAAAAAGAAGCACCTCAGATGACCTGAGACTGCAGTTGACTAGTTTTGGGAGAGAATCTAGTGTGAGACAGTTTGGGGTTTTCCCTTTTGCTGAGGTAGAGTGCCTAAATGTTCTTTCCATCCCCTAATTAACAGTCTACCATGTGCACTTGATATATCATGATCACGCCAGAAGCCATTAATTGTTATTGTTAACTATACATCCAATTTTGTTTTTAGAGCAATTTTTCACTATACTTAACTTGCCTGTCCCTAAGAAATTATGTTTTAGAGAATTGCATGAAAGTTTCAGCATTAACTTAATTAAACATCTGGCAGAGGACTGTGCCCACTGTGGAACTGAATGTGAAGTGCAAATAAATTATGATACTCATCCACCCCTCTGCAGCATATTACACATATTGAGAATTTAAATATATCTGTCACAATCAAGGAAAGATTAACACTTACTTGGATGGAAAATATTTTTATTTACTTGAAAAGGGACTCTATTCACATATAAAAGGGAACTTTCAGCTCAGGAAGAGAGGACAATTGTTTCTTCCAACTTGATCTCTGCTTATGTTAGTACAGGATATGAAAGCTTATTAGCCTTGGGCACATTCATGAACCTCTTTCCTAGATTCAGATTATAGGCATGAAGTTTCTGAAGCACGTATTGTTGTCTCAGTGTATCATACAAATGACAGGAAAAAATCCCTTTTGATTCTTATGCAATAAAAACACAAATTAAAAAAAAATCTCCCCTCATGAAAGACATTGTCAAAAGACTGGAAAACACCAGTAAAAGAGATTAAAGTAATGCCATCAGCCATGTCAGAAGGGACTAGTTCTGAGGCATTCTGACCTGTTCCCTCTGAAGACAGTTTGCTGTCTCAGATATTTTCTCTCTCTCTGCTAGAGAACAGCAGACTTGGGTGAGATCTTAACCAGTGGAATCGACCCATTCCTGCTTCATTTTAATTTATTGTTACGTCAAGAAGTTTGGCTGAGCAACAGTATACTTTCCTTCCTGGGTATTTCAACTCTTGCAGATGGGCAAAATAGGAAGTGAAAACAAAAAGCAGATGGTAACATCATTATCCCTTCTTTTTCCTCATTCCTTTTCTGATCTAATTTTCCATCTGCTTCTAGTTGCCTCTATTCTTGGTTTATTTTAACTTCATTCACCATTGCTCACTTTCAGCCAAATAATCCTGTCTCTCAGAGATACAGAGTGCTGTTGCATGCCTCCTGTGATGCCTAAAAGAACTCTCTCTTCTGACTGACACTGCCACTCACTTCAGCTTCCATTTAGAGACAAGCCATTTGGTATAACCAGTTTCACAAAAATGTCAAATTTCACCTTAAATTAGAGCCTTTATCACCTTGCCTCCTGAGTTCCCTGTCTCTCAATGACTTAGCAGCAACACTTTTACCTTATTCTATATCATTATGTCTCAGCTTAATTTCATAAATGACTCTGGTACACGACCCGTGGACCTAATCACGCAATTCAGCTCCTCTGAGCTCTGTAGGATCCTAGAGAATCACAAAAGTGAAGTAGAGCTGAGGGACATGAACTGCAATACTGGAGCACACGCATGCAGCATAAATTTAGGTAGAGTGTCCTTAGAGATGCAATCAGGAGACTTTAAGGACTAGAATTAGTGGTCATGTGATAAAGAGAGAGAAAAAAACTATGAGGGAGGGAACAAAAGAGAAAGGAATGAAACGAGAGGCAATATTTATTTAGTTATATGGTATAGGCAACTGCTAGCAATAAATACTGCACCTTAATTATGATTTTTGATATTGTAGCTTACCATCAATAGCCAATTTGAGATCAGTCAGTGTAGTTCGAACTCTGGATATAACAAGTTGCATGCGGTCAATTTCTTGACGGAGAAATATGTTTATGGGCTGAATAGCTCCCATCTTTTGAAGCTGGGCTTTCACCTTAGAAAGAACAGTGCAATGATTATAAAATCTAATCTCCTGTTTCCCATGCAATAATTTTTGAAAGCAAAAACATTTTCAGAAAAGAAACTTTTTAGTAACAGATGGCCATTCAAGTCCTGTGCCAACTGTAAGATTTAGCAAACTGTGACTCATTAGCTTACCAGAACGAGCTCCTCCATCATTCTAAGAAGGGAAAGTTCCCTCTTTTTGAAGGGACACAGCAGTTCCTTCTGTCCTTGTTAGGCTGCAGGGTCTTAGATCTTAAAATAAAAAAACCCACATGCTATACAAAAGCACGTTTGATGGTAACTTCTTCGTATTTCCAAATTGTGCTAGGTGAACTTTCTCACCTTTTCTTGCCCTGCTGAGCTGAAATAATGCAACAAATGGAGTTCCACTTAACAAGCACAATGATATGTAAAAGCTGCTACTTTCAGTAGCATGTGACTCGTTCATGAGGCAAGATGCTCATGGATGCATTACTAGAGAGGCAAGATTGCCAGAAATAATACAGATGCCACAGAAATCTGTTACACCATTATGTGCACAGTTTTGCAAGTAGAAGCCTTTGGCCTTTTTAGTTTTTGAGGATAACAGTTTCTCTAAAATTCAACAGAGAATATTTTCAAAATGGAATCAGTTGTCTGTGTTAGTTTAGGACATGTCATAGTAACAGTTTTGTAAATGATGTGTATGGAATGTGCTTCAGACATGCACTGCATGTTCCACGTATATCAAAGATTGCTGTATACAACAGTGCATGAGAGAGGGTTTAATGGCACCTGCAAAAGTCATGGTGCCTATACCCCACACAGTACTAGAATTCTTGATTTTTCAGACTTTTGAGTGTTTTTCCCTGCTTTCAGAAAGCCACTGGCTCATCTATCTAATTGTATACATTATTAGTTATACTATACATTTTCTACAAATAATAAACATTACTAAAGATTTAATTATTACACTGAATAGCAAATTTCTGCAAGATGAATATCATACAGCAGTTGAGTAGTTACAATCACTAGTACAAATATGCAAATGCTTTGGCAATTTCCAAATCTTAAATTTCAACTCCAAGTCCAATAAAATACACTTTCTCAACTTTCTATGCTATCTTCCTTGGGAGACAGCTATCAGCAAGGTTATACATCATATTTTAATCACAAGGACCCATGGGTTTGTCAGACAGAATGTCCAAGAAGTAGGTGCTAGCCAATTATGCTAATGCTTTGCAGTGTGACAGTACATTTTACAGACTGAGTTAATGTGTTCTGCCCGTGAAAGACAAAAAAATACTAAAATCAGCTATTACAAGACTAGAGCTGAGACAATAAAGTTTTTGGATAATCCCCACAATGAAGTCTTCTGACTATTTCATACAAAATCCAGGGAAAACTTCTGCTTTCTGAAAAAAATTATATGAATTGGTAATTCTTCCTCTTGGCAGAAAGGAAAAACATTCAATTTATTTTTTTCAGAATACTTAGAAATCTAGTGCATGCCACTAATAAGAAAGGAATTATGCAGAATATAGTCTGTGCATGTTATCCTTTAAATAAGAAACACACTTTTTATTTCTAGTCTGCAAAGCATGTGCTCCTTTTGGGGATCATTTAGAGAAATAATTTCTCCCATTTGAGGAATATTTGTAGGGAAGATATTGTTAAAGGTGTTATTTTCCAAAATATTGATATTTATGAATCTACAAAGAGGAGATAAAATAGAGATTCTAAAATATTACTGTGCTGATAATTGTACAATTTAGCTAGTGAATTCTCAGAATTTACACATTCTTCTGATTTACTTTCATGTACCTACAAGAATACCTGTAATGTTTTGAATAATGGAGCCAACCAATAAAGCAGAAATTTGCTAATCCAACCTAGATATGCTCACAGCACTCAGTCTGGAGCACCAAGCATAAACAGATATCAAAACTGAAAAAAAAAATTACATACTTCTTACTTTATTTTATACAAATCAATCCTGATCTATGGTGAGATTTACTGGGTATAACATAGTGCATTTCTTGGAAATCTTGCTGTTAAGATTCATTTGAAACACAAGCTCTGAGATATGATTAACTAGTTTTGTATTAGAATTCTTATTAAGCAATGAGATGATTTACATCCAGTGCTGTATTTATTATGACATAAAGAGATGGATACAGACTGTCAGAAAAAAAAAAACTCAAAAGACAAAACTCATTAACCAAAATAGCCTTTCTGAGATTAATATACTAATTCCATAAAGCCCACTCAGAACATCTCTTTTTCATTATGCAAACAGCTATCATCTAACATAAAACAATGTGATTTAAGAAAGGAGCTACTAAAATCATAATCTTAATATCTTTGTCTACATGATTTTGCAATGCATATCTCTACTGTGTCAGATTCCTTTACACATATTTCTTAACTGTCCTCAGGTCACCAGTTTCTTTGTCACCACATACTTTACAGGACTATCAGTAGAAAAGTAGTTGCTGAACTCATGCCATGATCATTGATCAAGTTACTGTAGTAACTTGACTGCCTATGGTTTTCAGTAAATGCTATTATTTTCAATCAGACTTAGTTACCTGCTACATTCTTTGTCAGCAGAAATGGGAAGTCCATCACTCTGTAGATGGACAAGCCAAAGCTCTTTTCAAGGGATGCCAAGGACCCTTTCCTTGTTGTACACAAATAAGCAGACAGTGAAATATGAAGAAAATAGAGGAAGCTCTGGAGCTGGATGGCCACCACATCGGATAGTGGTGGTAAGTAAACCAGGGACACATTACAGAATCTTCTATGTTAGTGTTTCAGTTCAGACTCTGAAATTTTTTATTTTTGGGTTTTTTTGTAGCAAAAAACCTGCATTGAAAACTAGATTGCAGGCACACAAAGGTCTTAGCTTCAAATTAAACTAACCCAAAAGGTGTGCTTCAGGGACTCTAAGGTACTTCAAGCACTAATGGGTTCAGCCTACAGCTCAGACTAGAGTTAGACCAAGGCAAATTCCCCAGTAAAACATCTAATGAAGGCCTGGGGTCCTCAGACAAATTCCTATTTCCATGCAATGCTTGCTAATGTAGCCACAGCCTTAGAGGCATTGCAGCTAAATCAATACCACAAAAAATATTTAAGGAAAAAAACGGCTGCTACTTGCTATTCCCTAGAAAGCTGTTTTTCAAGCTGCAAGGATCATTTTCATTGTAAACTTCTCTGTGTGACAGGCTGACATTTATTCTTGCACCTGTCTTCACTCACATGGACTGGCTGGACCTAATAATTTTACCACTAATCTCTCTGTAACCTGTGAGGCGAGACCCAGAAGCAAAAGGGGTCATGAAAGCAGAATTCTTACTCAGAGAAAAATGAGGACAGTTTTAGGTCAGGAGGAAGGCTTATTTTACTTTTCCATCACCTGTGTCAAACCACAGGCTGAGAAAGCATGCAAAGGTGACTTGTTTTGTTTCTACTCTTTTGGATAAGTTACTTGACTGGTGAGAAGCATTCCAAGAACAACAAAAGAAGCAGCATATATCATGGAGTAAAATGGTTGCCCTGTTTTGAAAGTTGTTGAGACTGAAGTCATTGCCGAAGGCTAATAATTGAGAAATGAAGGCCTCTCTGTGACAGCCTGAAATTTCTCTGGATACACAATGTATCAAGAGGAAATACAATCCAGAGCTCTGAATGTCAGCAAATAATTGATTTTGGTACCATCTGTCCCTAACCCAGTCTGTTGGGGTTGTAGCTCTGTGCAAATTCACTCCACACGTTCTAAAGGGAGCCACAAGAACTGATCAAAGGTAGCAAAGGCACCTGCCACTTTCCCTGAAGAGAATTTGCTTTGAATTACCTTCATTGTTTCCAAAATTTTTTGTTCCTTTTCTCCACTGATAGTATCTTTATACCTAAATTTTCAAAGACTAACATATCACGGCCTTACTGGAGCACAATATTAGTCTAAAAGCAAACCCAAGCTGCAATGCTAGGACTAATGAATGTTTCTCTTTTTACTGCTCTTTTCCAATGAGGCATGCATATAAACTCTTTTTCTGACACATTCCCTCAGTCTCTTACAATTTAGGATATTGGTTTTATTTGTTTCAGATTTGTTAAAATGATCTAGTATGTAACAATGTCCTGAATGACCAAATGCTGACTTAAATTGACAAACAACAGAACTCATCTCATTCCCTTTTTTTCCCAGATGTCGCAGGAAGTAATTACATAATCCATTTCACTCCTTACACTTTCAAGCATAATTTCATTTGCCATATTGTAGCTCCTGTCAAGCTCTTTTGCTTCTTCCCTCAGAGAATATCTACACTCTCGCTTCTTTTCTGCTCTGATTAATGAAATTCTTGGTTATATGTTAGTGAGCATAATATTTTTTTTTTAAGTTTGTTATTTTAGACATTTGGGTTTGGGGCTTTTTCAGTTTATGCAAACTTCCATTTAAAAATTTAGCTTTCTTTACAGCTCACTCCAGTCATATCCATGCTTTCTAAGAGGTTCCAGAGTAACGGAGTGACAGTTCAGATGAGAAAGCCATTTGATATAATTTTTTTTTTGCTTGTTGTGTAGATGTGGCCACACTCCTGGCACATAAGCAACACGAAAGATGTGGAACTGAGCACTAACAGCAGAAAAGGGAAATTCCCCTACAACAAAGAAAGAATTTGTAAAGACCAAATTGAGATCTCAGATATAGAGAATGAGACAAGTTCTAAAATGCAGAGGAACAGAAAAAGAGTAAATTCAATAGGTCAACTGAAGAAAGAAGTATTGAAAAATCAAGCACTGGAAGAAACATTGCCAAATCTCATAACACTGCAGAAGTAAAATCTGAAGTTGTAGTGCAGTTGAGACAGCCAAGGAAATATACAGAGGAATACATTATTAGCAATAACATAGTCCTGGAAAAGGAACAGACGATTATTCTCTAGATGGTCAGAGCAAAGGAATGACTACCATGTTACAGAAACAAAGCATAATTTTTGGATGTTTCTGTGGAAAAGTATCATGTAATCCATCAGTAATGTGGACTGAAGAAAAAGCATGTAAATAGAGTATGATCAATCAAAGTGAAGTGTAATTCACAGATCAAGATGTACACGGCTTTAGAAAACTAGATATCCCCAGGAAGAGGTGTTACCTACACTTACTGAGCTCAGAATGCATCTACAAGAAATGCAGAAATAAAAGAAGATCCAACAGCACATCCTCTGTACAAACTCAAATCTCCTTGGTTGAATCATAAGAGGACAGCTGTCAAGCAAATTAAAACAAAAGAAGTTTCCTTTGAAACTCATAGAAGATGTAAGAGAAGCAGAACAGAAGCAAAGAAATGTTAATTCTAAGCATCATTGTAAAGATGATTGCTTATAAGAAAATAAAACCCATCATGTATGATTGGCAGATCATGAAAAAAGATAATAGATTGTCATACTACTTGATGATGGGAGTGAAAGAGCAATGAAAACAACTGGTGGTGATTTTTTTTTAATAGTCACATGCAAAAGTATGTATTATACCCCAATACAGCAGTAAAATAGAGAGAGAGAAAAATGAAAGATGGAACATCCAAAAAAACCCTTTCAGACCCTTTGCCCTTAACTACAGCCCCTGGCTCTGAAACTGGTGGTCTCCAAAGCTAAGACTTGAGGAAGTGATGGAAAAGGGGAGGCCTCCTCTATGTCTGGTTTGTGTGCATAACCTCAGTGAATAAACCAAGAAGGGAAGAAAGTGAATGAGACTAAGATTAAACAGAAGAAATACCAGAGAAAAGCAGTATTTGTTCAAACCATTTTGAAGTGAAATTTGGATTAAACAAGTGTGTGTGCATTTTATATGACTAAAAGGCACTGCACGGATTTCCCAGGGTAAAACCTGAGGTTAAGACTACCTTCTGGTTACAATATAAAGTGCAGTAAGTACTATTGATGTTTTCTAAGTATTACAAATTCTTCAGGAGGAAAAAAGTTGGCAGTTTAACAAGGGAAGGAAGAAATAGTCCTTCGGAGGATTTAGCAAGTATATTGTAAAAACTTAGCTTAATACACATATTACAAATATGGCAAAAGCATACATGCTATCCAGGCATTCAGTATTTTACTGCTACTGTAAACTTAAAAAAACAATTAAGGAGCTGAATGAATCTAGAAGAATCTACCTCCATAAAAAAGCTTTACTCAGATTGGAAGGATAAGGGAACAGGACTGAGAACAATTCAAGGCGTAAATGATAGTTGTAGATCCAACATGAAATTTTTTACATTTATTACGTTATTAATTATTATTACACTTACTAGATTTCATTTTATTTTCTATTTCTAATATTTATTCATTATTAAATAATAATATGAAAACTAGAAAACGGACTCCATTCTTAATAAAATTCTACAAATTATTTATATGCTATCACGAAGAATCACTTAATAAGAAGGTGACAAAAAATGAGAGACACAAGCAGGGATGGATGGAAAAATATCAACATGGAGATAGATGCTAGGAAACCTCACCAAAAAAAGTTGCAGATCGTAAGTATCTTGACAACAGGAGAATGAAAAGAGAAGTTCTGAGTTGAATTATGACAGTACAAAAGTGGCTATTTATACAGGGCATATTAAATCTGAGAGAAATAGTAGAAGAGAAGACAGGAAATATTGCTGGGCCCCCAAGACTATTAGTTGTTACTTAGGTGGATATTCTAAGTTGGCCAGAGAAGAAAATAAAGCATGCATAACAAGTTGCAATTCGTACTGAGCATTTTACAAGTTTGAACTACAACCAGGAGAGAAAAAATTTACAATACAAAACAATTGTAAAGAATAAAATTCTGGAAATGAGAGGTTTTCAACATTTACTGTTTGTGAAACACTTGGCAAGACAGCAGATCCTACTTATAAACTGATGAAGGGTGTCTATGCTGGATTTTTCCATTTAATGGGACTGTTAATTAAAAATGCAAGAAAAGATTGACAAAGATACTTCTTATGGCTGAGACACCAAAAAATCTGGAGCATGAAATGGTCAGTGATAAAATTCACTCTTCATCACGGTGGTGTCATAATGTGAGTAGGCAAATTCAATGCTGAAACCACTATAGGATCACCAGTCTTTCAGAAAGAGGCACTGGGCTCCTTCTGCAAGCTACTAAGGAAAGCAAAAACTTTCTGAAGCCTTTAATGGGTCTTCTGAGTTCAGGTGACTAATAAAGTGGACTGTGGCATTTGAAATATATATTTCTGATGTAGCAATATTTTAGATAATAAACCAAAACAGACTTATAAGCCCCTATGTATAATTTAAAACCTTTTTAAAACACATGGCAGTTAAATTTAAGAAGCACAGTAAAACTCATAAAACACAAGTGTACATACATGCACACATAAAACATCTGCTTTATAAAGCAGCACATACCTCATGAGGGTTATAATCTGGAGGTAACTTCTCTAGCATCTCATCAGCAAGACGCTGCACCACTGCTTCCCGGGTCTCTCCCCCTCTAGTACTGCTGTCTTTGGGCTGGATGCTCACTATGGTACTAAATGTCTCATTAGCCAGGTTGGTCTGGTAAGTTATATCTGCATTAGGGTGAAGTCCAAATACCTTAAAGTAAAAGGTAAAAAAATTTGGCAGGGAAAAGTGATTTTTCTTCTAAAAGTATACACATGAAACAATGCATTAAAATGGATAAACAAGGAAGAAAATTCTCAGCTCTATGAAACAATAGATATGAACAGGTCAGTGGAAGTTCATCCATTTAAATGGCCAAGGACAAAACCCAAATTACACAAAACATTAACACAGGCTGCATATGCAAAAGTGTTTTCATTTATATCAGTGTGGGTTTTTTTAACTGATCTGGGTATCTTCACATGGATCATGCTGTGATGTTAGGGGGTGAGAACAGATTCCCTTCCATTGGTTCAGACTAGAGCTTGTTGGAAACATGTCACATGTGGACATTGACCCCTTACCACTAGTTCTTTGTCTCTATGGGTCTATTGCTGTTGTACCAGCTCAAGTAGATTCCCCTAATTATCAGACCAGTCAATACTTCTAACATGTTTTGCTTTACTCAGTCTCTTAGGCTTATAAGGCATGTAGAATGCTGAATAAAGTAATATCCACATTTGAAGTACTTAAAGATGGTGATATATTTAGGATATTTTATGGTTTATGTATTTTTGGTTGAAGTTTCCCCCTCCTTACTTCTCCTTCTCCTGAAAGTGAATTATTTTATTTAAGATACAGCTAGCACAGAATTACTGCAAAGCTGCCCCTTTGTCTGAATGATAATAGCTTTTTCAGAAACTTCCACTGAAATATCAGTAAGTCTATAATTGTCAGATTGACAATTGCAACTCTTCTCCAGGAGGAATTGTATATACTGTGACTTTTTCCACCAGCCCTCATTTAATTATAGCTATTACATATCTCTTACAAACTTTGAACCACTGATCCAACAATGAGGAAGGCTTGCCCTCAACCTGAGCACAAAAGCCAAGAAATCTTCTGTTTCTCATTTTTCACATTTTTTCATATATTCAGTTTTCATGTTTTACATCAGAATTGGTATATTACACTTCTAGAAGCCAGTATTTACATACTCTGAGCACAGAATTAAAAGGGCCATTTAATATTGTTTTACTTGCAAATCTAAAAACTCAGGGTCAAGGGATATAAGTGGCTGCACCAGCACCAAAGCCAGCAAAGCTGCACTGATTTACACCACTTGGGGATCTTATCCTTACAACAGCACAAGGAACACGGTACAGACCTAACACCACATTTGAGAGACAGTGTGACTGTAATAACTTGCAGGTAGATTCCAGACAGGATTTAATGTTTTGCACATAGTGGTTTACTCAAACTAAATATTTAGAGCTGTAAAAGGCAAAAATACAAATGCATTTTATTACACACATATTCTCTGTGGAAGGAAATACACATTTGAAGATACACTCTTTTCTGCTTTTGCTCTTTCACAGTGAGGGTTTAATTGTTTGGTTTTGCTGTAGCAGATTTTGTGGCAGTGTTATAGCCCAAGTTAGCACCACAAAGAATATCTGCTATATCTGTGAATGTAAATCAGTGTGCTACTCCAAGGGCTGCCTTAAACATTGGAGCAATATTAACAAAGACAGGGAGACATGGGAGACAGCTCTGGTCCTATGGTTTTATGCAAATGACGTATAAAGAAAAAAGAAACCAGTGGGTGGACCAGTTTTCTCAATGTCCTGTATATTAATCAAGGAGCCAAGGAATGTTGTTTAAAATGAGAATGTTGGATTCTGTCTTTCAGGGATTTTTAGCCTTATGAATCCTCAAAACCTCCCACAGGGTGCAGACCTTCAGGAACAGACTGCTTCAGCATGGGTCACCTGTGGGGTCCTAAATTCGGCCAGCACATCTGCTCCAGTGTGAGCTCCTCTCCCCATGGGGCCACAGGTCCTGCAGGAACCTGTTCCAGCATGGACTTCCCACAGGGTCACAGCCTCCTTCAGGCATCCACCTGCTCCACGCGGGGTCCTCCAGGGGCTGCAGGTGGATCTCTGCTGCACTGTGGACACCCATGGGCTGTGGGGCACAGCTTCCTCTCCATGGTCTGCACCATGGGCTGCAGGGGAATCTCTGCTCCTGTACCTGGAGGATCTTCTGCCCCTCCTTCTTCATTGATCTTGGTGTCTGCAGAGATGTTCCTCTCACATGTTCTCCCTCCTGTCTCTGACTGAAGGTTCATATGCAGATGTTTATCCTTCATAAACACATGATCCCAGAGGCACTGCCACCACTGCTGATGGCCTTGGCCAGCAGCAGGTCCATCTGGGAGCCCTCTGGCTTTGGCCCTGTCACACATGGGGGAAGCTTCTGGCAGCTTCTCACAGAAGCCACTCCCGTAGCCCCCTGCTACTGAAACATTTCCATGCTAACCCAATATACCGAGTTCATTGCCCTCCTCAGAAGACAGTGTTCATTCATTCAGTGTTCATGAAATTTCATCAAAAGAGCAAGGACACAGCAAGCAGACCAATTCAGTCTTTCTTTGGAAATGGAATGAATCAAGGATACACTGTTTGGACCAGCACAGTATCCTTTGTGAAATGAAGAAGATTGAGAGATTAAAAGGTTAAAGGTTTTCATGAGCAATTTTGACAGATTTTAGAATGACGGAAGAAAGTCATAGCTTTCTTCCTAACGAATGAAAATGTGAAGGACAAAAAGATGTTTGCATTCCTGGACTTGCTCCTATTTACATAAAGGCCAAAGGTAAAATTCCCCTACCTCAAACCATACATACAGATCTTTGACAGGCATCAAAACACTTTAAAAATACATTGCAGCATTGTGAGATAGGTTCTCAAGTGCTTTAAAAAGCAGATCCACAAAAGCAGCGCCTGAAATCTGATAGAGCCAAGGTTCATATGCTGATAGGAACGACTTCATGATCTGGGCTCAAATGGATCCCACTGATGCATTATCGTGTCTGCGCTTACTCTCACTTGGAAAAGGTGCATCATTGCTGCTACAGATACCTTTGCATTTTGCTTTCACTATATTCAGAGATTCAGAACTTTCCAAGTTTATTTTATGACCTTGGAAACTTCTCACACTCTCAGCCAGCACATTATCAGTAAGTGAAAACCAGTTTTTTCTGTTCTGTTCCGTCTATTTAATTTTAATAGAACTTATTTCCAATGGCATTTATCAACTTAATAGAAATCAGACAGAAATCCAGACCATTCACTTCTGTTTCAATTTTCCAGAGCATTCTATTCTGTTTCAGATTTAACTAACTCCATCATGAGGATGCGTGTGCCTGTACTGGAGGGAGCAGAAAGTTGCCATCCTCCAATCACTGTGACCACTGTGGTATGCACACACTGGGTCATGTAAAACTGGTTACAACCAGGAGCTACCCTGCACCCTACCCCATCTATTCATGGCAACATCCATATCTTTCTGTTGCCAAAATGGAATAAACTCCCAATTATATCTTGCAAAATGAGACCATAGGGCATTTTTACTTTTATTATTTCTCAGATTGCATGTCTGCTCAATCCTATACAGAATTGTGAAACCACAAAATAGGTTGGTTTGGAAAGAACCTCTGCAGGTCATCTAGTCCAAATCACCTGCTCAAGCAGGGTCAGCTAGAGCAGGCTTTCTAGGACAGTGGCCAGTTGAGATTTCAATGTCTACAAAAATCAAGACTCCACTACATCGCTGGGCAAATTTCCAGTTTGATCACCTCCACTTAAAAAAGTGTTCACTTGTTCTCAGATGGAATTTTCTGTTATTTAATTTATGCCTATTGCCTCTTGTCCTTTCACTGAGTATCATCAAAAAGACTCTGGCTCCATCTTCACAGCATTCCAACAGGTTTTTATACACGTTGGTAAGAGTGCTTGACCCTTGCTGTTTCAACCTTCCAGCAGATAATTGCTGTTGTTAAAGTCTTCCATGGGGACCAGGGCCTGTGAATATGAGACTTTTTCTAATTGTTTGAAGAAGGTCTCATCTACCTCTTCCTGGTCAGCAGATCTGAATACACTTAATACCCACTATAATGGTCTGCCTGCTAATCTTGACCTATGCATACACGATTCTGAAAAAAAACCCCACCTCATTAAGTTATTCATCTGACAAAAACTGCCTTTAATATATTAAAATATTTTACCTCTGGTGTATCAATTACTGGCAACTGCTCTATGTACTGGAGATAGTCTTCCACTGTGTTCCCTTTTGGAATAACATAACCTTTGTAAAAACTAAATTTCTCACTGAACATGTGCTCCCCAAACCAGACTCTTGCATATGTATTGAGCAGTGCCTTGTCGAGGTCATCGGTGACACGGCCACCATACTGCACTTCTCCGAGCATGTAGCGAACACAGCTCCAGTTCACTCCGTGTTTATTATCCACATCATTCAAATGGTTCTGAACGAATTGCACACTGGCTGCGAGGTCTGCCTGATTGAATTCGTAAGGAATATTCCAACCCAACGGGCCAAACTTCCGTCTTTCCTGTAAAATAGTTAAAGGTAAAAGACTGATTGATAGTAATTGTGGAGAAAACTTAAGTACAGAAGAATACATGAAATATGTTCAGAATGCAGTAGTCCAGCTGGAAATCTATTTCATCAACTTAAAAAAAAAAAAAATTAACACACACAAGGCCAAACTCTTAATTAATTATCTCCCCATACAAACGAAGAATAGGAATATTAACATTTGCACAAAGAAAAATGTCTCTTTTTTAAGTGCAGCAAATCTCTGAGTCTAGAACTATAACTTTTGAATTTCAAAAATTGAGCTAGTGTTTGAGGTAAAGTGTCCAAATTCATCAGCTGTGATCATTGTGTGTGGTCCTCCTACGGACTAGATATATTCCTATCACTTCTGTCTCTGCATGGTGCAGATGCAAGTAGGAAAAACTGCTTCTTAGTGAATCATTTACAGACTCAGCTGGCTCAGTATATAGCTCTTAGGGCAATATCTGGTAATTGCAAATTTTTAATTTCCACCAAGAAAGAAGTGATTCCAAAGTGATACAAAGAAGAGCATACCACAGGCTTCCACTGGACCACAATATATCAGTGCATGGATGCCACAGAGCTAAATTAACCAGGCTCCAAATATAAACCACGGATACTGCAAAATCTATTGACAGGATGATGAAAAGTTGTGGTTAATCCATAAAGCACTTTCTTTAATGGAAGTCCTGAAAGTCAAGACCCAAAATCTACTTTCATTTTCTCCTACAGGTTTCAGAGCAGAAAGGATTTATATTCACTCTCTTATACCTTCTCATTGTGAATACAGCAGTTTAAGACTATGGTTTTCCAAGCCATAAATTGTAAATTTCTTTAATATGCTTTTATGATTTAAAATAGTAATAGAAGTCCAGTTAGTTGAAAGACAGATCACACAGTCAAGACTTTAAAAGAAGAGTACTCAAATTGATCACTGCTTGATTGTCCTTTTTTTCCTCTGAAATATCTTCCGTGTTGGAGGTACAGGACCAACATGAGCAAAATTTTAAGTTCTAACACATTTTCAGTAATAGAGATATGTTGTTCTCTTTAATATTTTATTTGTGTTAATTCGCCAACACGGGACTGCCCTTTAAATTTTTTTTTTCATTTAGTAACAAGTTTCATTAATAAATAAAATATGGCTTTATGACAGAAGAAAAGAAATATATTTTTAAACCTGAACAGTTGTGTGAAGAAATGCTACAGCATATAGCAATGGCTTCCACTGTGGCATTTTGCTCCCTTCTAGCAGATCCTGAGCTACAGCTGAGTATGTTCGTTTCAAGCCAGCTTTCACACCTAGAAAGTAAGTATAAAAATGTAATACATTAGTAAAATATATATGGAATCCGTAAGTCCAACCTCTGTTAAGCATAATTCTCTATTCTAATTTGCATTATCATCTTACTTATACCTTCAAATAATACCTTAGAATCAATTATCTGTTCAGCTGGTCATAGCAGACAAACTCCAATAACATTTTGTTTTAGGTAGATAATACAACAAATTAATTTCAAGAGTCTGGAAGGAATTAAAATTAAGTAATTGTATTCTAAATGTTCCCAATAACAACTGAAATATAAACATAACTATTTTGCAACTATATGGCAATAAAAAAGACATATAACATCATACGAAATATAGCTGTGGGAATCCAAGAATTTGTTTTGAGATTTACTTATAAAATGAGATTTTAGTTTTACTTAAATAATTTTGTTTAGATTTGATTCCTATAAAAATCTTGAAATTCTGTGTGCAAGTTCTGCATCTGGCCTACAGGCACTAAGGTGACAGAAATGAGAACCTAAATTCACAGTGCAAATACTAGTACTTGGGGAGGTTTGTTTGAGCACTGACATTTCCTATCCCAGGAACAGCTTTAGGCAGTTGATACTGATACAGTCTCAGCTTCCATGGAATAGATAAGCTTGACTACTCCCAGATGTTTTCAGGCAGTGTTACTCAAGCATCTTCTGCCTTGGGCAGACAACCTGAGCAGGAGTTACTGACATCAGGTCCCTCTTATGATATCTTCCACCTAATCAGCTTCACACACGTCTAGAAGGGCAGATTTCAAGTGCAGAGAATAGATTGTCCAAGTCATCCTACTTCCTATGACACAATAAAAGTACTTTGCTTTGTTTATAATTCACAAAGATGCTGTAGAATAATATTCAAACAAATAGCATTTCAAAATATTGAAAAGGTATCATAAGAAGGTTCCAAAATCAAACAAAAGTGTCTTATCATATTGTGCTACCAGTGTGGCAGAACAGCCTTAGAAAACTAAGACTATATATATTTCATCCTGACTTAAATTGTTACACTCGGCTTTTTTATGTCACTAAATGCAAGTTGCAAATTTGCTATAACTTGACTTCTAAAATAGCCTCTTGGAGCTATAAGTTGTTACTATTAGAATGATTAGGAGGGGGCCACTGTGCAATAAAAAAAATGCTGAGCTCTGAATTAAAACGGGGGAGAGGAGAAGAGGACGAAGTAAGAAATTTTTATCAACAGACTGACCACCTGCTCTTGAGATGGAGCATGAATGCTGAAACAGGATGTATTTCACAAGATCAAATATTTTTTAGACATCTTACTAATGTTCAAAGGAAGCTAAATACTGAAATAAGATGTTTAAATGTCTGAAGCTTTAAATAGAACCTTGGATAAAAATTCTCAGCTCTTACTGACATCATCAACTGGAATCAGTGGCAACACATATATATAAAAAAAGGGCATATTTATTAATTTATATGCATTTATAAGTTACCCCTTCTCTCCTCAAGGTTTAACAATCATCTTGGCCTCTCCTCACATAGCATGTTCTCCAACGCCCCCAGCATCTTTGTGGGCTCTCACTGGACTCATTCCATATCTTTCCTGCACTCCTATTAATATAGAAACATGTGCCCAAACTGCCAGTTAAGATGCAGATATTGTTCTGATATTGTTCAGATATTGCTTCTGCACATAGGCTACTTAGGTTAGGAAAACTGGGGGCTTAGAGGCCCAGAAAACATGACATGAACATCTGAATATGAGGAAACATCCTGGAAGTGGGGAAAGATTCTGGATGGAAGGAGGTGCATGGAGCTACAGAAGACCAGGGGATGCCCAGGGACATAGGTCAGTATTGTCCAAGACTGGCAGCTGCAAGTAGCTGCACAGGGAAACCAACATTACTTTCTCCCCAGCCTTCCTGGACCACCAGTGATCTCTCCAGTGGGAAGGGAAGTCCTTCCTACCTTGAGGAGGTTCATTGGTAAATTTTATAGAGGACTGTAAAAGATTAATAGGAAACTCTGGGTGAGCCTCTGTAGTGATCCAGGTTCTGAAATCTTCACTCATAGACTCTTTTGTTGTGATGGTGTCCATTAATTCATTAAGAAACTCCAAGCCAAGGTGGCAGTTCTGTAGAAGGAGCCATCCTCCATCTTGCATGCACTGATTTAACAGGTGCCTTGCATGGGCTTCCTGGCCCTGACCCATTGAAATGGCACGACATGGAATGTTCTAAAAGTAAAAAAGAAAATTTGTTTGATATTTAGTTCCTTAGAATTATATGTGTGATATATTGGTTCCATAGATCCACGTGTAGGGACATTATACCACAAAGAAAACCGTTAATATCAATGGAGACTGATTGTATTAGAACAGAGTAAAGAAAACAAAACAAAACAAAAAAGCAAAACCCTTCAAGTTCTTCTTATCTTCCACCTGTTGGAAGAAAACTACACCCAACTGGAAATAATTTTTTTTTTTTGCTGGTCTAACAAAATCTATGAAATCAGACATCTGAAATATTTTTCAGCTTTTTCACCACTTTTCCAAACAAAGCAAGACATAAATACAGCCTGACCATTCTTTTTCCTGTGATGTGGCCTATCTTGAGATGGGCAGATATTAGGGCTTCAGATCATAATTAATGCACAGAATAAACCAGAAAATTCTGGTGACTTTTTACTGTCTCAACATATTTCAATTTAAAGAGAACTGTTGATGAATCAGGTAGGACAGGAAAGATTGGTTCACATATAAGCATTGCTCAGGAAACACCCTGTATTGTTAAATGGCAGCTGTGGAGCCACTGATTCAGAGGATTCCAGCCTGGTGATCCGCAAGCTCCAGCAGATCTCTAGCAGATGTAGATTCAGAAGAGACAAAGCTTATAAATGCGAACATAAGAATTCTGCAATTTTATGGTCTCTTCTCCAGAGGCTATGGGAGAATAAAGCCAGTTGTTCAGAAAACCAGAGGATGATACAAGCTCTCACAAGGGGATCTGAAATAGATAAGCCTGAGATCAGGACCACACAGCTCTGTCAGTAACGTGCAGGTGGATCCTCTCTTGCTTATTATTCTTGTTACTCTTGTTCTTTTTAAGTCTGGCTCAGGCTGGCTGCCTGACTCCTGCCAGGGAAAACCAGAATTATCAAACTCAGTTAAACATATTATTCTGCATGCATGTAGAGGGCAAAAGAACAGATGAAAAGACTTTGTTTCGTGGACAGTTTAATGTTCAAGACCTACAGCTGAGTACCCCTCACGCAGTGAGCGATGAGCTGCATTATCAATCTGGGCCTGCCTTCAGCTGGGTGAGAGCTACAAAGGTTAATCTTGACCTGTACGGCTACTCAGAGTCTCTCACTGTGAAACAAAAAGGAAGGAAGATATCCACTCCTAAACAGCACGGAGGAGGCTGCCCTACTTTCACAGGAGAAGAAGGTTAAGCATATGAACACAAACTGTGCTGGGTCGTTTGGCCTTAGGGTCAGAGCATGGGCCCTGACCTGATTTTACAGAACACAATAAATACAGCTGCTGTATATGATCCCCCATATCCTGGCAAGATTTAAGGAGACGAGAATGCCAAAGATAAGAAAGCAGTTAAACCCTACTCTCAGGTCAGTGAAACCTGAAACTGCAGCTAAAAGAAGCAAAGCTGAACAGCCTGTGAAGTTGGCTGTGTGCCAGAGGACCAAAAAACTTTACCTTTTCTAAGATGCATCTGAGTACAGCTAGCACTCCCATAAGTCAGACTATGACTACCCCTGCATAAGAGTGCGTAAGCATTCAGCAGGTATATTATTCTCTAACAAAGCATCTTCTCAGAATTTGCTCTTCTCAGCAATGTTATCTCTCAAATGTACAACCATTAAAAGTTATAGAAACATCGAGAAAAGGAAAAAATATTTTTCACTGTGAATTGTCCTCATTTTACTCCTTCTGAAGGAACTCTATCAAAATTTCTGCAGGGAGAATGTTTCTTTCAATAGTGAATCATATCAGCATATCCATGTCATCTTAATACATTGCTATACAGATGAAAATGCTGGCATTTTAGTCAGTACAGCAGCCCTGACAGTTCAGCTGAAGTTTCTATGCATCATTCCCTAAAAGAAGAAACTATCTCTACAATAAAAAAAAAAAAAAAATCTGTTTTTAATGGAGTCAAAGTGCAGGCATAAGAAACTTCATTTTAATCCTGAAAGTAAAATTTTCACTCCATCTTAAAGTGAAAGTAAAGGGGGCAGAAATGCAATTAGTTTTAAGATAGAACTTGTTTGGTTTATAAACAAGATTATATTACTCAGTAGCTACAGATACTGTTCTCATTTCTTTGGGAAAAGGCCACCCGAACAACTAGATTTTAGAGTGAAAAATAAATTCTGGACACAAATTTGAACATTACCAACAGCAGATAGTTGATTTATACTGTTAATATCATACTTAGAGGTACCATCAGTACTGACAATCCATTTTAAGACTACAAGTCATGACTGTAGAAACAAAATCATTAGAAAAAGAGGCACAAGTTTTTTATCATTAAGAAGAAAAAGCCCCAGCACCACCACCACCCCTCTCCAAGATCAGGTCTTTGGTACAACTAAGGATATATTAAAGATTTAGTTTAGAAAAAAGCAGAGAAATCCCAAAGAAAGACAGGAACTAAGTACAATTTGTTGACATACTAACAAAATAAACACACACCTCCCTGGTAAATGTTTCTGAAAACGAAATTATTTCCATATATATGTTTCAAAAGCTAAAGAACTGCTGAAATGCTCCTCAAGCTCCACATTGTTATAGACATTTAAAAAAAAAAAAAAAGTCTATGTTTGTATTTTGGTTTTTGGCATTTGGATGGCTTTTGTAAAATTGAAAGGTTTCTATATGCTGTGTGGTTAGGTCTTTACTTCAAGAGATTAGAAAAGGACTTTACAGTTAAATAGAGTTGTTGACTTTATATTTACAGGTGACACTAGAGCTGAACTTCAGGTTATGATGGCCTAGCTGATGTTGCCTTGTTCATAAACCACATGTGAATAACCAAGGCAATCCCTTTAGCTCTTTTGCAACCTCACTTTCTATTTATTCTATGCACATTTCCTGAAAGCATGAAAACATATTAAGACTGTCCACTGCAATATAGTTTTGGTCTGACAGCAGACAAGGATCAAATTAATGACTTCAGATTTAAGATTCCTAAATTTAAACACTAAGTGAAAGTTAGGTCATAGTTTAAGCCATCTTCAACACAGACAGACAAATAAGGCCGTGGTTTTCAAACAGAACAAGCATCTCCACTTTCTAATTAATAAGCTAAAGAGATTTGTGGGTATCCCCACTTTTGCAAGTATGATTTACTTAATGTATACTAAAATCCTGCACCAATTACATGAAGATGAATTCTAACAAGAAGGAAAATTTATGGAGATCTACTGTAAATAACTTATTCTTGGGAAAATTTTACATGTATCTACATTGTGAACCATAAAACAGAAAACAGAGTGCCTTAAAGTTGAATAAAGTTGAATGTCTCTATCAAGTGCACAGATAGAATGCTAGGGTGTTCAAATTAATTTCGCTTGTCACCATATTTACAATTTTTTTCTGTATCTTCTGGTAATCGTCATTACTGTCAGCTCCTACAGCAAATGCAAAACACAAATGTTGCTTTGTTCTCATAGGTCAGTACTTTTCCTAAGTAGTGGACAATCAAAGTCTGCTGGATAAAGACAGAGGTATCATTGCAATCAAACAACTGCAAAAAGCAAGACTGCAACATTTTCATTTTGTAGTAAACGCATTTTGGCTACTGGTCAAAAATTAACTTCCAAAGAACTCTTGTATGAATATAAATATCATTATTTGAACTTCTTTAAAGTGTGGAAATACCACTTCTAGTGCAAAGAAGAGTTAAAAATGTCTTTATCAGCTCTAGCAAACTCAGCTTAGGAGGATACCTTTGATTTTGCAAGACGTTCTATATTTTCAGTGGGGTCAGACCCCACTGACAAAAGGCATGTCAAAGGTGTTCGACAGTCACTTTCTGTCCACATTGCTTCCATTTCAAGAATAAATCCTTCTGCATATTTCCCTCCAAGAGATTCTGCAATGTAGTGCCGAGCCTGGAAAAAAAAGTTACCAGAAAAATATATAAATCCTTACTTTTTAAAATTTAACATTAATCAATGATGTGGAATTTACCAATATCTACATTGGAAGGCAATGAATGTCAAAACTTTAATTTTCAACTTTGGTGTAACAAAAGCTATAGTCCACAGGAAGTAACCATTGAAATTCTCAGACAGCAAACTTCAAACAAAGAAGAGAAAGAATTCTGCTCACACAACAGCCATCCTGTGAACACTGTTGCTAGAAGATGCTAAATGGGTTTTTTTAAAGAACTGGGGAAAAAAAAAAATCCATGCAGAATAGATCCAGCATCAGCTCTGAAAACAGCCCAGATATTGCCCCTAAATTACTGCCCGCTATAACTTAATGGATAGCCAAATAAAAGAGTTTCTCTATACCAGTTCCATTCTTAGTTCTTCTAAGCATGTATTGTTGACACTGTCTCTACAGCATACAGATTAGACAGATCTTTCATCAGACCCAGTTACAATCTCCCATGTATTTATTGGAACTTCAAACAAATTCTCCTGTCCAGTGGTTATCCTATTCAAGTCTCTTACTTGAATATCTGAATAGCTGAATATCTATTTCTACAAAACATAAACTCAGCTCAGACTTGATCCTTAAAGGTCAAACCTTCCTTATGCCTCTACTTTTTTTCTTTTCACAGACATTTTCTAAAAGAACTTCTAAAGCTACTGTGGGAAATGGTTGGAGGATTGACTTTCGTGGCTGAGCTGTTAAGAGAATTAATTGTAAAGTTGTAAAGTTGTAAGAGTTGTAATGTGTTGTATTGGTCACCAGAGGGACCAATCGCAGGGAGGGGGTGTGACCTTGGGGATAAAACCATGGACTCTATTGGATGTACCAAAAACCACCAATAGGAAGGACCCCTGGACTCCTATTGGTTCTCCAATGAGCCAACCAAAATCCCTGGATAAGAACCAATCAAAACCAGAAAGCAGCATGTGAGAACCAATGACACACCGGGTACAAACCACACCAATGAGGACTCAGACTGTGGGGTATAACACAGCCCTACACAGATGAGAGGGGCCTTTTCTTTGCTGCCTGTGTGGTAGGTAAAGGTGTCTGGCTGTTTATTTTGGGGACTGCTGTTGTTTTTGTAGCTCTGTTCTGCCTTGCTGTGGTATTGTAGGTCCCTAGTTCTCTTTCATCATTTAATAAATTTCAAAAATTTCATTTCAAGAGCATTATTTATCACAGCTACCCTAGTGCATGCAATTCTTTTTTGACTGAGGTGATTTTGCTAGCTATGTAATGACTATCACAGATTCTGAGGCATGTATGATGATGAGAAGCACTGTGGAACAAGGTGAACTGAGGAAGATGTCAATTACAGAAAAAAACCTCACAGCCATCCACTATTAAGTAGCATTTGTCCTAGTGAAAATAGGTAAAATTTCTAATACTTGGGAAAACACAGGAGGGAAAGAAGAGATAAAGAAGAGAGTAACAAAAGAAATCCCCTCTCTCCTCAAAAATTAGAATAATTAGTTTTTTTTGCAAACATTGTTCAGAGACATTCTTTTTCAGAGATGGTTGTGCAAGACAATAATAAATAATTGGTAAATAAGTTGATAGAGAAGTGTTGATAAATAAGCATAGCAGCTTTATTATTTTGCTCTGTTTAAATTATGGCAGGTGGAGCTCCCCTACTTCTCTCCCACTTACTGACTGAAGAGTAGAAAATGAAAAAGGATGGAGCGAGCCTTGTTGAAAAAGAGGTCCATGAAAATACGATGTTCCCTAAATACAACACAAATACTATCACAGCATGTAACATGTAAAGTTGAGATATACAGGAAAAGAAAAACTACTACTTTCCACTACAGAAAGAAAAAAAAGTGAAAGGGTGATACGTACAGGCTCATATATCTCTTTTACACCTACATAGAGAAGAAAAATCACAATATCACAGACTGTGGACAAACTGCTAGTCTGTTGCAGTTTCTTTTATGATATTTGCCACGAGACAGCCTTAATTATTACTTCCTCAGTAGAGAGGGTAAGTAAACGGTTTATCTGCTATTTTAGTAATAAAAGTGAATTGTACTTTTTTGTCTGTGAAAAAGAATGTCTTTTGATTCACCAGAGGAATGCAACTTCTTTACAGGTTTCATGACTCCACTTTGAAAGCACCCCACAAAAAGAATGGTATTCTTGCAGCTCCAACACAATTTATTTTATGTTCTGCTTCCTAGTTCATTGCAATTAAATAAGTTAGTGTTTTCACACATATTTTTTTATGAGCATTTCAATATCTGATTTTTCAAAATAGCTCATTCTGCAACAAATATTATGGTAACAAGAAATTCAGAGAACGTAAGTTTGGAACTAGCAGTTCTTCAGGAGATATCACATGGCATAACCATTGTACAAAAGTGTATCTTACTTGGGCAATGGTGTGATCAGGGCACCAGCTACGGACAAGGAGCAGTTTATGGAATTGGTCCAGTAAGATGTCATAACCATCAGGAATAACAGCTTTTTCAGGAGCTTCCTCATCAAACCAAGCTTTCCAAGACTTCTCATTCTTAACAATTTGCACCAGAAGTTGATTGAAAGGGTACAAGCTAGATAACTGCACAAGATTGAGCCATGTCGTGTCAAGGATCCACTTTTTCGGTTTTGGTTCCACAGAATTCATATCCAAGCTGGCACCTCCTACAAAGTGAAAAGTATTAGAGAGGAAAACAAACATTTTTAAACAGAAAAATTAAAAGTAATAAAAAATACTTATTTATATAATTCAGGGAGTAACATTTCATGTAAACCAGAATATGGAGACCTAGAATTTGCATGGAAGGCTCATTTAACAAAGACCTATTTGGGAAGTGGTCTCGGTTCCTCCCAAAGCTGATACCCCACTAATTTTTGTGCTGCTTCTACTCCATTTATAGAGTTGGAATAAAACATGACTACCTAAAAGGATGCTCAAACCCACTTCTTCATACCAGATGTAGAAAAGACCTCTGGTTAGTAAAGCCTCCTTTCATCTATCCTAAAGAATAAGAAAGCACATGGTACATTCATTTCCAGCACTGTGCAACATCAACAACCTCTTAGCTCAACCACCATTCAGCCTCATGCCCATTTGCACATCCAGCACAGCTGAGCCACAGCTGAACAGTAATGAAGTGTTTGCCAAACAAACTGAGATATTTGGATGCCGAGCACCTGACTGTACTTGTCTCTGTACCAGATTGCACTTATCTTGGAGACAGTGAGGTCAACCCCCATCAAATTTTATACACCTCACTAAAATTTTTCTTTGTTGTTGTGTCTGAGTAGTGACATACAGTGGTGACATAATGCAATGCAATATAAAAGTGTTTTACAACATGTAACAGACTTCCACTTTTTTTTGTGCTGATACTTAAGTCTGGTACAGAGTCCTGATGCATTTGCATGCCTGCTCATCAGCCATCAAGAGCACTTGATGTCTACAATCTCACTGACACAGATATGTGGCAACTAGAAGAAGAAGCAGACAGTAGAGACTGTAAGTTCTCTTAGAAAGTTATGGACTTATTTTTTCCTGTTTTGCAATGCATGACAGCTAAAATAATCCTCATCTAAGCATTTTTTTGGTAACAAATAATCTATATTGCTCTTGTTTTAGAAATTGTGTCTCTTACTTTCTTCTGGGCTGTATATGCTTTCATTCACCAGTTAACAATCAGTAGATTCACAGGATATAACACATTGTTAATGCAAGTACTGCAAAATGGGAATTTGGCAGTTCACAGACATATGTAAAGAGAAACATTTTTAGAGAAATTACCTTTGATCAGTGTCTCAAACTCAGCATGTGAAATTTTCTTGGACTGCAAGTCAATCTTCAGTGCCAGAAGCAATGTGAACAGGAACCTGTGATTTTCATACAGCCCTCGAACTGTGTACTTGAAGACTTCATAGGTGAGATGCTCGATTATATAAACTACCCTTTTTGCTGTGATCTGAGATTTCCGAGATCTTTCTACCGATAGGTCAAAAATGCCAAGGAACTGCCATAAGGATGTTTGGTACATGACATTAACCAAGCTCATTTCCACAATTAAGAAATAAAGGATGCTACCACGACCTGCCACAGGCCGATACTCTTCACGTGCAGTATTGATTTTCACCTCTGTCTCCACTGCTGTGCTTAATTTTTCACTGACCTTGAAATTAATGGAAAAGACCATGAAGATTAAGTTGTATTATTCGTGATTTATACTACACAAACAAAAAGAAAAGGTCTTGATTAAGATCACAATAGTATTTTCAGTTGAGCTTTGCTTCCCTCTGTCAGTGTTTCAACACAGACATCGTGTCTTCATGTGTTCCAACTCCTGTCACAATGGGAATTGATTCAAATTTACACCGCAAAATATGCCTGGAATATAGAACAGTATCCAGGTAGCAGTTTATTTTGCGATTTTTTAATGAAGAAAAAAATAGTGTTTCTACTATTCATTTGTTAAGAAGTCAGATTTATATAGTGGCTCTGAATGCGAAAAAATAAAATAAGAATTAAAATCTATATACATACAATTTCTAAGTTACAATTACAAAATGTATCAGCAGTACATTCAAAATTCACCTCTTCTGCTGTTGTTTTAGTGATTCTTAAGACTTGTATCAGAGACTCGTCTTCAACCAGCGAGCCTTCTGTACTGGTTAGACGGCAGAGCAGATTATCTTCAAGCTCCTGCATTTTCCTCTTGTTGGATGTCACTTGTTCCATCAGTTTGATTCTTTCTGCTTCCAGTTCCTGTATCCAAGAAATTTGCCTTAGAATTTTTAACATCAATTCAAAGTAAGACTCCTTATAAAGACACAGAAAACATCTGATTTCATGCATGTCATAATGGGGACTTTGTTGTCTTTTTCATAAAATACAGAAATACTACTAAGTATTTCTGTACTAAAATAATTTATATTCACACTGAATATATATATTAAAGTAATTTATACTGCATTTTTTTGATTAATGCAGCATAAATGCTGGAGAATGTAAACATATCAGAATTACCAGGAAAAGCTTCCTCATAGTAAGGTACACAAACCACTAAAGATAGTTTCCAATGGGAAGTGATAAAAGCCACATTACATTGAGTACTGAAAATTAAATCAGATAAAGGACTGAAAGATGCTTTGTATGGATGGATTTTACAGCGTGAGCAAAGTTGACTGGATGACCTTTTCCATTTCTAGTTTCTACGATTCTGTGATTTTGAAAGATACAATCCTCTACTCCTTATAAAACAGGAAATGTTACAATTATTATCTATGTCATATGGATTTTTGTGCCCTTTCTACAAGACAGACAATGACAAGAGAATAAAGGCAGACGAGTCAACACAACACCGAATGAAATGAGGCATCTAGACTGCACAGTCTACACAGCTCAGGGATATCCTTGCTGCCTGCCTTTATTATAATCAATCAAGTCAACCTTCCTATAAGAAAAGGGTAGTTAATAATAGTCTAACTAAACCTATGGCTTCAGTTTATTTTCATTTTTGTCAACATGTCAGGCTAGAGAAAAAGGAGATGTACAGTTATGCAGTACAGGAGAGGTTCTCCTGTATTTCAAAGAAGTGACAAATTTCTTTATTTTCACAAACTTCTCATTTTGAAAACTGTTTGAAATATATTCTAGGGGTACAGAGTGTAGCTCTGTGGAAGCTACATGTAACTGCATCCCAGAAGATGGGAATGGCTTAAGTGTGAGTAATTAAGCTTTCTACATTTACTCCTCTTTCTGTACCATTAATGCAAAAAAATATTAGAATTATACAAAAGGAATACTTCCACGAAACACTCAAAAATACATTTAACTACATGCTTAAATTCCACATAAGGATGTGCTTTGTCTAAGGTCAGACACTTTACCCATACTATTTGTGAGCTTGTAAAAGGCATCTTTCCGAAAATTAGCAAATATACCAGGTGCAATTTTTTGTTTGCAAGGGAACTTCACAACCAGATTTTTAACATAAAAAAATAGCTGTTCTGAACACAAATAGTGGCAGTAGCTTCATTATAAAAGTACAAAAATGTGCTGACTTTTTAAAATATATTTACAGGTTCAACCTATAAAGCTAAGAAGAATAAACATTTCTTTGATCATATTTCATTGATCACTAGAGCAGTCTTTAAGAATGTCTTGGTTCCTTTAATCTATTACTTTAGCTCAGCAATCATAAAGTTGTCTCTTTGTAATAGAAAACCTGTTCTTCAGAATCTCTGTTCGTGTTGTGTCTTTTCTTTGAACTAAATTTTTCAGAATCCCATTGGCTCTATCTACACCACAACATTCATCTCTTACTGAAACAGAAGAGACAGAACAACCATGATGTCTTCATATCTGCCAAAAGAAGTTTAATAAATGTTGATCAGCTGCAACCATGTCCCTGTGCAGCAAGTAGTGCTGATATTAAGCAGGTTCCTTTGCAACTCTCTTCAGCTGATGTACAGCACTGGAGGAATATTTTTCAGTGACTGTATTTTGGACCCAAAATGCAGTCTAGGTGTTCCTACACACATTCAATATGAATTCTCTAATAGTTCTGTCCAGGAAAAGAAAACCCCACAGAGCAAGGGTATCTTGTGGGAAGAGGAGTTTTATATGTAGGTCGTGAGAAAGCTATTTCACTTCTGTCTTGATTTAGAACTCTCCCTCCCTTTAGAGGTTAGTCAGGATACCCCCATTCACTCCTGCTGATGCTGTTCAATTTTCCTTACAGAAACCTACATCTACTGGAGGAAAGATTAAAACTTTGGCATCCACAGCATTTGTCCCACCCCGTTTTTTGCCCAGCAGCTGCTGTTACAGTTTTTCTGTTTTTCATGGAACAATGCACAGGAAGTTTGTGTATTACAATGACTTTCCACCCTCTGTTTCTGACTGTCAGACTGAAGGAAGGGCACTTAAATGCCAGTCCTTGCTTCAGTAAAGGCTCATTTTGAGCAAAGTGGAAGGGTGTTGGTTGGAGAAAATGACAGCACCACTAAAGAATACTGGTTAGAACGCGCTTTGGGGAAACCAGAGGAGGAGTGAATTCCCTTAGGTAGGGAATTCTTGCATGAGCAAGCCTACCTGAGCTACTTATTGAAAGCAGCAGCTCTGCTAATCCAAACCATATTTTTTTTCTCTCATCTGAGAGAGGATTTTCTTCCTTATATTAACTTCCACATAATCAATGCAAATTTTAGTAAGAGCAGAGTCAAGTCAGTGTTCAGGGCTCCTTAAGAATCTTTTATCTCCTTGCACACTTAGAGCCTGGCTGGCAAAAGTAGTTCAAGTTCATAAGCATTTTTTCATGTAATTCAAATTAAGTTTAAAAAGGAATTCAGAAATAAAAGAGATTTCTGACTGAACAAGAAGCCCTTGCTATATATGAATGAATAAAGTTTTTTTATGTATGTCATGTATATGCCTCTGATGTATTTTTAATGAATGAATTTCTTTCTTCTCTTTCCAAGGCCAGATTTTAAAATAAATGTTTAGGTTCTCCCATTCAATTAAAAAACAGCTCCACATTGTCTTTCAGCAAATACTCAACCTTTAAACTTTCATTCACATTTTTGTTCTTGCATTTGATTTCAACCAAGCCCTTGAATATGTATGCACTCCTGGTGCAGATACTGAACAAGACTTCCCTCTATACAAATACTGTAAGACTTGATACCTGCTTTTCTGTGAGGATGACACGGCCAAGGAGCTGATCTTCCAGCCCTTTCATAGTAACAGTAAAGTCAATCACAGTTGTTCTTGCACTAATTTCTGGAGTATAAACTGGATTAGCCACTTTTGTTGTCATATAGAGGGTAAACCCCTTCGCCAGATCTACCTCCTTGTCACCTACTTTCACCTGAAAATAAAACACATTTCTCAATTTTCAAAAGCTGCATTATCTAATGAAAAATTTATTAACTCTTTTTTTAACATTTTTATTTACACTTTTAAAACTTTCTGATTAAGGGTAAAAAAGGCCCTCAAACAACCCCACGAGTTCACTACTCATTTTCTAACTATTTTAAAGGTACGAATCATGTCACTATTAAGACTACCCGATACCCAACATCTGTCCTATTTTAGGGGTTTTAATTTCATGTCTACAATTCATCTTACCTTGTGTGCTGAACCAGATTTTATGAAATTTTTTTCCAAGATGTTATCTAGAGCAGGATCAAGTTCCTCTCCAATGTCTTCTATTAACAAAGGTCGGCCAAGGGATAAGCAGTCTTCTATATGACTTCTGAAGAATTTGTGGTTCATAGCTGTAACCTAGGAAGATTGAGTCACCATACAGCATGCATTTGAAAGCAAATAGAAAACAGCATAAAATGTCTTGCAGCTTTAAAAATTATACTTATGGTGGGATATCTACACAAATGATTACATTTTAGTGACCAACACTTGCCTCTGCTGACACGAATGGAATTTTTCTTTAAACTTAGGAGGATAGGAGATCACATTCTTTGTTGTTATCTATTTACTTATTTATCTGCATATCTATCTAATCATTGTGATATCCTAATATCTTCTAAATATAAATAGATTTATGTTTAGAACACTAGTGTGAAGTAGGGAAATATTTATGGAGTTCAGAAAGGGAACCAGTGTTACATAGGAGGCCTGATCTGACATCAGATGTTCAGTTTCCAATGCAGCTCCACCAGTCTTCAAATGGCTAAAAATCACACAGACTCCTTTTCATTTATTTAAATTTAATGTATTTAACATAATCCTTTGAGATGATAATTGAATAGCCTTTCCAGGCATCTCCTAAGTCGTGGTTTTCAGGTGGCTTTTTTACCAGGAAAAAAAAATTAGGATAGACATGTTTTTAAAATAAATCCTTGTCTTGCAGGAAAAGCTCTTTGAAAAAGGTATAATTAAAGTATCTAGAGGCACATTACACAGTATTAAACCAGTATATTATTTAAAAATTAACACACTGTTCCACCACTCTGCAGTTTTTGTTTGTTATAATGTAGGCATATGTGTATCCACCAAAACAGAATGTTGCCTACATTTTTATTTCAAATTCAGCTGAGGGATAAAGCTCATGTCTGGGTGACCAACAACAAAACACTAACAAGAACATAGCAAATTACAGTATCCCAGATGTAAGCCATAATCTAAACACTTGTGTATTTCGAGTCTTGACATGACTCTGTTCCTCCTGGACTTTCCTGGGGAAAACTCACATACAGAGCAGGAGATGCAAGTCTCCAGGAAGGTGGAGAATGAGACACAACCTTTTACTTCCCTCTTTGATTCCCTTTCACTAGGGCAAGCAATTAAAAGATTCATCATAAAAGTAGATATGCCATAACATATCATTCCAAGCTATTTTGCCCTGATATTGATACCCTGATATATGGTACAGGTTCTGTGTCAGTCTTGTTTTACTTTCTGCATAATTCTATACCAATAAACATCAGATTTAAATTACACATGGCCAAAGTATAATGACACAAATGACACACACATAAAAAAAACCAACTTGTAAATTAACTATTTACCTGAAGTCCATTATTCTTTTCCTTATTTTTAATCCAGATCTTTCCCTGACCTTGTGGATCAATCAGCAAAGGATATCTAGATGCCTTTGTGACAATAATGCCATTTTGAATTGAAAGGTCATCATTTGGAAGACCCTGGAGGTTCCATTCACCCACTGTAGCATTGTCAACAAGCATACTGGTAAGGTTCAAGTTCTAATAGAAAAGATGCAATTACAAAATTAGTACCAGTAGAAAATATATAAATACAAAATAAGTGCCAGTTAGAGCAGCTATACTAAAACATCTCATGGATGGTTTTTCTTCATATTCTGATCCTAATGCATGATAGAGTGTATTTGGTAGTTATTGCTTACTCTTTCTTTTCTT
This sequence comes from Daphoenositta chrysoptera, assembly GCA_013397915.1. Lineage (NCBI taxonomy): Eukaryota > Metazoa > Chordata > Aves > Passeriformes > Daphoenositta > Daphoenositta chrysoptera. The sequence continues at coordinate 754,370 of VZRO01002741.1, read as the reverse complement.
TAAAGTTCAGTGGCTCGATCACGGCAGTTGAGCAGTAATGAAAGTGAATTCTGTTGAGGTTTTGATGTCCATCAGAGTGTCAGAAAAACTCTGAAGCCAGTTCAATACTTAATGACAAACTGATTTTGGTATTGGCAAACTCTTTTCCTGTCAGTTCAAGTGGATGTGTCATCTTGCTCACAAGAGCTTGCACCTGCCTTCTGAGTATGAATACAGGATGGCTGTGGGAGGCTAAGAGAATAAAGAGGAGATGTGCTGTGGATCAGTAACCTGAGCTATCATGAAAGGTTATGGCTGCTAACTCAAAACCCTTCACAGTTCACATATTCTCCTAAAGTCTGATTTGCACTTGTCAACTAACTTGCTTTATTTTATTCACTATGAAAAGTGACTGGCCTCTCAAAAATGTGTATGTGAAGAAAACAGTGCTGAAAATAGCAAACTAAACTCTCCAATTTAGAAAAGCATTAAAGAGAGAATTTAAAAATATAGAGAATTTAAATATGAGAATTTAAAATATAATAAAATTGAAGGTGGTTTTTTTTCATTTGCTCCTTACATTTTTCATTCAACAATTCCTATTTGTAGGCTTACTCTAAAAATATGTTTGAAAGAAAGACATGAAAAAAAGAAAGTAAAAGCCTGCAAATCTTGCAAAAATCACATAATTCAGCATCTGAAGCCTAAAGGAAAACTTCAAACACTGTGAGAGTTGTGATACAATCATGACATCTAATGATACCAGTGGTTGTAAGACTCCAAAGCTTTTTTACCCCTTTGATTTTTTTACAGCTATATTATTGAAGACTCACAATGAAGCAACACAAACCATTCTCAGCAGACAGAGAAATTTTAGGAATCAAATTTCCATTTGTGCAAAGGACAGAAAAGCATTTAATAGCCAAATTTTTCAGCAATTGGAACCTAACACCATATTTAGCTCCTTAAGCAGATGAGGAGGATCTAAACATCTTTGAACTTTTTCTTACCTACAGCAAGAAGTATCAACTCTGCAACTTTGAAACTCAGTTAATTTAAGTGCCTAACTAAACAGATAGGTGGCTAATTTGAAACAGTTCCTTTTTAAATTGCTATGCCTAAATGACTCATCGGCCCACGATCAGTTAGTCTGTGACAAAGTAAGGCAGATGTCAAGCCTTTTGCTTGAACTGCAAAGCTGCTTTCTTTCCTGTGGTGTGAAGCAGCAAGAAAGGCCCATATGCTGCCTTTTGTGAACACTTAATTCCCTGGGAAAAATCAAAACTCTCTTCCATACACTATGATTGAAATCATAATTCTGTTCTTAATGGGAACTGTCTAAACAGAATGGTAAATATGTTTTGAAACTCATTAATTATGGCATTCTCCATCTAACTGAGACATTCTGGGGGGGAGGGGAAGAAACAGAAACAATAAGAGAGCATTCCTCACATTTTCAAGGATGCAGCCAAATAGTAACGTGGTCAGAACATCTTCATGGAAGCAGAATTTTAGTTCTTTATGTAGTGCTTTCTAAGGGCATTATACATCCAATTTCGTATCCTTAAATGGTAAAAATCTTGACAGATACTCCCCAAGGTAAGTTGCTTTTAAGAACATTTTGTACACTGAATTTGAGAAAGAGCCTCCCTGGGATGAGTGTATGTAGGATAACTCCCATGCCACACTGGTAAAGAATCTTGCCTGAAACTGCACTGCTCCTGGTACTTTATTAATAAACCTATCTTGGCATTACGTATTTTTTATCATCAGGAGCTTTCAAAGAGCTTTACTGGGCAAGTCAGAATCATTCATCTTTTAAGTCATAGCATAAATTGGGCTGAATTGCAAGTTTCACTCTGTCAGGTCAAGGTTAATCAGCATTACAAGAAGCATTATGCTAACCTAACATAAAAAATAATAAAAAATATTCGCAAGTAACTTCTGTGAGGTGAACAAACCCCTCATGGAAAAGAGATGTTCTTAATAGAGGTTTTAAGTGCCAAATCCCAAAATACCTGAGAAGAAGATGCGGATCTACCTTTAGCTGTTTCACAGTGATACAGCTGTACACAAGTTGCTCAATAGTTCACAGTATTTTTCATCAGCAACTGCTCTGTCAAAATCTTTGACAGCTGAGAACAGGAGCTATTTGAGCTTAATGCCTCAACTCCTGTACTGAGAGGAAGAGTGAGTTCCTGACCTATTTCTCCAACCTTTACTGCTGAAGAAAATGTACACAGGTACTCACAAAACCAGATGAAAGGCAACATAGATTACTCAGAAAGACAGTTTTGATTATTATTGCCTAAATTCTGCCTTCAGCACGAATATGGCTTCCAGGTTCAGGGAAGAATATTAGACAGACCTCCTAAAAGTCATGGAATAGGAGCAAGGCTGCTGCTGGCCATGAGCAAAGCCTCTGCACCAGAACATCTGCCAGGTTTGGCACTCCTGAGGCAGATAGTGGTAAAAGGAAAGGACAAGACTGATGCACAGGATCCTGCCCTGTGTCATAGTCCCAGCATGCAGGTTGCTCACTTTAATAAAGGTAGAATATGAAGTGGCAGGAAACAGAAACTGAATGATGGGACTGTAGCTCCACTGCATTTTAGGCCACCTCTGTCCATACAGACACAGGCCAATGAAGGAGATACTGCAATGTCAGTCTCACTGGGACAGCCTCACTGGTGACAAAGGTGCATGGATTTAAAATATAACACTGGAGCAAGCTAAAGTGCTGCAAACCAAGTCTTGCAAATTCCAGGGTTTGTTTTAATCAATAATTTCTACAAGGCACTTCAAATTAAACTAAATTAAATGTTGCAGTACACAGCAGAGGGTATGACAGGAGGGTATTTACTGATAGTACATGGAGGTGCAAAGGTGATGTTTCCTCTTATGAAAAAGTAAATGTATTCCAAGCTGATAAATTTTACTTTTTTTCCCCCGTATTATGCTATCTCTCCCAGGGCAGCTGACCTCAGAGTGCATTTCTCTCTCAGATTTGCCAGAGCAGTGTCCTACATACCAATCTTGAAATGCCTGACAGTATAAAGAGGAACTTAAAACATATTGGTTTAGAAGCTCAGTTGTCAACTGTTCAGATTTTTTATTTATTAAAAATTTGATGGAATATGACAGCCTGTATATAATCTTCCAATTATATACTTTGCTGGAAACAAAAGCTCCTCATATAATTTCTCAGCAAGGCAAAGAATAAGGTCAGAACAGAAGATGAACACTTACTTTACTGTATGGAATCTTGCTGTTGTTCATCTCTTTCTTCCACAATTGGAGCAGCAAATTCCTGTACTCCTGATTGAAAGGTCCAGAGTAAGAGAGAAATCCAGTGGCCAGAAGAACATTGCCCACCAAATTATTAATTTGATTTTGAAAGTTTTTGCTGCTTGCTGTCCAACGAAGCTGTATGTAAAATATTAAAAAGAGTTAGCTTAAGCAGACACAAAACTAATAAGAAGATCTACCTTAAGAATTCATCTCCTTTGGGTAAATATTTTTTTCTTTGAAACAGGAGTAATTTTTGCTTTGAATAATTCTGTTCAGAAGTAGAAGTTTGCTTGGAGGTGATGGCAACCACCTGACCAAGTGGAGAAAAATCATCTTTGCGAACAAGGTGGTCAAACTGGTGAGAAGAGCTTTAAAGGAGGAATGAAGTGGCAGGCACAGGAGGCCCAATAGTCATGTGAGGAAGTGCAGAACCAGCCTGGCAAACAAGATGTGTGGGGTGAGACAAACAGTAGGGACCTCGTAATCAACAACACAGGGCTAATGGAGGAGCACCCTAAGGACACCCACATAAAAACAAAGAAGTGTCCACCAGACAGAACGGTGGGGACAGCTTTCATGCTGCTTATAGGACATTACTTATCACAGCTGGGCACCTCTCTGACATGCTTCTACATGAATGTACACAGCATGGAGAACAAACAAGGACTCTGCACAAGATTGCAGTGTCCAGATGTCGTGGGGGTCATGGGAATGTGGTGGAAAGCCTTCCCTTACTGGAGAGCAGCATCATCTGTCTACGGGCTTGTTAGGAAGGACAGGCTGGGAAGGTGAGAAGAGGGCTTTTCCTCCATGTGAGAGTGCAGAGGAATGCATGTAGACTGCATGGGAGACTCGAGGATGGACAATATGCCAGATGGGAGCTTATGGGTTGGCATCAGAGGGAAGATCAACATGGGAGATGTGTGCATCTGTCACAGACAACGTGATTAACAAGCAGTAGATGAGGGCTTTTGCAGACAGTGGGCAGAAACCTCACATCCACAGGCCCTGGTCTACATGGGGGGCTTCAACCACCCAATATCTGAAGGGACAACGCAGAAAGACACAAGCAATCCTTGAGGTTTTAAGGAGGGTATTGACAAAAGTTCTGAACACAGTCGAGTGAGGATTTAATGAGGGAGAGGCAGATTGCTTAACCTCAGACTTGCATATAAAGAATTGATCGGGGATCTAAAATTCAGGGGCAGCCTTGGCTGAGATTGTTTAGCCTTGAACACAGAGAGTGCAGGGGAAATTTGTACACATGTATCTATGCATACAAATACCTGCTGGGAAGGTGTAAAGAGGAAGATGCCAGACTCTTTTCACTGGTACTCTGTGAAATGACAAGGGGCAATGAACACAAATTGGAATGTAAGAAATTCAAATTCAACACACAAAAAATCCCTTATTTCAGTGAGAGTGGTAAAAAACTGGAGTAGGTAGCAAAGGGAAATTCTGGAATCCTTGAAGATATTCAAAACCCAACCAAACAATGCCCTGAGTCTTGAGTAGGGGGAAGGGGGGGCTGTGTTTTGGGTTGGATGATCTCCAGAGGTCCCTTCCAATCTCAATTATTCCATGATTCTGCAATTTTGTAAATATTATTTTTTAATGTATTAAAAATTTTAAAATATTTAACTAATATTTTTGCTTATTTTTTCCAGATTGCTGTTCCCTTACAATCACTCTGCATGTAATCTTGGTCAGGACATACATGTTTCAAGTTTAGAAAACACACATTTAACCCGGTGTCAGTTTTGCCCAATAGTCCAAGTGCCATACAGAGTCTATATTTTTTTTGTCTGAATTTTCAAAAGTAGAGTGGAATAACAGCTCTTACAAGACCTCATAGCACAAGGCTTCAGAAAACCCACAAAAAGGCACTGTAATTCCCTATTCTTTTGTTGCTCTTAAATTCAGAAATACGCTGAAAAAATATGATAAAGCACCTAAGATTTTTGACTGATGTAATTTGAACGGCAGCTATGCAAAGAAATGCTGAAGTCCTGGCCTCACAGGATGCAATGGTTGAAGTCAAAACGCTCATCGATTTTTGACTTTGTGTGACATCAATGAAGGAATTAACAATGCAAATAATAAGAGAGGAAAAAAGAGTATCCTGCTTCCTCTGAAAACCTTCAGGCTGAAGCCAGAAAGATCTGCACAGGAAAGGTAAATTTCAAGCTCAGTGCAGAGGATAACAATTAGCCCATAATTCTGCAAAAGGCTCCAGTAGAAATCTAAGCTTCAATTATAATTCAGGAAATTAGTCAAGCTTCAAATTTGCATTCTTGTATACTTGGTGAGAAAAAGAGAGTAATCCTTCTTATAAATATTTTAGGGCAATTATTTAGGTTAAGCCTAATTCCTCTTCTTACTAGAGCTAAAAGGAATTTGGCTCCTTGGCTTTAAATCTGAACTTTATCCTAATACGAGTCATGTGATGTAACATAAATCTTCACACAGAAGAATTAACACAAGAAATTGCTTTACTTTGTTAGATACATTAACTTCAAGGAAAACAACCATACCTATAACTGAAAAAAGTGATACCAAGATGTCACTACACCTTGAGTTTCTTGAGAACTGTTACAATCACTACGGAGCGCTCTCAAGACCGTGCAGCTGCTTTGTGCTGCAAACCTAGGCACGTGTGCCAATACCTTTTCTCCACCCAGTCCTTCTATCAGAGCTGTGGCGTTGTTCATCTTCCTTCTGCACGCCTCAGCATCATCAAGCAAGGCCTGCTTCTCTTTCATAGCAGCATCGTACATGGCTTGTACTTCGTCCAGTTCAGTTTGCTTCTCGTCCAGCTGAATTTGGGCACTGTTCAGCTCCATTTGGGCAGCTGCAAGTCTTCCTTCTTGCAAGGCTAAATTTGCCTACAGATATTTAAAAGTAAAGAGTAGTTAATACCTATTATTTGGCAGAAGCAAATGAAATTCATTTAATGGCACATACTGTACTCTACTGGGTACTTTTAAAAATAATACATGTTTAAGACGACAGAGGTTTTTTTTCTTTCTACTTCTGGAACAGAAGCATAGCATTAAAGTTATTCAAGACAATCTTAAGATGTTTTAATAATATTTTCAGAAGGGTCTATTGATCACACAATGACCAATGACAGTACACTTGAAATAGCTGTATATTAGACATATGAGGCAACCTATACAATGGGTTGCCTTATGTATAAGCCTCCTATAGTATATTCTCAGTGCAGAAGAAATTTAATATTGTTTTTATTAATTATAAAACAATAAAAAATAAAACAGAAACTACTCTTCTGCTCTCTTTTTCCATCAATTACTTCTACAACAAAAATATAACAAATGTATTTTTTGCTCCTCTGGAAAGTAAAACTCTAGAGACTTTTTTCACATCTCTCTATAAATTTGCATGATGAGTTACCAGTCATTTAAATGTGGCCTCTTAACTTTTATATTCCTAACAGGGTTGAAAAAAATATTCTGTGAATTCAGAATGTATTTCCATATACATTTGCAAAGGATTAGAGCCTGACAAAGTTCTTATGAAATTCACACTTACAGATAAAGGTTGCTTCCATTTACTCTGAATATTTAAAAATCCTTGTTTAAATATCATGTATCTTATTTCTGGTTTTTTTATTTCTGTAAGAGTTATGAAGATGGAAACCAAGAATCTGTAAAACCTGTTTTATTATCATTGTGAAACTTGACACTCACATTACATCACACCAGAAGAGCAGCAGTAGAAGGCATCTCTCTTAAGGGATAACCCTTAGTTAATAGTATAACCATGGGTTGGGGTCTGGTGTATTTCAAAAGAGAGGTTTGTGAGCAGGGAATTAGAGAAGTATATATGTACTAAGCAATGAAATAGGTTACTAATATCTATGTACATGCATGTTGTATACATGTGTATTGGATACAGGTGAATCAGATGTTCTGTGTCCATGTATATTAGCAATCTAGGTATATGTAGACAGTATATGCTGGAGAATAGCACTGTTAGTAAAATTTCATTTACTGTAGCCAACTGGTCTGTTGACAGATCCTAGAGATTAAAAAATATTTCGGAATCCAGATGAACCAGTAAAATGGCTGCTCATAAAATTTCCATCATGTAAGAATGCTGAAATATTTTTACCTCACTGTTTATCAAAAAACACATTAAAAAGCATCGCCTAGAGATAAACACTGCTCAATCAGTGAGTCTTGATTAAACCCAGATAAGCAGATTTCAGAACAACTGCTGTTACGTTTTAGTGAATCTTGGGCCATTGGGCAAAGTTCCAACAGCAGGGGAGTTTTGAAGAGGTGATGTAGTGTTACTGTGCCCTGCACCAGGGGAAAGGTGGGGAGGGTGAGATACGAGAGAGAGAGAGAGAGAGAGAGAGAGAGGAGTGTGCAGGGTTCCTTCTGCATCTGAGTAAGAAAGGTCTGACAACAAATGGCTTAATAAGACAACTGCCTTCAAAAGATCCATAAGACAAACAGTGAGTAAACTTTACATCCCTTCAAATATTGGACACCCCACATTCATGCAGCATCAGACAGAGCCTGGATAGTTTTTCCCAGGGTGTCCTGTGCAGAGAAGATCCTATCCATAAAGAGAAAACTTTCTCTTTTGGTCATCCAAACTATTTTAAACTCCTCTTACTATTCTGTCTTATTAAAGCAGCTACCTCATTTAGCCATCTCTTGTCAGGCCTTTCTTACCAAGATCCAAAAACAGCCCTGCACCAGCCCTCTTCTACCTCCCCCAGCCACCTTCCCCACTGCAGAGCATCCCCATATCCTTAAATTCTCTAAGGGCTAAAAATGGGAGTCAGACAATATTATGGCATATTGTTTCAGCCCCGGCTGAGAAATACTGAGGTTACACAGGAAACAAGATCCTTGGAACAGCTGGAACAACAGAGAACTTACACCTGGCTCTGTGAATTCATGTAACACCTTGACATTCATCACAGCAGGATGTGAACTTCAATGGAAAAGGATGGGCATGTGAATTCCCAATACATATGAGCAATGATGCCTTGTAAGTATGAAAAGCAGATCTTTTTTTCAGCATTAAACTACTCAGGAAAGTGCAAAAGATTGATAAAACAGACTTCCCCATTCTTAAAAACTCTTAAAAGTCTATCAGCTTTGAAGGTGTAGGCACAATGGAAAAATAGTTCAGATGAGTACAAAAAAAGTATATTTTATTCTAACATGAAAAAAAAAATCCCTAAAATTATTTACACAAGACTACAGATTTTCTGGAAGATGACCTATAATAAGAAACTATTTTACAGACAATTTAACCAAAGTTCTCAGCCAATTTTAGAGTAACCATAACAAAGTATAGGACATTATAATATTAGTTTGATTTATAGGCTACTTGATCATATGTGATGAACAATGGTTGATTGCACGAGAATGACAGCTAACATGCCAGGATGACCAACCTATGTGATTCCCAAAGGCAAAAAGACTACTTGTTTCAGATTACCCTTTGAAATCATCACTATTTGCTTTCTCCGTGGTTGGGGTTTTTTTCCAAACTCGACTTTTCAAAATTACATGGGTAGAAACATGGCTTTGTATTGACATCACTGGCAGGTTGGCTGGCAGGCTCCTGTATAAAGCTCTGCCATGAGAGCAGGAGACAAGTTCTGCTGCCAAAGAGAATCTTCTGCATAAGAAGACTATTACAGCTGCAATCAGCTCCATACAAACACTTCCAGCCAATAGTAGGCAGGAAGGAAACATTTCCCAAACACTTGTTGGCCTTTCTAATTATAGTGGCATTGCTCTGTGAACAAGCTTCACTCCCTTAATTTCATCCCTCTGAATCACGCAGCAAAGCAAGGATACACAATTTGTTCCAGTTGGATGCAGTGTGAAAGCCTGAATAAATGGATTTTATGCGGATGAATCACGAGGATTTAAGACATGAAGTCCACACTCTGATCTGCTCTCCTGAAGAAGTGGTGCTATGCTGGAACAGGCCTGGGCTCGTGCGAGAACAGCAGCTTCATCCTGTCCTTGCCTTTGGCATTGTGGGGAACCAGACAGAGAATCCTCTCAACACCTGCTCCAGACAATGCTGCTACCTGCTCTCTGCATCCGTCTGCATGGGGCAGGTCCCGAGACAGCACCTGTGCCAACAGGGGCCACAGCCAAAAGAGTTAAGCAGCTGTTTTGTCTTCTTCCAAGCTGCCCTCAGAGGGGACTTCACAGCAGGTGGTGAAATGATCCTGTCCCTTTTAAGATTTTTGCATTCCACACAAAACCAGAACAAATAAACACATAATTACAGTCACAGCTATACTCTTAAATGAAACATGCCCAGAACCTTTCTCTGGCACTGAGGTCAACCACCATAAAACAGCTCACATTAAGCTCTCCCAGTCTCTAAAACAATATGATTGCATGCTGACAGCCTTGTGGGAATGGCTCTTGGACCAGGCTAGCTCCTGCAAGGTGCCCAGAGACTACTGAAAAATGCTGCTTAGCCAAGGCCAAATCCACACTAGGGATCATTCTAACAATTTAACAGTGCAAATGATCACTTTCCAGTGCCTAGAAAAACTCACTAGTACTGTTTAATTTATTAGTATTGACATAGACATTAAGTTTCTCGCTGATTCATTGTAAACTCAATTTTGTAAAGTACCAAGTATATCTGACCCTGATCCAAGGAAGCTGTTTAATAAAAATGACTTCAACAAAAAGAAGCTTCACACCACTTAATGCTATACTTGCTTTTGAATGGAATGCCCAGATCAACCCCAAATCACTCTGAAGAACAACTGCTGCTCAGTAAATTCAGGACATATTACTAGGAGAATCCAATTAAAAAAAAAAAAAAGCATCAAAAACTTTAGAGTTCTCTACAGGTAAGGATGATTTGGAGCTTTCCTACTGCTTCTCTTGTTAAGGAATTTCAGCTTTCCAATTCCACCGTTCTTACAGTCCATTGAGCACTCACTGCTGCTGGACTAGGCCAGAAGGCTTCTTGCACTTGGACTTTCTCACTCTCCTGACCTTCTGGGGATATCCTGAGTGCTCATCTTTGCCTTTTGCTTCAGTCCTGTTCCGGGCACATGGCATCTGACTGAAAACTCTTCATGGAAATTCAATTTCAAAACTGCCACTGTCCCAGATTACTGCAGATTTTTCCTCTAGACACTCCATTGGTTTTGGATCAACTTTCTCAGAGACTCAGTATCATGATATGCTTGTATCCACCATTATTTAGGGAAAGATTGTAAAAAAGGCAAAGACATACACAGGTTTTTCAGACATTCCAAAAACAGTGTTTCTACCTCATCAATAAAAATTTTAAAATATATATATATACATGCACGTATGCATACTTATATACATATGCACACATGCAAACAGATCCGCACAGAGTGACACTAATAAAATCTTGACCTTACTTTCTTTGCTATCAGTGACCATTCTTTGGGATTAAAATAACCTTTGAAAGGCACAGAAATCGTATCTCTTACCTGCTTTTCACAGTCTGTACTAGCTAGCAAAAGACTTTCCATATTTTCTGTTCAGTTACGTGTCCTGACCTCACTCTGTTTTGTTAGGTGATCTAATCCTCCCCCTCATCCCCCCAGAGTATATGCTTTCCTTCCACAGTTATTGTGGGCCTTGAATTCAGACTTGCATGCTTGTTTTCCTGCCCAGTGGGCATCACCTTGACAAGGACACGCTTATTTAAATAGACAACTATCAAATTTCAACACTCCTTGACTACTACCTCTTCTTCAGGTGCAAGATTTCCTTTCATTGCCTGCTGTGTTTTTAGTTCAGCATGGAGACAAATGAAAGTAGAAAAGACAATAAAGTCTTATACTTAAAACTGAACTTGACAGGGAGAATCCTCAATATCAAACAGAATTTATGAACTGTAGACAAACTTCCCTTGACCACCACAACAGCCTAAGGAGAACTTAATTAAAGTCACTGGAGACATCCCTGAGGGAAATTATACTCCTATACACAGTATTTTAATTGGAGGCTAACAGTATCACAGCAAAAGTCAGGGCTTCTCCATTCTGCTCTTATATTATTCAACTAACGGATAAGGAGCAGATGGTGTTTCAAAATTCTCAGGTTAAGGCAGCAGGCTGGTTTACTAGGTAGCAATCTGGGGAGAAACAGCTCATCCTCGTGCTGAAGGTCTACAGGAAAATCTAACTAATGACCCTTGGGCTGCAGGCCACAAATATAAAGAATGCCAGTATCCATTCCTAGGAATTAGGTAATTTTTGCACACTTTATTTACTGTAAGTCACTATTAATTAGTTTTCACAGGTTGTCATATTGAAGATAAATGAGGCAATGAGTCTCACTTAAGATGCAATTTAAGAATATCTTGAATCCATTTTGCAGGTGTTGAAGGGGATTTATATCCTAGAACAGCAGTTAGGAAAAAGCAGCTTGATTAATTCATTCAGTAAACCTGTTTTTAGCATTGGATGAATTAGCCTGTGCTAGTACTTTATGCAGTCTAATTGTACATTTATTTTCAATTATTTTCTTAGCATCACTCCACTGCTTCCTGCAATATCTCTTGCATGCTTTACTGACATCACTGGCAGGTTGGCTGGCAGGCTCCTGTATAAAGCTCTGCCATGAGAGCAGGAGACAAGTTCTGCTGCCAAAGAGAATCTTCTGCATAAGAAGACTATTACAGCTGCTTACTTCCTCCCTCCCTCTATCATCTTCAGTTTCTAAAATATTTGTGACTGTTGCTATACCCTGACAATAGGCACCACTTTTCCAAGAAATGTATGTTTCATTTTTTATCAGCTACAGTGTGACAAGAATGCAAGTACTTGAACAGAAAGCTAAACTTAAATGCAATCCTAAATCATATATATTCAAATAAAAACTACAAGAGCACATTTTCAACTTTCAGGGTTACATTTGCATATAAAGCCACTATTTCCCCCAGGTCTTTCTCCCTTTTGTAGCTCTCAATAGCAACATTTCAAATTCTGTTTTCATTAGTGAACATCCCATTATTTGAAAAGGGAACAGCTACTTATATGTCACAAAAATGTAGCATTCTCTTGAGTTACTTGAATTTAAAAAATACGCTTTTAACATATTTGAATCAGATCTGTCTAGGGATACTAAAAGATTATGCCAAGAGTTTTGACTATACCATTGATACAGTGGCTTATTCAATAAGAAACCAAACATGAGTGCAGTGGAAGCATTATGGATTGGATGTATTTCTTCAGAAAAGAGCCATAAAACTCACCGTAGAAGCAATGACTATAAATCATTATATAAATATGCAAAGTCCCTTTTTTTCAATATGCTTATAAATGAAACATTGCCAAGACAATAAAGCTATCTGTAGGAATGCACACAACAGTGGCTGACTCCCTTCTACTTCAGTTCAATGTTACAACAGAATTCTATACCTGGCTACCACTCTGTTTATTATATATGTACACTTGCATTTAGCAGTTTGAAACTCCAAATTTTTTTTAGGGACATGAATTCCAGCTAAATTCCTTGAAGAATACTTCTGTGCCAAGAATGGTCTCTCCTTTCCCATATTCTATTATAACCACAACGAGTAGGTTCCTTCCCAGGCCAGTAGGACTGAGGAGTTTTCTTGAAGCCATAGTGCCTGGCACCCACTCTGAGGGCAGAGAAGGTAGCATTATCTCCCACATACAGCTAGACAGGGTCTATAAAGAACCCACTGAACACTTACTGTGTTCACACAATACAAAAACTGTGCCACTGGGTAGTTGTGTGTAAGGGGGAAAAAATTGCCAGGACATATTTAACCTCTGTGTGCTTGGCTTCACAACCCAGTGTGAAGAAACAAGAATCTCTTTTTTAGCCAAAATAACTCGACATTTTTTTCCACTTGACTATATTCATCCCTCAAAAAAAAATAAAATTATCAATACAAAATACCTTAAGAGGAAGAACTTCTTTATTAATACCGTAGAAGTAAGCCATTGCTTGTGTCCATGAGCAAAGACCTGCTACGTTTCCACACACTTTTTTAGCAGTCTCAAGATTATAATCCTCCATATCCAAATAAGGCTCTAAAAGCTCCACAGTTTCTTCTGTAATTGAGTCCTAGTCAATGGAAAGGAAATGTTATTTTTTAAAATGGATTTTAGAAAAAGGTCTGCTTCACAGAAACATTTTTATTTTTAAAATCATGGGTCTATCACTGCTTACAGAATAAATTAACAAAGCAACACTGTTGCCTTTCACTCTTATAAAGGACAGATTAGTAGTTTTTGTGAACTTGCGAAAATAACTCCTACTTCCATTGCAACAGATTGACTTGAGTTGGCAATTAATATCCCTATTTGACAAATAAGATTTACAGACATTACTAGTGCTCGTAGCTCCATGACAATTTAAGCTGTTCTAAGTTATAGCTGCTGCAACAGTGCACCTTTTTCCCTTCCCCCCCCAACCAGATGTCCTTGCCCCATCTTTAACACCCTCACCAATGCTCAGTAAACTGGTTTGGAAACTGTTGCAACAGAAACATAAATCAGCAAACTACTGATTAATTTTCTTCTAGTCTAGTTCCACAAACAAGCTCACCATAGCATCAGACAGGCACTGGTGTGAGCACAGCTAAAGGAACCAAACAGGCAGATTTAGGAAGGAAAAGGGTGAAACTGCACTGTCTTCACTATGCTAAAGCTAACCCTTTTCCTTAACCATAAAAGAGATTTCTTTCAGCTGTTACTCTAATCTCAGTTTTTTTCCTCCTTTCACAATCTGTTGAGAACATGAAAAGCCAGATCTTTGATGATGGTGGTTAATCTATAATTATGTAAGTGTCAGAAGAAAATGGAATTCATCTCCTTGAGCAATGTAGAGAGTAGAAGAGCTTATACAGGCTAAAAATGACTGCTTAACAATAGACATGTTAAGAATCTTCCCTTTTTTTGGCAATGTATTAATGCCTTTCTTTTAATGCATCTAAAAATCATCTAAAAATCATCCACCATTCATACTGTCAAGCAATTTACCCTTTTCTTGTTTTTCTGCATAGCAGAAAGGACTGCCTTGTACTTGTTCTGATCCCTAGCTACTCTAATGAAAAAGACATTCACTATGTTATTCCCAAGATCAGCCATGGTGATGCTTCCACTATGATCGTTTGCTAAAATGTAAAAAAGTGCTGGACAAACATTTTGACATTTTTGTTCTCCTACTCAAAATTATGAGCTAACGAGCTGGCAAAGGTGAAGCAAAGATCAATCAGCAGTGGCCTAAATCGCTGTTCAAAAGCTTGGAAAATGTCATGCTTTTTCTTTTAAGTAATTAATTTTGAATTCAACGAACTACTGCATCCACTAATTTTCATTGCCTAAAAAGTACTAGGAAAGAACAAAAATCTCACAAACAAGTAAGTGGTGTAGTCTACTCAGAATTCCAGACACAATTAGCTTTCTTGTCATATATACTCAGAAATGAGAAACGGGGCAGGAGGACAGCATGTGAAGTACCTCATCAGAGATTGAAGTAGTCCAGTACCCTACCCCACATTCATCGGTATCACTTCCTGCAAGAACTCAGTCCCAGAAATTGTTCTGACTCCTCTGAGTTAAATGTGTTGCCAACTACCAGCAGGAGTACATACACTATAAATAAGTGCCAAAACTGGAAGCCTCTAGTAGACAGAAGCTTCAGTAAGGAGTGCATTATTAGTTCTTGCTATCTTAAAACTCATTTCCTCTCTCTATTTAGTCAAGATAGCACTTGGAAAAGTGACCAGACTGACAGCCCCAGGAAGAAACTGTCTACAGAGGCAGTGCAAATTTCCACAATATGGCTCTCTGGGAGAAATGGCTCCTGGGGGTAGTGAGAATGATCTTCACAACAAAAACACTCCAGCAGCTTAGAAAAGGCATCAGCAAAATGCTAAGTAGATTAAAACATGAGTGTACAAATGAGAGAGTGAGTTCTGCAACATTGCAAAAAAGACAGGTTTTGCTGAAATCTGCTTGGTCTCCCAGATTATAAAGTTGGGCTATGATTCTGCCATTTCATATTCTAGCCTAGGTATTTTTCTGGTCCAGCTACCTGTGACATCTTTTCTCTCTTCCCTGTAGAGAATTTTCTTTTGTCTCACAGTTGAGTGAACATTGCTGCAAAAGTTTCTGTCCTTAGAGAAATAAAAACCTCTGTTTGCTTTTATTTTTCTTAGAGTTGATAATAAGATTATTCTTCATTTCACTACTTTTCTAGTGAAAGAATCCCAAAAGTTCCCAAATTATCTCATTGCTTTTCCTGCTCATTTTTTTCTTATTTCCTGACAGCTCCCTAGAAAACTGGAGACAGAATTGTTGAGTGCCTTACAGGCAAACAAGCCTGGTAGCACTGGAGAAGGTGAGCCATTTGAAAAACAAAGACTGGCCCCTTCTAAGGCAAGTTCCTGCTCAGAAGCAGATAACATTTCTGTCTTCTGGAAGCCACTGCGTGACCCAGGAAAAAATTACAGAGATAATTAACCATTAAAATGAAGAAGAATAAAGTCACAAAGTATCTACAACTGTTGCAGACTGATTTTAGGCTTATTAGTTACCTGTTTTCTCCGTTAAGAAATCCTGCCCTGTTTGTATGGTTTGCCCCAGTTAGTTCTTCACCCCGCCTATCCCCTAATGTCGATTATTGTTGTGGTGCGCGGACCGGTTTTTATATTTTATTTATTTTATACGGTTTAATCTTTATTTTTTTATGTATTTTATATGGTTTAGTCCGTTTCCCCTACCTTGTTAAATGGTTTGGTCTCCTGCTCTCTTTTCCCCAGTTCTCGAGAGATCTCCCCAGTTCGGTCTCATTAGGTTGCTGTACCCACTCCGCCCACTCCCTTGTGATTGACTGTTACGTGTTATGTTCCCATTGGCCCTCAGATGTATCCACCCCTTGTTCCTCCCCCTCTTAAAAGACCTGTGCAGCGCCCAGAGCCCTCTCTTGCTGCTGGGATCTGGTCCCTGACTCCACGGAATAAACATCTCCGTACGAGCCACGCCAGGTCCGTGTCCTCCCTCGTGCCTACGCTTCTTCTCGGCGCGCACTGCCACCCTTTCTGGCTGGGAATCCTCTTCCCTGGCTGTAGCAGCTACCGCTCAGTCAGAGGCTCTGCCGGTTCGGCAGATCCCCGTGGCGCTTGGGGCTTCCGAGTAGCTGGACGGGACGGCGGAGGGTAACTACCCTCAAATCCGGGCGAGGGCTGATTGCCACGCCGCTGCGCATCCAGAGATTATGCCCTGAATCCTCCTCTGTTATACCCCTATTGGTTATGTACTTGTCACCGCCCCTGGTGCCTCCTACCCTTAAAACCCCTGCACACCCAGAATCCTCGCTTTTCTGTCCCTGGACCCCTTCAAGAATAAAGGCTCTTGGAACTCCATACGGAAGCCTCCCCCTCATCCTTGCCCTCGTTGACGCGCTTCCCGTCGGGCTCGCTGTCTCCACCCTGCTAACGGGGCGTCACTACGCTCCGCTGGCAGGAGGCCGCTGAGGACACCCGCTGCTGGCGCAGTGAGGCGATCCCCGGGCTGAACCCCAAGCTGCGTCATACAACTATAGACAAAACTGTTTCAAACTGCCTTTGATGGTGGAAGACACTTTGATGTGAACTCTGAAGATGGTTATTGAAGTAGTAGTGGCCCTATTAATTACTTACCTTCTGGAAAGTAAGCAACATGCTAAGAAATCCTGAATTATTCATTAGCTTCTGAGCCTCCGTCCATGATGGCTTCACACCTGGGTGTTCCTGATCTAGTGTCACTGAGTCTATTTTCCTTTGGAATAAAAGTAGCACGCAGTCCATGATCCGCATTATCAGGTGAGGAGGTTTACCCAGTTTGCGAACAGTTGCAATGTCAGAAGGTTTTATTGTCTGAAAAATTATAAAAGAAAATAGTCCATTTATTTAAGCAGTCTCTCGATTGCAAAGAATGATGTTCTTTTGGGAGGCCTGTGTATGTAATGCAATGGCAGGTTTGCAGGTCGCTCAGAAGCACTACTGCAGAAAGTCCCTAAAGCTAGTACCACCCTGTGGTACTTTATTACCTGACAGTACAGTACTGCCCATCTTACCACTTCCCCTCTTCAGCTTTTAGGGTTTTTTCTACAAGGATTTACAGGTCAGTGCCAGTTTGGTCAATCCTTTTTTTTCCCCCCTAAGTTAGAAGCACAAACCATATTATTGCACATAATAATCATTACCTACATGCATGTTCAGACTATATTTGCTTCTGACCTGCAGGGCTGCCTTGGCTTCTTCTAGTGCAGGCCTTGCAGCTTCAAGCTTCTCTTCTGCTGCTGCTTTATCAATGGCAATGTCGTCCACAATAGCCTGAGCCTTGTCTTTTACCTTTTGCACCTGCATTTTCACTTTTTCTGCAGCGTGGGCTTTCATAGTTACTTCCAATAAAACTTCATCAGCTTTTTTTGAAGCTATAGCCAAATCTTTCTCCTTCATAACCAACTCTTTGGAGAGCTGGCTTACAGAAACCTCAGCTTCCATCAATTTTGCAAGACCTGTGGTGGACAAATTCCCTTTTAGCAACAGGAAGTCCTATGGAGAGAGTAACCTCACTGAAGCAATGTGGATATTTAAAATAAGTTGCTCAGATTCATATTTAGGAACAACAGTGGGTGATCCCATTGGTTGAACACCAAAATTAGGCCGGGGAATTCTTATTTTTTAATGTTTAAAAGCCTTTAGAATCTGTCATTTGATCACTTGATCACTTGTTTATATTGTTATATATGAGAAGGAGACTAAATATTTAACACACATGTTGAAAAACATTAGCATGGCAAATGACACTTAAGAATCGTGTGTGAAATTTCTGAAATCCATGAGAACATAAAAAGTACTAGGCTGTGCTCTGTAGAAAACAAAGAGGAGGAACCTGGCAATGAAAGTGAAGACACAAGGAGAGTAGGCTGAGCTTCTAAATTCAACATTACATAAAGGTCCAGATGAGATGAGGTAAAAAAACACCTACAGATTCTTGAGCAGTACAATGCTCCAATAGTTTGAAAAAATTATGAGAAAATCTCTTAAGTATAAACACCCTCATATATATATGTATGCATCTAAATGTAAATGCATCACATACATCTTTCTAACTCAAAAAACCCCACGTTTGTTCTTCTAGCCAGCCAGCCACCTTTTACCTTTGGACATATGTGTACATAGGTCAAGTCTGCAGTTGTCCGTGGTGGGAGAAGAAATAGTTTAAGTTTACATTCACTTCCAAACAGCATTCAGTTTAGGAAACTGCTTAATTGTTTACCTTGTATGATCATATGCACAGCTATGTTTTTGAAATTCTACCTTTGGCATATACCTGTTTCTTTAAAAAATTCTTCAGAGGGACTGAATAGGAACATTTACTTACCTTTTCTCAGATTTACTCTTGGCATGCTGACATGTGAAAACTGGGATGTCAGTAGTTCCTTGGCATACATACAGGTCAAAGCAGGAGTTTCAGGTATTTTAACTGCTAACTAATACTGTTTCCAAAACTCCTCTCTAATCTGCAGATTCATAAAGTTCATTGAAACAAAACCTCTGCATATTTTGTAATCACACACAAGACAGCTGAAAATAAATGAGTCTGCTTCCAAATGAACGTGAGCTCACAATTTAAATCCATGCTTTTACATCCTTTTATTCAGTTTCTCCTCACCCTTTTAAAAACAAAGAAAGAAACAAAAATAAAAAAGCTTTTACAGTACCTGTTCTCATGCGTTCAGACAAACTTCCAAGACTGGCAAACTTCTCTTTGTAAATAGCTTTGTAGCCTCCAATGAAGGACAGGTAAGATTTTGGTGTCACAAATGTTCGTCTCCTGTATCGTTCAAAGTATTCAACACATTTTTCAGCTACAATATCTTGAATTGTCCCCATGGTGTTAACAACACTCTGTTTCACTTCATCTGTACACTCAATATGGTAGGAAGCTAAAAAGTGCTGTGCAACTGCTACAAGAGCATCTTTAGGCCAACACTGGAACCAGTCCATGGTACAGCCTGAAATCAGACCTGGAAATTTGAGTGCACGAGTTCTGAATTTTTCTCCAACAGGAGAAAAACAAAGAACCACATGCAGGTTATTCCGAACTCGAGCAAGAAAGTAATTGTAAAGATTTTCACCAGTGGGAGTAAGCCTTGGGTACTCCTTCTTCATTGATGGAATCAGGTCTTGTGTGATTTCAGCTATTTCATCTCGTGCAAAAAGATTTGAGACATCACCTGAAGCCAAAACATTGTTCATATACTCAAGAAAAGATTCGTCTCTGACTTCATTGTCTGTGAATATGAAGACAACACCCTTTCCTTTTTGCCCGGCAGTGCGGTACAACGTTTTCAGATCATCCAAAAGGTTGTTGCTGGCATATGATCTGGAATAGAGAAGGGTTAAAGAAAGAGAGAACAAAAATTACAGACCATCTTAGGAGATACGTATCATTTGGATCAGCTTCCTTAAGGCAAGAAAAAAATCTAGATAAGAAATTAATACCATAGCTCCGGGTTACATTTTTTAGGGTTTTTTCTTAAACATTTTCCCTAAATGAATGATCAGTAACATAAATCAAGTGAAATGAGGTGAGGTAAAAAAAATCATAAGCTGGACAAAAGTGTGGTGAGAGCAATATTATGTCTAAGGCAATTATGATACTCTTTTGTATCCCCATGGTTTGCAGACGTAAATTCTTTATTAGAAATTTAGGTTAATACAGCTGGATTAATTTGTCAAGTAGGTTCTGATACCTGTAAACATTACATAAATACAGCTGGATTATCTTCTGAAGATATTGAGAGCAGGTTACAGGAAATTATTAAGAGACAAGAGAACGAAACTGAGAGAACGAAACTGAATGAAATTGAACGAACGATAATGAAACAGCTTATTATGTTATATGGTTTAACTAAAATCAAGCCCCAGAAATTATGTTTGAATATTATCACTTGGGCTGATCTTCTGCACATGGAGACCATGATTGGTTCTGTTGTTGTGTCTTGTAGCTGGTGCACACAAGTAAGATTCAGATGAAGTCCACACAAATTCAACTACAGATTTCAGATTGTGCAACACAAAATGATGTAAACTAAGGTTAATAAAATGGCAGATTTTGTCCTTAGCCAATTAAAGATGAAATTAAGAACCTCTTTTCTTTGTAACCAGTATCTTATTTACAAAAATCTCTTCAAAGTCATAAGTAATTCATGCAATATACACACAACCTATTCTTCACATATTAAATATGCCACACAGGAAGTGTCCCAGTTCTCTTCCACCTCCATCTTATTTCTGCTCTATAAATACCCATAAAGCAAGCACTGCAGAGCTTGTAAAACAGTCCAACTCTTCAGTTTGCATGTGTCAGCTACAGTTATTACAGTGATTTGTGGTATTCTGATAGAAACATAAGAATTTCTCTACTGTTAGAATAGCAATCTAGTTCAATAATCTAACAACAGCAATGGGAAATGATACTTAGAGACAAAACATGATCCACCATCCACTCCTCACTGCTAATTTCCTTCTTCCCCCCTCCATATTCATTGTTATTATTAATATTTGCCTTATTAATCTTGGAAATCTAGGGATTCTGTTCTATCACTTTGTTTTTTTTCTTTCCCTCCTTTTTTTTGTTCTCACTGTTCCTTCCTTCTGCTTCTGGGACAAAGGAAGAGATTGTGATATATCTTTCTTTATCTTTCCTTTCATCATAAGCCTCGAAACGTTATTTATAGACCTGATATGTCTCTCTAAAGAATATTTCTCAGCATGTTAAATAGTTTGCAAAGGAGAATACACTCTGCTGGTCTCCACTGCTTACCCCTGTAAACCCTATGTCAAAAAAGAAACAGAACGAAGGCAATAACTACTCCCTTTCACTTCAAATTTCTATAAATTACAGAATTCCAGCACTACAAAATAGTAAGTCATTGACAGAAATTGTCATAATACAGTTTGTCTACATAAGGATCTATAGAAAATGTTACTATTTCCCCTGGCCATCAACATTTGCCTACTAAGCAGCATACACCAGATTATTCCCTGTTATTTTTAGTGCAAAACTGTATTTCAGTGTGATTTCACAAATGTGCATTGCAGACTCAAATGATGAAGGAAAGACATATTTCTTGTCAATAACATAAAGTTAACAAAACAAAGACCCAGGATCTGTCACCTATAGATGTGCATTTGCACAGTTACTTTTTACCAGAAATGTATTTTACAATGAGGGATAAAAAGTTTGAGAGGTTTGGATTTCTTTAAGTTGATTGTGAGGAGTTCATTTCTATGGCCAATTAAGGAGCAAATGTCCATGTACACTGCATTGTGTTACCTTGTTAAAGCAATCTGAAAGCTCTCGTATCCAGCAATGTATGATGCTAGTCTGGTCAGACTCTGTTTTCCAGATCCACCCACACCCACCAACAATGCATTTCCTTGTGGAGTACGAATAATCCGTGATATTTTAATCAAATGGATAATTGCATCCTGTGTATTGAGAGAAAAGGGGATGAAGAGATGCAAAAATAATGCATTGTATAATCAACTAGAAGCATGTCACCAACCAACTGCTTCTCAACAGCTGGATGGCTACTCTGGAGCCTATGCTAAAGACTCAGTCCTGTACTCATCAAAATCGACAGGAGATTTCCCCCTGAATTCTGTGGGCAGCAGGGCTAGCCCAAGAGAAATGTCATTGTATCAAGCTTGTATGAAGCGATGTCGTATGCACAGTTTGTCATCAGCAGAGCTGAGGGCATGCCCCTTAAGGGACAGAAGGAAATCAGAAAAGACTCCTCCAGCCTTTTTGCTGACCTATTTACAAGCTCTCTAAATAGACTGACAAAAGTAAAATTTAAAAAGCAGTGCACAAAACAAGTGCACTATAGGCATTTCTTATTCAACTGCTATAGTCATCTTGGAGTGAGAATTAATCTGAAACACCCTAAAATTTTATCAAATCACCCAGTCTAAAGTTGAAGAAAGCATTGTGCATCAAGATCTTTGAGAAGGAGGTAACTTTCAGGAAAGTAAGATGACATTCATAGTGTGCACTGTATAAACAAACTAGTTGTTCTGAGCTATCTCCAAAATAATGTGGGAGAAACATACAAGACCTATGAATCAGTAAGTGCAAAAGACCAGGCACTTTTTCTAGTAATACAATTACAAGCAGTAATACCTTGAAAAATACTAAATCCATCTTTGATCCTCTGACAGTTTCATTGTACTGTTGCATGAACATCCGTAATCTTTCAGCCAAGTAATCCAAAGATGGGATAGGCTCATAAATTTTCGGAGCCTTCAACTCGGCATCATCAGGTTCATCTCCAGCAGTCTCCGGGACATCACGCAAGAAATCCACAAAGTATAGTTCTGTGGATTTATCTTCAAATAGATTTTGACTGTGTTCTTCAGAAACAAGCTACAGCAATACATTAAGGATTGCCTTAGTAATGAAATATGTCATTGGCCTCTTTCTGTGGCAAATACTAAAGTACTATTTGCTTACCTTCCTCATCATATCTTCAAACCAGTCTTTATCACTTTGGCTGATGAACCTGTCTGCAATAACACGTCTGCATTCATGTTGGAACAAGGCTACCAAAACACTGATGCTCTGGCAGACGTCAGAAGTAACTGTAAGTATTCCTTGCCAAATACGACTGAGGTCTCGTAAATTGAAGATATAATGAAATTTAGCTGGAGTTGGTAGCATCTACAAAATAATGTCATGAACTATATTCAAATAAGTGCTAAATAAAAATAGTTTCTACTTTTTATTAAATGAATGTGGATATTTTCACAAACTTCAGTCTTGCATTAAAGCAGAAATACATGCTTGGCATTTAAAAGGCATTAAAGTAAAATGAAGAAATGACAGTAGCAACAACTAGCTCTTTAATTTCACATAGATTTCATTTGAGTGTCTCTGAATGTTCCAGATCCCAGGAACATGCATTGAAGAGTGGACAAGACAGGTTAGTTAATGATGGCACTGAAGACCACAGTAAAAATGTCAACATTGTTTAACCTGTGGTATTGCTCCTGCCCTTTCTTCCAGATCATTTCTGTTACTCTTTATCCTTTCCAAGAATATATAAGGAAAGGTTCATGAGAAGAAGAAAAGGGAAGGGAAGGGAAGGGAAGGGAAGGGAA
>VZRO01002741.1:649216-730811 GCA_013397915.1 Daphoenositta chrysoptera | reverse complement strand
AAGGGAAGGGAAGGGAAGGGAAGGGAAGGGAAGGGAAGGGACAAATTCCTATCTTTCCACCACTCTCCTCCACTTTTCTCAGAAGAACAAATTTGACACACATTTCTATGTTGTAGTTTCATTCTTTTCAAATTTCATTGTATACCTAATATTTTTCGTCTCTTTCAAAGCAAAATTTGCCCAGGAATTGCAGTCAAATGTTTTTAACAGTCTGTTTGAAATGGAAAAAGTAAATATTTATAAATAACTGAATACCAGATTTTATTTGTTTTGAACTGATTCTCTTTCTGCCAAATTTGACTTCTTTCCTGTAATTCAGATCTTTAAAGTTTCTCACAATCCCAAACAGCTTTACAGAAGATTCCTATCTAATTTTTAATTTCTGGCGTCTTGTGCTCTCAACATTTTTTCAACTGGAATATCATCTCTCAATCTTCCTATCAACTATGCTTACTGTATTATATGTATATAATGGGATACTTATATCAGCTACAGAAGACACTACATGTAATTAGGATTTTTGTCAGCTAACTTGGTGCTGATGGCAACCGATTCAGAACAGAGGCATCAGCCAGCAGTTACACACGTAGCTCACAGCTTCACAAGATGAGCTACAAACACACACAACAGTACAAAAGGCCCGGGTCAGATGTTTCAAAAGCTTAATGAATGTAATTTTACCTTTGCTTTTGTCATTTGCCAAACCTTTCGACTTGTAGATACTAATGCTGAAGCCAGTTTACATATTTCTGCGGGGAAATGTCGTTGTTCGCAGAAATAGCCTTCAGCTATTGTTTGAAATATCTTATCAATAGAGGAATTAGTGGGCAGTGTGCAGTTGAAGATGGTGAACTGGCGTTTCAGGCGCTGTGGGATGTCATTCCGACCTCCCCCAGGGTGAATCATAGCAGCTACAAACTGGATGTCAGCCACATTTGTGAATTCCCCTGGCTTCTCCAAATTGTAGAAACCTCTCTGTTCCATCAGCTGTCTTACAATCTCATTGGTGATCTAAATATTGCCGAAAACAAACAAACAAACAAAAAAGAAACAGAGGATTTAGGTGTTTCAGGGTTGTCAACATGCAACACAGCAACCAAGCACTCAGATGCAGTGCACTGGCTGCACGTAAGCTTCATGTGCTAAGTAGTTGTGGACAGGAAGTCAGAAATTCAACTGGATTTGCATAATTTCACTTTAAGAAAAAACAGCAGTTTTAAATTTTCAATCCAGGCTATATTTTCAGACTGACACAGGCACTTAGACAGTGACAAAGAATGGTTAATTTAGCACACAGTGTAGTCACGTGTCCACTTGTACAGAGGCAGTGAGAGAGCAGGATTACAGAGCTACAGTGGAAACAGAAAAATTGCTTTTTCTCAGCAGAATTTTTTTTTTTATTTTGAGTCAGATTTTCAGAGTATAGGTCTGTAAGTATTCTTTTATCAATACCTCAAGACAGTTTGCTAGTCTTTAATGTCAACTGTGATCATAGAATTGTTTAGGTTGGAAAAGACCTTTTTGATCGTTGAGTCCAACCATTAAACCAGTACTGCCAAATCCACCACTAAGCCATGTCCCCTGGTGCCACATCTACACCTCTCTTAAATACCTCCATGGATGGTGACTCCACCATTTCCCTGGGCAATCGGTTCCAGGGCTCAACAACCCTTTTGGTGAAGAAATTTTTCCCTGATATCCAATCTAAGCCTCCCCTGGTGAAACTTGAAGCCATTTCCCCTTGTCCTGTCAACATTGACCTCACTACAACCTCCTTTCAGATAGTTGTAGAGATTAATAAGATCTCCCGTGAGCTTTCTTTACTCAAGGCTCAACAATCCCAGTTTCCTCAGCCACTTCTCATAAGTCTTGTTCTTTAGACTCACCACCAGCCTAGATTTCACATAGTAGTAACTGCAATTTAAAGTCCAGAGCAGATCAAAGAAAAATCTCTGAGTGTTTCTTGGATTTGCACACTTCCTTTCCCAAACTGGTTCTCAGGACTGCTAGTTTGGAAATCCTACTAGCTTTGTATGCAGCCAAACCAAAAGACTTAAATGCTGTGATGATTGCGCCAAGTGGCTTGACACTGTCCTTGATCTTTTGGGACTGACAGCTTATTAGTCATGTCAAAAACTGGCTTGGGGAAATTGTTTTTAGTAAACATATTTGTTCTAATCCATATTATGATACTTTTTTTCTAACCTGTCCCATTTTTTCATCCCACAGATCAGTATTTCCGTCAGCAACAATGGTAAGACCACCAGCTCGCAAATGTTAGTATTTCCCTTTTACCTGATCACCCCATTCATTAATAAGAGGCATGTTGATGTCATCAATAAAGACAGTCATTTTCTTCCCTGCTGGAGGACCGTGCGTAGTGCCCATTCTTTTGCCTATGTAGCTTTCTATGCTCCTTTGGAACATATGTGGCAGAGTTGCAGAAGAAAAGTTTAGGCATTTGGTCAAGTGAACATCAGGATCATACTTGCTTGTGTAATTCTGCAAGATAAACCACTTTTAAGTCAAGTGCACCCATAACTCCAGGTGAATTCAGACAAAAAGAGACGCAGATGCTCAGCAGCCCTGCAAAAATCTTGGTCCTGCTATTTATTAACTTCAACATCTCCAAACACAGTTTATTTAAGATAAATACACCATCTGCAACTTGAAATTCAAACAAACTGTCAGTTAATGTTTTGCATAAAATTTTTAAGTATTAAAATTTATAAGCTCTTAATAGACTTCACTTAGTATTACAACAAGTAGATGTATGCCAACTCAAGATGCAAATAAACTTTGCATTAGCAATTGTCGGGGTTTTTCTAAATTCAAGCTGTTAATGATGATGTATTACAGCAGACTGCAAGGAACAAGAGAAAAACCAAATCCATTTTCATGTTTTCACTACAACACCAAAACTCTTAAAACAAAAGCAGTGTAAAGGAATGGCAGTGTAAAATTAAACCCAGCTACATCACACTTAAGGATAGTTATTTTTTCTTAATGAAGAAAGGAATTCTTGAATTTTATGAATATGTACAATTCCCACAGCTGCTGAGGATGCCCCAAAGCAACAAAGTTCCACTTTTCATATTTAGTGAGGTTTTATAATAAAAGTATGTAACCCTGGAGTCACACCAAGGGACATATATATATATATCATAGGAAATATTTTGGTTAGGAGAAGTCCTGGAGCTTAGAAATAGTACTAAAAGTTCCATATTTCCAACATAATTTCTTTTTAATGATCTGATTCTTCTGCAATGATGAAGAAGTTGAATATCATTTAAATTCTTATCTGTTTAAGAGGGTTGACTAGAAATGTTCCCATTTTGGTACCTCAGAAAAATAAATATATATCATTGCTGATGAAGTGCTCTAAGAACAACTCCAGTGAGATATACACTCAGTATTGACAGCAGAAAAGAAGATACCAGTAGATCCCCTCAAAATATTTTGATGAATATTGTTAATTTTGATACAGTGATAGCAGTTTAAGAAAAGGTGCCCTCTAGAAATAGGTTTTTTTCTGACCTCACATAAATGACAACCTACACGTGCAATGCATATGCAAGAGTCCTGTCTTTGGTGCGTACCCCTGACAGCCGAGGGGTTGGTGCAGGTCAGTGCTCAGCCCTCTCCTCAGGGCTCCAACAATTTGTACAAAGCTCATGTACAGGTGCAGGTGCCCAGGTGCTGCCAGCGGCTGTGGGACAGCCCCTCACAAGGACAGGGCTTCCCTATGCCAGACACAGCCGCTTCCAGCCACCTCCAGCAGACCCACTGGAGACACTCAGTCAGGAAGGGCAAAATGCTGCCTGGCAGTTGAGAGAGAAGTGTGAAAAAATGTGAGAAAATCAGCCCTGCAAGCATCAAGGTGAGAGCAGAAAGAAGGGCAGGAGGTGCTCCAGCACAGATTCCCCTGCAGCCTGTGGTGCAGGACGTGGTGAAGTAGGCTGTCCCCTGCATTCCATGGAGGTTCACAGTGGAACAGAGACCAACCTGCAGCCCATGGAGGACCTCACGCTGGAGCAGCTGGATGCCCAAAGGAGGCTGTGACCCCGTGGGAAGCCCACACTGGGGCTCCTGGCAGGACCTGCGGACCCATGGAAAGAGAAGCCCACACTGGAGCAGGTTTGCTGGCAGGACTTCTGACCCCATGAAGGACCCACGCTGAAACAGTTCATGAAGAACTGCAGCCCTGGTAAGACCTGTATCCCATGTGGGAGGAGGGAGCAATGTGAGGAGGAAGGTGAGGCAGATTGGAGCTGTTATGTGCTGACCACAGCCCCCATTTCTCATCCCACTGCACTGCTGGCCAGGGAGGAGGTAGAGGAGTCAGGGGTGAAGGAGTGAAGGTGAGCCTGAGAATAAGAGAGGTGTGAGAAGAAGGTGTTTTCAGTATTCTTTTTGTTTTTCACCATCAAATTCTATTTTTAATTAGAAATAAATTTTAAAAGTGTTCCCCAAGTCAAATGTTTTTCCCATGGCAGTAATTGTGAATTGAGACCTCCCTGTCTTTACCTCAACCCCTCTGCTGTTGGTTGCAGCTGGGTGATGGTCTTGCATCTGGCCAAGGCCAACACACTGCAACTACGAATCCTCAACCATTCAAAAAACACGTTTGTGTTTTATTCATTACAGCATTTCAGAATGTTTACATGGTAACAGTAATATTGCACAGTACAGAAATGAGAACTATCTTCAAAAAAAAGAAATTGGGTATTGAATAGGATTATTTTTGATAGTTAAAACTGTCAGGGAATTTTCAACTGTCCTTTACCAGTTTAATATCACTTTTTAAAATTTTTTGCAATTTGTGAAATAACAGTACAGAGAACAAAGGTCTTAAATTAACATTCCATTAAAGGTTCTTTATTTTGATTTATACTCAACAGCAAGGACTATTCAGATTAATTCATATTACTACCCAAAGTGCTCTCTATTAAGACTCTTTTACTTTTTCATGAAATCAACTGTTTATATCTGGAAGGTTCTTTTCCACAAGGTGTAGTAAAGCAAAATTCTGCAGAAGATGAAAGCAGAAGGGGTACAGTTGTGAAGGCAGTTAACACTCACTCCTAACCTTACATGAGATCAAATACCAGCTGGCATTATGCTCCCTTGTGTAAGGAACATACTCTGCTCTATAGCATAGACTCAGCATAAGCAACTCCCAAGAATCAGTTCCAATTATTTTTAGGGACAGGAATGGCAGCTGAAAGCTGGAGGTTGCCAGTATCTGGACAAAATCCAGTATGCGGAATATCAAGACCACCACCCAGACCCCGCCTCTTCACTCTGCTAAAATAGTTCTCCAGCTGGTGCCAGGAACAGAAGCTGACACTACACCGGCATGTATGTTGGCATGGACAGCTATGCTGAAAAAACAGTATTAATGGCTGCTGGCACAGGTACAACTCGCTCTCTGTCAGGGCTCAGAGAGAACATGGCCGGGGCACACAAAATGGCTCCAGATTTTAAGAAAGCCAAAGGTCAATTTAGGCCAGCGTTTTTCAGCTGTTTTCCATTTCAAGACCTCTGCAAATCCTCCAGTGGAGGTACAGATGCCTGTATAGACAATTCAGCTGTCCCAAGAGTAGATTAGTTTTATTTAGCTACCTCTCATTGATCAAAGAATCCACACACTCCCCCGAAAAACACAGAAACCGTGCTGAAAATCATCATGCTTCCACTTTTTTAAATAAGGGATGCCAAGTTTGGTAAGAGATCTGGGTTTGTTCAGCCTTTTGATTACTGACTTTTCTGTATCAAGTTATTAATTTTTTGTGTGTCATATGATTAACCTGCACCATTTTATAATACAGAAGGCATGTATTTGTTAATTTAATAGCAATCCTGTAGTTATTTTCTTGTAGAGAACAAACATGTCATTTTCAGTGAAGAAACTGAGAGAGCAGATAATAAACAGTAAATTTACCCTCTGAAAACCACCCCGACTAAAGAAGGAAGTTCTTTTTTTTTTCTTCGTTTCGGTTTTGAAGAAAGGCTGTGCAACAAGGGTGTACAAAAGATCAGTTCACACATGGCACCACCAACAAAGCACAGGAAAATAAAAAAGCCTCCAAGGATCAACATTTTCTTAGCAAAATCTTCTGTTTGACTACTCAAAAGAAAAGAAAGCATATGAAAAAGCATTTCTCATCTGACCTCGTGGCCACAGTTAGCAAAGTTTAAAAGAAACCTTTATACTAAAGTGTAGAGACTTGGGGTTTTTTGCTTGTGGTCCATGTGAGTACTGGCAAAATGCCTTTGTAAGAATGCTAGTATGTACTCTGAAGAAAAATCAAACTATTCTCAACTTCAGCTTAACATTTGTGCCAATGTCAATTATTGCAGTGTTATCATACTAATATATTACATATGTTTTTCCATTCCACCTACCTTAATCATAACAGTTTTTGCTGTTCCTTGTTCCCCAATTAGCAAAACAGCTTTTCCTTGCCTCATGATAGTGTGCATTAGAAAGTCTGTTCGGACACTGTCTACATTTGGAACTAGAATGGAAGTATATTCTGGCACTGTATCTTTAGGATAAATATATTCAGGGACCTGCATAAGAAAGACATGCAAAAAGTTTTAGAATTACTACCTGCCCACTTTGCATCAGAACACAAAATCAAATGTACTTTTTAAAATTTTCATCAGCAAAACTTTTCTTCCAGAAAGCCAAGTATCCTTTCATAATCAATCAGTATCTTGCCATACTTTTCTAAATGGGTGTTAGACTAACAGGATATTTTCATTCCTCCAGTACTGATAAAAGCTTTTCCTTGCTGGAATTCTTAAAGAGTAAGGTGATAGACAGTAGACAGAGTTAAGATCACTTCTGTTTCACTTCCAAAGCTATTTCAAATGCACGTTTCTATTCTTTGCTGAAGACATTTATGGGGAAAAGAAAAATATCATTCAAAAAAAGAAGCTCCTGAGAATTCGATAGGGTTTATCTTCCTAACCAAATTATGCAGGGTTTGAAATAAAATGTCTCTTACCAAATACATCTTGTATACCCATTAAGAAAGCTTAGCATGTTGCAGCATACAAACCTTCTTTGACCAGTGCTCCCACTGGCCACAGGCATTGATACCAAATTCAAACATGGTTTCCTCTCCGGTCACAGCTGGAAGCTCTTTCAATGCAGAGTGCTTCCGTAGGAACAGCTCCATTTTCAGCCTGTCATCTGGCTCCAGAAGGGCTCCAGCTGACCACATCACAGCGAAAACAAACAAGCGAGCAATGTGTTCCTCACTGAGCAGCTTCTCCTCTCGGCCAGGCAGCAAACCCTGCAAAGTGGATGCAATACAGAACTGCTGCCCTCCTAGGATAAATCACAGAATCTGAGAGAGAAAAACGGATGCCATATCTACCTGTAGGAGGTCAATAGCTTGCTTGATGTACATACATTCTAAAATAGCCATTTTTGGTGTCACAGCAGAGAAAACAAAATCCATCACATCCTGGGAAGAAAAAAAGCATTATTTAAAGATTCTCTTTACCAGTTTCAATGTTATGATTTGTTCTTAGATGAGACCAATTCCTTATTTTCAAATATATTCTAAGCTTTATTTCAAAACAACATTATTCCCCATTTCTGGGCTTATAAATATTCAGACTTTGACCATGAATTTTTTCTAACAATAGCATATTAGAAAAATAACTTTGATGTACCAGAGTCAGCAGAGCTACTCTATCAGCTCCACAGAGTAATTTCCTGAAGAGCAATTTGAAGACTGCTTTTCAGTTACTTCAGGGATCTGCCTGCCATTTGTGCTCTCCACTGGAGATTTTAATCTACAACTGACATTCTTGTACTAGGAAGATAAAAGCACTGATGATACATATATATATAATACACAAGCTCACCACTATGAATTTCTATTTGTCTGATCTGTTCTGACTGCACCATACTGTGCCAGTCCCTCTTGAAACCAATATTCTCATTTTCCTGTAGTATCCTGGCAAGATTTAAAAAGAATTTTTAAATTTATTTTAATGTAACTTGGACTTTCCTCAGGTTTCTTCATAGTGATGGCTACCGTGTCTGCCTATATCAAGTGTTTTGCAACATCTTGAATAAAGTTTCAAATTGCTGTAAAATCCTCTCTGAGATCTGCAGTGCAAAATTTTAAAATATCAGTTGTCATCCAATAGTACAGACTGAAGTAAATCATAACCTACTTCCACCTTCATTCAAAAATCTTTAATATGATACTTTCCCTATGGGTTCCATTTGCCCTCGTAATCTTTGGATATCAACACTGGCCACTCATTCTGGGAAGTGAAAGTATAAGAGGGATAATATGGGACACAGTAATTACAGAGGAATTCCATTTATAGGAATTCCATCATGTCCTGTCAGGGAGAAAGCTAAGACAACAGAGACATTCAATCATCCAAAGACATAAACAATTTGCTTAGATACATTTAAAAAAAAATTACTGAGCTTTTTACCCACATGCTCACCAGCTTTGTTTCATTTTTCAGTTTAATTTTTGCCACTGAAGTTCTCCAAGTGCCCTATGCTGATATTTATTGTTACAGAGAATGAAACAATATTTTTACCCATCCTCCTGAGTTCCATCCCACTAGAATACCAGGTAACACACATAACAAAAATATATATTGTGATCAAAAACTCATCCTAAGCTGGAGTAGGCTCATGGATAAGTGGTCTAAGAAGACAATCTGAGTGTGGGCATACACAGAATCATAGAATGGGTAGGGTTGCAAAAGACACTGGAGGCCATCTAGTTCCTTCACCCCACCATGGGCAGGGATGCAACCCATTCTATCAAGTTGCTTCTTTTGTTATTCCTTGCTGACTAGCAAAAGTGCTACCACCTCTGTGCGCTGCCTTTTCGTGTCTTTCCCTCAAAAATGCCTGGTTTGCCCCCAATGGCACATAGGGTGCTCAGCTGAGTAACTGAGGGGGTTGTGGGTGCCACCGGGGAGTGCCCACAAGCAGTGGGGGAAATTCAAATCGATGACTTTTAGAATCTGGGGCTAAGTCTCACTGAGATTCAGCTTCTTCATCTGTAAAATAGACTTGATGTCTCATAGGGCACTGTAAATTGTTTAATAATTGATTTGACACACAGAGAATAAAGATATTTCATGCGTCTAAGTATTCTTTACTATCAAGAGCCCGATTTTCACCAGAACTATTTTTATGTTACTTATGATTGCAGTGAGGTTTCTGTAGTTTATGAAGGGTTTTTTAACGTTTTCTTTTTCTTTGAGCTTATGAAAAAAAAAATCAGTTCCATAAATGCTAGTATTTTATTACTACTACAATTTTGAAAACAATATATGGCTGAAAAAAGGATGCAAGATTAACACAGAAATTTGCATGAATTGTTTGGACAGGGGCACTGGACAAACGAGTTGGGTCATGATAAATATATATGCATTTTAAAGAATTTGGATGAGGAATTTGCTGTCCCTTACAAGGAGACTGAGAAACCAAGTCAGATGCTAAAAACTCATATGAAAGAAAGAAAGATCCTTTTGCACAGAGTACAATCACTATAGAACTCCCTGGACTGCAGAATACTCTTCAGGACAGGAAGCTTTTAACTTAATCAAAGGGTTTAGACAAGCAGAAGAACAATTCAGTAATAGAAAGTTATTAACACTTGTAATATTAATTTTAACATCAGCATTTAAATATTAAAGGTAAGAAACTCTTTGGATTATATCTTCAGCTCTATGCTCCAGGGGCAATACCAGCCTTTACACAAATTGGATTAGTGTGAGATTTAATGTGGAGGGAGAAAATTAGTCACATCTGAAACTTAAGTTGCTACTACATTTTTTTCATTTAAACAATACATAGAATTGCTGAAACTTATGTTAATCATATAATATCCATCACTGGTTTGAGCTTCACACTTTGCAGACAATCTCAAAAACACCACTCAGATAATTATTTTAATGCATGGACAGCTATGCTGATGTCTCAGATAATTATCTCCATCAGCTAAGCAATTCTGTTGCTTACAGGTAGCAGCATCAGTCACAGACCAGGAATTGGCAGTAGAGCTTCTAAATTTAAAAGAGTAGAGTCTTTTTATAGGGATGGGAGTTCATTTGAAATTACTTTGAAGCAGGAAATGTTGCTGAGAAGAAAGAACTGGGAAAGGAAGGGGGAAATTCCAGCCCATCAATCACTGTTTTAAAAAAAATCCTGTGGAAACAGAAAGGACTCTAAAATAGTCTTAAATCGAAATAAGGTTGGGTTTGGGACTTGGATTGGTTTTGGTTTGGGATTTTTTGTCTGTTGTACTTTGATTTTGACTTTTTTTTTCATGTATAAAAAATGATGACTTACAGTACCATTTATAACATACATGAAAAGAATAAATACATTCTTTCCACTAATTCACAACTATTCTTCTCTTCTGTTTCCTCCTCCATTACTGCTACCTGCTGCACCTTTATTAACAGTTACTTTATCCAGTATTAAGACTTTCAGTAACAAATACTATTTTGATTAGCATGAATAATGAGGGTGTTTTGTTAGCAAATTGGAATTATTATAGCTGTTGTCTTACATGTATTTTAGTTCAGAAAGTCTCTATATGTCTACTTAAGACTGAGTCTCCTTGGTTACTGTATTCCCATCTATAGTCTAATCTTCCTTTTCTTTGAAAAATCAGATCTTAATAAGATGTTTATATCCATGCTTTTCTTAATA
Organism: Daphoenositta chrysoptera; assembly: GCA_013397915.1. Classification (NCBI taxonomy): domain Eukaryota; kingdom Metazoa; phylum Chordata; class Aves; order Passeriformes; genus Daphoenositta; species Daphoenositta chrysoptera. The sequence continues at coordinate 720,091 of VZRO01002741.1, read as the reverse complement.
CTAGCATTAAATTCACCAAGGTCTATATCTGGGGTTTGACTACCACTGTTGATGAAACTTAGTTGAAAAATTTTCTTATTGAATTTTATCTTTTTTTTTCAATGTGGGAGAAAATAACAACTGTAAAAAGAGCCATGTGAACACAAAAGTAGTGTTACTCTCATCTGTAAAATCACTTTTATTGCCTCTATTATTTGAGAAGCAAAGACAGCACATAAAAAGTGAAAGAAAACTGCCAGCATGACAGCTTTCATTTACATTTTGATAGTTCTAAATGCAGCCTTCAGCACTGAACTGACTTCATATTTCACTGCATTTTCATTTCTTAATCTAATAAAATACATATTTTTCTGGACTTTATTGCTATTGCTTCAGGCTTGGGCATTTTAAGTGTTGTTGTCATGTTTTTAGAGCAAGTTGTAGCGTAAAATATAAATAGAATTGAGGCAAAGAAGCAGTAAATTGACCCACATACACATTACTTTGGAAGCATATTTTAAAACTCATTATCAGAATTGTTTCTCTTGCTGCTGCAGTAAATACTATGTCATATCATTATGTTTTGGAGGTAGAACAAAATGAATAGCTTGTTAAACATTGGGTTTAAAGTAAATGTGCACTGAAATGAAAAGTAGAAAGAAGACATTTCTAAACATATATCAATCAGTGCTTTTATCATGATCTATAAAAAGCTTTCTGAAATGTCACTCAAAGTTCATTAAAAACTGCATCTTTAAAATGCAAGAGCAATGAAAAATACTACAAGAGAAACCCCTGTGAAATCCAACACCAATTACATGAGTAAACAGTCAGGAGCAAGCTGATGGAAAACCAAGGTTATGCTGGAAGATGCATTTATTTCACAAATATTGAAGAAATCAGAAGATAATACTGAAAGGTTGCAAAGGCATAACTATTTCTTTAAAAACATTCCAAAGCAAAAATAAATATTTCAATGTGATTGAAGAACTATACTACTGAGATTATGCTTTTATACCTAGTATCGAGTACAACCATCCATAATATTGCTGGAACCTTTCTAATGATTCAGTAAGGTAAGGCCAAACAGAGGGGGGAAAAAAAAATCAGGATTCTTGCTTTTGATCAACTGATTGAACACAATTTAGTCAGAAAATGTATCAAAGAGATGATGTTTCAAAAATTTCCATTGGAACAGAAACATGGATAATAAAATCAGAAGAGACAACTATAGTTAGAATTTCAGAACTAGAGTCAGAGCTTCAGAGCAGCACAGAGCACTGAACTACCCTGGATTAATTTGAATTATAGAATGTCTTTTAAAAATAACTAATGGACCAAGTGCATTCCTGTTGCACAGAGTAAATCTAGCCAATTCCTTTCTAATTTACTTACTTATATTTAAAACAAAATAAGATTACCCAGTTCCTTTGTGTATCCTAACAAGAATTAAAATTGCAGTATTAAAATCACAAGCAAAGAGAGTATCTGTTTTGCCAACATTAAATATAAAATAATCACAGGTTTAACAATTCATTGCAAACTATCATATGCAGGCAAAAGAAAACATTGAGATTATTCATCTGTTATAGTTTCAGTCTTTTGTTAATGATAGAGATAATTTTCTCTCCTTTTTTTTAATACTTCATCTTTAGTTTATTACATAAACAAAGAAATGTAAATAATTGAAAGAGCACTTAGGAAGAAGCAATGCTTCATTAAATAAAGAATAAAAAATGCAATTTTTTTTTCTAAAGTAGTTAATTAAGTACCTGAAATACATCATTAAAGCAATTCCATAGGACATCAGAGTATGTAATAGGTAGTGTCTGCAGCCAAGCCCTTAAAATAGGCTTCCAGTCTAACACTGAAGAACTCATGAAGACCATCCCATTACGAGAAACTGTGGCAGGAGAAGCATTGTCAATGTTGTGAGGTTCAAAAAGAATTTTGCAATTGGGAGACATCGGAATACGATCTCCATTGGCCAAAGTAAGGGTCTTATTATCATCCAGAACAGAGTTCAGATTTTCAATCCATATTGCATCAACCGGTCCATCCAAAACTATCCAGATATGCTCCCCCTAAAAAAAAAGAGAGACACATACATTCAACTCTACTTACATTGACCAAAAATACACATTTATGTAATATCAGAAAATGTACTCTTAGATATAAATATTGCCATAATTTGGTGCTCAGCAAAAAAGCAATCTAAAAATCCAATTTTTATTATTTGCTCAGTGGTTTTAATTCTTCTTTTTTTATCTTGTGTCACAACAAAAAGGATATTAAGAAACAGTGACAAACATTAATTTGTGCTGTACTAAGCAGAAAATTGTATCTTTCTTCTACAAAAGTACATCAGCCAACCCAGTACCCATCAAGATGGATGAAAATGTTTCCCATTAAATGCAGTCATAGACACAGGCAAAAAGTCAGTCCTTGTGGGATGTTACCCAAGTATTTCATGTAAGGCTTCCCATTTTCCAAGTCAGAACTGAGGCTGTTCAGAAGATGTGAGTGTAATTATGATTCCATGAAACATGATCTGCAGGTTTGATAAGACAATTGGGAAATGCCTACATCGGTTTCTTACCAAAGCCTTACAGTCTTATATAACTAGTGAAAATGGGTGGCAATGAATTAAAATGAGACAGGAGAAAATTGACTTTCCTGTTCTCACTTCAAAACATGAACACACCTTGCTTTTGTGTTTGAACTGCTTACAGAGGGAAGTAAACCCCTTAAAATCTTTTCTAAATTAATTCTGGAACCTCAAATGCTTGGGAAGCCTAGTGCTATCTGGGATATATATGTAATGCTGACTCTTGTGCACATTGAGCTCATCAGACACAAAGCAAAATTAACACTGCATATTCCCATTTGATTTTATAATGGAAGACCTTTCAGATAAATGACAGGTAATGACACCTTATGGAAACAGTATTAAATGTCTGTCATGATACATTATCCATTACCTTCTTTGCTTTTAAAGTTTTTCTCCATAATGTAGAGAAAATACCATCTGTCCAGTCATTTGTAGCAACATCAAGGGTACCGAACATCTGGGAAGCTGTGATTGCCTTTGGGTTCATTCTCATCTCTTTATGAGGAGCACCACAATCTGTCATTGCTTTCATCAAAATATTAATACATTTTGTCTTTCCTGCACCAGTTGGACCTAGAGTCATCATACCTTAAAACAATATAAACATGGTTTAAAATGAAGTGCCAATGTGTTGTGCTACCATTTAATGGTTCATTGCATCAACTATCCTTGTTTTATTTTTATTAAAAGCCAATACATAAGAATGTTTCTCACTCCACTTAATTTTGATTGAAAAAGAATTTGAAACTATTTTTGAAAGGCCTCTATAAATGTCTCTCTATTATGATAGGAAAGCCTATGCGGGTCTGTATCCTCCCTCAGGCAGTTCTTTTCCTTTTTATAATGGGAACACACAACTGCCTTTTGATGTTCTCATGCAATGACATTGACATGAATGGTGGCAAACAAACCCAGTAATTTCTAAATTCATCTAATGAGAATGAGTATCTTCCAATGATACACAAATTCAAATGCATCTTTCCAATGCAAAAGTAACAAAAATACGTACCTGCATCCATCTATGCTGGCATTTTAACACGTCTTTTTTAAATAAAACCACTTAAGAGCCATTCACACTTAATTTCATCAGTGTATACACATTACCAAAGAAAAATAAATCATGTCTTCAACAATAAATTGAGTCTACAGTTGATCTTTTTTACTTACGTTTTCTAAATCACCAACTAAATAGGCTCACAATCTGTCCAAAATCAGATGGGACATTCAAATTGAGACTTCCAAAGTAATTTAAGGGACCTAGACAACTCCTATTAGCCCTAAAGGCAACTGGACAACATAATCCTTAGTTGGCTTTGAAAACTTCTTTAATAAAGGTATGGAACAATCCCAAACCCAAATTGCAAACCTAATCCAGTGCAATGCAGAAACGTGTGACGTTTCCTCCGAAACCAAAGGGAGCTGGACATACATAAATCTTTGCTGCTTTAGTTACATTTCCTTTACATTTTCCCCTTATTATACTAAAAAATCATTAGTTAGAGATTAGAGGTATGGGGGACATTTCAAAGTAGGGGTATTATTTTTTTTCCACTGACCTATGAATTGTAAACCTGTATTTACTGCTGTCTTTGATACCCTTCCTAGGACAGGATAAACTTTACTCAATGGCCTTTTCTGCACTGTAAAAATGCATTTTCATAGAATCAAAGAATGGTTGAAATTGGAAGGGACCTCTGGAGTCCATCTTGCCTAACTCCCCTGATCCAGAAGGAGGAAAGCTTATTTCTCTTGAGTATAAATGGCAAGAATCAATCACAAAGAAAACACTTGGTATTATACCTCATACATGGTAGAGTCTATCAAAGTAAAAGTTTGAGAGATTATTTTTTGTAATCTTCTCAACATTAAAATCTCACAGTAACATTAACTCGAGCTTCATGACTGAACTCTGTCTGAGGGCAACAATTGTTTTCAGAATACTGAACTAAATTGCTGTTTCTGGATTTTAATGTATATATTTTAACTTGCTCTATAGAAATTTCAGTCACCAAAGGCCACACTCATATTCTCCATAAAAATGTAATACAACAAAGCATTGCACACTAAAAAAAGGTCGTAACATCTTCCTAAGCAAAATACCCACATAGGCTTTAAAAATGACATCTGTCAATTTTTAAAAACACTTTTCATTAAATCAATCTGCATTCCAGCGGCAGATAATATAACGTAGTCTCAAATACAATGCAGTCTCAAAGCCTCATCTAGCATGCTAACCGTGGCGGACTCGTTGAGTTTCATACAGCTGAATAAGTTTAAGTATCCATGGTGGATGATTAATAAGCCCTGCTTCCTCTGTCTGTTTTTGGATGGCTGACTGTAGTTCAGGATACCCAGATTTATCCAGAGTAATTCCAGGGAATAGGTCATTAATGAGACTCATAAATAAAGGTTCATCTTCATCCACCTGTCAAGGATAAAGTAGGGGGAAATACATTATTTATTCATTGAAATTATTATCATAGTTGTAAACAATCTTCATGATAAGCTATTTAAAAGATGGCAGTGAAAATCTTATCTCTTCCAAAGCAAATATTATAATTATCCATCAGTTTTATGAAGTGAATTTCATACAATGAAATCACAAGTAGTAATTTCTAAATTAAATACTTTAGGCTGATAAAAACCGTTAACAACTTAATACAGTTTTCTTCAATGTATACACACACACGTTTCTTCATACGTTACATAAGCCAGCAAGATTTATTCCAATCATATTTTGCCTTAGAATTTTTACGATTTTTTCCTTCTGTAAATCACTGAAGTGTTGCTATAGGTTTGAATGCTTGTACCAACGTGCTGAATAGATTAACATCAGGAACAGAGTAATTGGTTCCATAACAAAACTTGCTCCCAAGGTAAATACAGAGAGTCTAGACATGCTATAACCTTTTAATTACAGCAATAAAAAGAAAGATGAATACTTTAAATAGTATTATCGAAAGACGTTAGACTATACAAGTAGGTGTTAGCTGCTTCCAATTACCTCACTTAATGCAATTCTTAGGATGTTCTGAAAAGTCAACAGACTCCCAAGAAATGTATAAATTGAAATTCTGGATTAAGAAGGGATCTTTGATGACATTATTAAAAGTCAATACAATGTATTCTTCCTTTCTCTCCTTAGGGTAAAAAGAATTAAAAACAATAGCCAATTAGAGGACCAGGTAGATCCCCTAGGATCTCATGGTATTTCCAAAGATTTTTTCAGCTAAAGCTTATGATGTGTTTTCCTCTCTTTAAAAGACAAATTGTGCTCACACAGTAACTGTATTCTGATTCTCAACTCACTTATCAATCATATTAAAAACTAGAAAATAATGTATCCAACTGCTGAAGAAAAATAGCTTGTCAAAGTGCATAATAGAGACCCTTAAAAATGCAAACAAAGTACTCTGTTGGGGAAAGTCACCAGTGTTACAGTACCAGTTTGGAGAGGTTCATGTCCCGCAGAACTCTCATCACAACAGTTTTCTCTGGCTCTTGGGGATTAGATCTTTTCACTGCTCCAAGTGTTCGTAAAACAGACAGGATATTTCTAAGCCCAAAGTCATAGTGAACCTTCAAATAAAGCATAAACAAAATTGGAACTATAAAGATCAAACAGATCAAAACAAAAGTCAAGAGAGGGCAGAAATTTAAATTCACTAAATAAATAAATTCTATTGAACTTCTCAATATGATTAAATTCAAAGTTCTTCATCTTTTCAAATAGATTTTCAGTTTTGTTGTTATCAAATCCTGAAGATATTTTCTAGTGTTGTATGTCCATACCAGAAAATGTACTTTCTGGTGGTACAGAGCCCACTCCTATTTCCCAGGTTGACAAACTGGAATGATACATTGTGTAAATCCCTGAATTTTCAGCAAGAAATAACTTTTTGATTAGGTCTGCAGATGATAGTGAACTGGTGAACTAGATCCCAACTAGAGTTCAAAATCACCAAGAGAAATAAATACGTTATCTATGTGTGATGCCATCAACTTAAGGCAAGTGTAAAAGATGGTAAATGTAAAAAGATGCTAAAGATGGTAACAACCAACTGCACAAATACAGAGTAACGACTCTTCTTCATTGAGTTGAGAAACAACTCAGGTGCAGAAAAAATTGTGGAAAAATGTCTGACATTGGATTGCAGTCACAAGCTCCCCGATGACTTATCTGCAGTTTTAGTGGGCAATAAAAATATAATATGTGTCCTTTTTAGGACTATTGAAAATATACTTTTATTATAGTTGGCATTTCTGTACTGTGCCCAAAAGCTGGATTCCACATTTGAAGATGAACCCTATGGAAGAGAAATTTGAAAAGAAAAAAATGTTGTCGGTTGACTAGAAAACGTACATCAGGAAAAAGTAATACAAAGTCTACTGTAGAAGTTGGAAGAGCAAATATGCAGGATGAGTGATGGTAAAAGTCTTTAACATGCAAAAGATACCTGCAAAGAGGAAGACAGGAGGAATAGAAAGGAAAAGAAGTAATGTGCTTAACTACAGCAAGGGGGATTTGAGCTAACTTTTAGAGAAAACGTTGTGACCACAACAAAAATGAAACTTTGGATCAGGTTGCCTGGGAAACTGCAACCTATCCACCAACAGAAAATGTTAAGAACAGTGACAAACATTTATAGCAAATTATTTGAGTAAGAATTATTTTTCCTCCAGAAGGGTAACTGGATGATTCCTCAAGGCTCTGCCCCATCTCATTTTCTATTATTCAATCAGGTGCCAAGTTGTTACCAGTTGAAAAAGTTAGGTATGAATATACAGCCACATACTGCCAGGAAATCTTATTTGCAGATGGAAACATTAACACAAAAAGATTAACAACTTCATGTGACGTTGATGAAGTCAGACGTCACCTGACTTCACCATTATTTGGCAAATGGCATGTCCTAGTGAGATGCCTATAACCATGACAAGGACTGATACATTTATATTTCTCCATGTTAGATGACCATCATTGACATACTGGAATGAATCCAGCAAATGATGACTATGTGGAAGGAAAAGAGGCAATGGTCAAAATTTTCAACAGGGAAATTGCACCGGTTTGCATAATGAAAATATTCTTCACAATAAGAGTGGCCAAACACAGAAAAGGTACCAGAAAGACCGAATATCTCCATCCTTGGAGAGATTCAAAACTCAAAAAGTGAGTTAGCAACCTGCTCTAATGTGCTGAGCAAGAAGTTGGACAAGGTGACCTCTGGAGGTCCCTTCCAACTTACACAAGTCTAATATTCTATAGAAGTGATGACTTTGTCAAATTTGAAGAAATATTTTCATACCTACCAGAAAATTTAAAATAATCTTTAACGACTTTTAAAGACAGAGTTTCTGGTGCATTCCAACTGACTTACACAATGGGTGGTCCAAAGTGATCATCATTTATTTACCTTATCTGTTTCCTAGTTACACAACTGTTTTGCCTTTCAGAAATGGCACAGAACAGGTAGAATTTACTGGCAAATGTGGATTATGAGTTATTTCTTTGCTACATCTTTTAACAGCAATCTTTAAAGATTGTGCTTGAGCAAAATGGACTGCAGTGGTATAGCTGATGCTCTGTAAGGAAGAATTAAAAATCTGAAAAAAATGTCTCAGTAATAGAAGCATAGTTTGCTCCATGGGGAAAGGAAAAGAAGGGATATCAGTGGTTTTCTCCATGTCCTATAAAGAGATGATTCTCAAAAAGCTATTATCACCTCACTTGTTCTCAAGCTTTGTTAGGCTTTTTCAGTTTCTGCTTTCCCCTAAGCTGTGTAAGGCTTTGCGGAAGCAGGCACTAGGGAAGAACTCCTGTAAAAAAGCCAAATAATTTAGTTTTGAGGGCTCTGTCAGAATAACTCCTTCACAGGTTTGTGGATACCTTGGGCTTCCTACATTTGCTAAGGACTATTCTTTTACTTTACTGTTTATTGTTTTTCTTTACTGAAGGGAATGACAGTCAGTCAGGGTGCCTTCGGCTACTTGTGAGTCAGAGTTCCTCTTTCTACAGAACCTGCATTTGTGTGTGTAAGATGTCTGGAGGACTTAATGTATTTCTTCTGGCACATTCCTTTTAGATTTCCTGGGAAGTAAGTTCAGCTGGTGAATGCTTGTTTGCTTTATTTTCTTCTGTTGATATATTGCATTTGCTGAAAACAGGCGATGTTCTGCCATTTCCTACTGCACTGGTTCTTTATGAGACCATGATCTTTTCAGTCAACTGCCTGGAAAACCCAGCATAACTTAACTTGGAATTTCAAATTTACCATTAAAAAATTAAATAAGTTCAACTAGAAAAGAAAGATTAATATAAATTATAGAGTCACGGTATGGTTTGAGTTGGAAGTGACCTTTAAGATCATCTAGTTCCAATCCCTCTGCCATGGGCAGGGATACCTTCCATTAGACCAGGTTACTCAGAGCCCCATCCAACCTGGCCTTGAACACTTCCAGAGGTGGGAAGTCCAGAACGTCAGGGAGCAATCTGTTTCAGTGTCTCACTACCCTTACAGTCAAGAATTTCTTCCTAATGCCTAATCAAATATGCCTCTAAGAAAGACTCTCTGTACTTTATAATTTTCGTTTTCTGACTACACAGAAGCAATTTTTGTCCCACTGTACTCTTAGAAATATGTTCAGTTCATGAGACTCCCATATGTAATCCGATGAACTCATTAGATCTCTCTATATATAATCACATATTGCATTAGATGTATTCCCCAAACTACAATGAACTTCACAAGGAACTTAAGCAAGTGATTCAAATTATTTCATTACTACTACAATGACAACACACATTCAAGTGAGGAAGTGATGGACCCAACTGAGAAGCAGAAGATCCAGTCTGTGGTGGACAAGAGACGTCAAGAATCGAGGAACAGTGTGGAAACTCACCCTTCTCAAGTGTATGTGTACAGATAAGGAAGGGTGAAGACAACAGCATCGTGGCACAAGCTCTCACAGCAGAAGTGGGTGGTAATTTGAAGTGCCTGCTTGCTAAGGCATGCAGCATGACAACAAGACAGGGGAAAATTACAGCTCTGTGTGCAGGTACAGGGTTACAGTTAAACTAGGAAATGGGGGGGGGAGATAGGTACAATGGATGGATGCAGGTTCTTTTGAAGGACAAGCCAGGATGGAATGATGGGGAATTGCCCTTTAAAGTGAAAGAGTGGTAATGCATTCCCTTAGGATGGCTAATGAGCCAGTTGAGAGAATTTGTGTTAGAATTAGAAGGCTCAACAACATTGTGGCAGATGTCTGCTGCAAACATCCTCATAAGGAAGAAGCTGATGAATCTTTCTTTCAACTGGAACTGGCCTCATCTTTGCAAGCCCTGATCCTCAACGGGGGCTTGCACACCCCAATATCTGCTGGAAGGGCAATGCAGCAGGGCAGAGCCATTCCAGGCGATTTCAATACTGTTTCCAATAACACCTTCACAGAAAAAATGGTGACTAGGCAAGGAGGTCAGACACTTCACAGCTTGACCAAAGAGGCTGTACAGTGTTTATCCCAGGAGATATTCAAAGCTCATCAAGACAAGGTGCTGAGCCACCTGCTCTAGCTGATCTCACCTTGAGAAGAGGTACAGCACCTGTTCACCTCCAGAAGTCCCAGAGAAAAAAATCAGTTTTACTCTGATTTCATAAGAGTATATAATGGATTTATACAAGAGCAGGACTGTCCAAAGGGCTGCTCACAGGCACAGGAAGGACAAACTAGAGTACTACCATGGGCTTGCAGAAAGCTGTGCTTCCTGGCTTATGCTACCAAGTATAGTGATCCACAATATGATACATGATATAAATGGTTAGAAGAAAGATCACCATAGCAGGTGTCTCTGATGGATACTGTAGAAACGTTAGGTGGTCCTGAAAAAATTATAAATATACATGGAAGACTATTCCCCACAGACATTGTGGCTTACATAGTAAGAACTATGGAATTTAAGAGGGATATAAGCGTAAGATGCAGATATAAAATTGTGATGCAGCTGAGTGTAAGGGCTGTGCGCATGTGCACACCCAGAGCACTTGGTCATTAATTTTCACAAATATCAAGGAACTCCCTTACTAGCATCAGCATGTATGAGGCAAAGGACTGATCTGAGAAAAGGTAATTGAGCTACTTGCCTTCACAACAAAGGATTTGACTAATTGGCACAGGAGTTTTCCAGGACAGAATTTCAGACAGTTTCACAGAGTCCTCCAGGCAGCTCCTATGATTCCTAGGCCAACTGATAAGGCTTGCTTGTATGCTTCCATATGTTGATTAACATGATAAATGGGGAATCTTGCTATCTCAGAGGCTGCAGGACAATTTCTGCTGAAGAAATAACCAAACTACACAGGGGAATTCTGCACTCATTGTGTAGATGCATTAATTGTTGTGTATAAAACATTGTACACCCTTAAGATAGTTAAGTTTGTACACAGTTAGGTTTTGTTTGTGTGTGTACATCAAATTTTTAGGTACACTGTCCAAGGGTGAACCAGTTCCAGTATCTGTGACAACACAAAACAAGCAGAGCACTTTTGCAGAGGTAGAAGGTCAAATTTCTGATGCCTGTGTACATGCCTTTTTCACATTGAAGGAAAGAATCATGTCCTGGACAAAAAATGACCACACAAACTGGGGCAAGAAGAAAACTCAGTCTTACAAAGGCCAGGCACTAATAAATATGTGGTATAGAACTGAAATTATATAATAGAGACTGTAGTCAGTTAGCCCAGGTTCATCACTATTCAACCAAAGCAGGCATTTGAGACACAATTTATCTACTGTTCATATGATTTCTCATTGAGACCCTCTAGTGGACAGCCAGCACAGGGCATTTAAAAGGCAAGAACCGTTTTTGTTTCTACTTAAATACCCCATCCTAAACGGAGTAGCTGTTTTCTGTTTCTAGCAGCACTCAGCAAGACAGAGCCTTGTAGGCACTCCATAGTTATTTACAATTCTTACACTGCCTCTGAAATAGATCTGGCCTTCATAAGTGAAGACATTGAAAAATGTGTCCTCTGCAAGCTCAGCACAGCAATACACACTGTTCCTCATAACTTCTCCCATAACTGCACTCTGTTTAAGAATCACAAATCGAACTTCCTATACTACTTAATTTACTGTGAAAAATAAAAACAACATGATCATTTCAGGCTCTGTTTCTGCAACTTGAAACTGAAAATGCTAAAATATGTATAGGCTCAGTATTGTAAAAATAATTATATATTCTATGAAAGTATATTATCTCCATATCCTTCCAGTGACAGCTTACAGTTGGACAAATATTTATTTTACCTGTTTAGATAACTGCTCTTCACAGAGTTTGTAGAGTGTATAGAATTTTTGACTAAGGACTTGGTTGTCTCGGAAACCAGCACTTGCCAGCTTGACTCGCATAATAATGCTACGGTCAGGCACCATCATGGCAACCGTGCGAAACTGAATCTTCAGATTTTCGGGAAGTTCCTGTCGTCCTGCATAGCCAGGGTTCTGAAAACGCAATTTATAAACCCAAACAATATATAATGATGGCAGAATGGGAAGTTTTATCTTTTCTGATTATCATTTAGAAAACACAGGAGCACATGAGAGATTACGAAGGATATCACTTGTGCATGTCACAATCCCACATCAGTACACAGTTGCCTCAATACTGCAGTTCATGAAGTATGGGGTATCACACGTTGTTTGGAGAAGTCCAAGACTCATAGATATGGACAGACAGCCACTTACAGATCTTGCTGGAGCTCTTTTAGATGGTTACTTCCTCAGAGTCTTGACAGTGTTCCAGTGCTGGAGGTTACTGTCCCCTGTGAGCATTCCCAGACCATTTCAGTGCAAAGTCAGTCAAGCAGTGCAAGCTATTACTGGGTATAATTTAAACTAATAGATCTGACCTTTCACTGAAGATGTCTAAGTCATTCATATGAGTACTGCATGACTCAGTTGTGACAACTGTAGTCACTAGCTGTGCAGTGATAACTTCTTAATCTGTTTCACCTCTTTCCAAACTGTCTTCCCCCTGGCCTTTGAATGGCACTTATTTGCCCTCTTTTTCAAATTACAGTGATAACATTAACACTTTTTCAAAGGTAGGACACCCTAAAATAAAGACAAAGGCTTGCATTTTGAGTTGTGGGTATGTCAGTAGCTAAGGAAGGAGAGATACAAAGATGCTTTTAAGGTATTCTTACACTTTCCTGCTGCTTTGCTTCCTGCACTGCTAGAGAGAGTCCACAGGCACCAAAGAAAAATCTTCAGGAGACCAGTGAACCAGAGTGAGGGTGATTTCCTTCATGCTGTCTTCTAGGACTGTGGTCAAAAGTACTTCACAGGTGGTAAAATACTGACCAGACCAACTACAGTAGTCCTTGCAGTGGTCAATTACTTCTGGTTTATTTTGACAGATTTTGACTAAAAATATAAGGGGGTTAAATTTAATCTCAATCTTTCAAATATTAACTAAAAAAGACCTTAAAATACATAGTTCATTGTAAATCCATACCTCAAGTCCTAAGATCCAGTTAAAAAATATGGACAAGAGAAAATAGTACCATAATGATTTTACCAAATTGTTGTTCAAGTTTCATTAACTATTTTCTAAGAGACAGTTCCAATATTTCAACAGGGAAATTTCAATAGGAAATGAAACAGGAAAGATTTTTCACAATGATGCCGTTTAAAGACATACCATGGTCAGAAATATACCAAATTCTCTGTCCATGTCAACAACGTCACCATCAGTGAAAGTGAACTGAGGTTTCTTTTTTTTCTTACACTGGAGTACAATGTGTATCTGCTGAGCTGCCACTGATAAAACTGGAAGTTCAATGCGGTTAAATTCATCAAAGCAACCCCATGCACCCGATTGAGCTAAACCTAAGAAAAGCAAAAAGGGAAACATTCTGTTAAAATATCAGATCAAACAAGAGTAATTTATATACAAAATAGAGCATGGTCTATACAACTTAGTGTAATGTGAGAAGAACAGAGAACATGAACACAGAGTAAAATGAGAAGTAAAAACTCAAAATAAATTGGAATGTGCATCAATGACACCCAGAAAAAGTATCACCCCTTGAACGAAAGATACATAAACTTCTTTACAAAGAATCCTAGACTTCTATAGCAACCATTATGCAGAAAGTGTTCAAAAATACGGTATATCGTAGCATATAGTAGCATAAATGTGCATGTATCATGGGGGTGAAGTTGTCAAAGATGAGCTTGAGAAACACCTGCCTAAATGAAAAGCACAAAACCAAATAGAGATCAGTACTTTTCTGACAGAAGCATTGTAGCATTTTATAACAATTAATTGATAGGTAAAAAAATTACTGGAGATTAACATCCTACTGTTCAAGAGTGAGGAAAGAATCTGATGTCATACTTAGAATTATTATTTGGAACAGGCCATGGAGTTTTAGACAGACAGTAGCACCCACAAACATAATGAAATTAATGGCTTTCAGGAAAGTCAAGTACTCCTTCTTCTGTATCATGCTAACAGGATTGAAATAGGAGAGTCTACAGTGTCAGGATTCTAGAGCAGTAGTGGGAAAGCTACATAATCCTCTGCTGTTCCACACCCATTTCACAAGAGACAAAGGCTAGTAAGTCCATGCAGGAGCTTCATGGATGCTACCTCTCCCTTCCCAAAGACCACACTGGACTAGTATTTCCTATTGCATGGATCCATACCTACAAACGTTCAGAAGTGTTTAATTCACTCCACTGGAATGGTGGAGCTCAGCTTGGCTTAAGCAGTTTGAAGGCAGTGCTAAATGCAGAAATGCATTTAAGCATTTCATGCATAAAGCACATGTCCAAGAAAAGGCATTTGTGTGTTTGCAATGTTGAATAACCACGCCCAGAGCTCCCCTGAATCCCCATGCTTTATATGGCAATGTCTGTAGCACTGGTAAAATAAATCTATGGATGGTTTATGTGTAAAGTTAATTCCTTAAGAACTTTAGATAGTTCAAGATAAAGTATTCAAAAATCAATAATAATACTATGAAGCTGGGTTTTTTTCACTTTATCTTGTTTTCTCTTTCATTTTTTTATCTTCTCTTGCCTTTGCTCAGCCTGTTCTTCTCATAATATGCTACTTCCCTTCCCTCTACTTTTCCGATCTTTTCTTGCCCTTTAAGACATTCCTCTAGAAACTCTCATCTTACTCCAAATGCCCTTAAGGCCGCTTTTATGTTTCTTTTGTGACATTCGTTTTCTATGCTTTTTTCATGCCCATTAACCAATTCTTTTAATAATGCTGCATCAATTGGTCTTTTTTACCCATGTAATTTTGGAAGAACGAAACTAGGGAAGTCAAACCAGATCAAAATCAGTGGTAGTACAACCAAAATTGGCTTCTTAAGACTTGATTCAGTCTGGGCAATACTGCAGATCTCCCATGAAACTTATCTCAATTCCATATGTAATCCTTCCCTAAACTGCTTCTAATTAATTTCTGTGATATTATAAGGAAAAAAGATACTTGAAAGTAAAAGGATCTGAAGAGAATGAAAAGTTACATGGACTTAATTTTAAAAATTAAAAGTGAGTGGAATATATACAAATACCAAATGCCATAATGATACAAAGATTAAAGTAATTCTATAGACAGTTACCAAATTTAAAACATGAAATACTCAATCTTTCTGTCTTTGAAAACAAATGAAGAATGTTCCTTGACTTCATCGGTGTGGCAGCAAGTCCTTTAAATGATGTTCCCCTCCTTTTGTGAGGAATATCTGGGCCCTGGATGCCCTCAACAGCCCTTCCTAAGGGTTCTATCCACACTCTGTCCACCAGTCCAGGAGTTCCATTGTAGCTCAGGCACGTCTGAACTGTATTGTGTGCAGGGCTATGCACAGTCCCATCTCCTGTTATCCTGAATTGCTGAATGAACTTCCTGGAGGAGCCCACAACTCCACAGTCTTACCCCCAGTCCTGCCTCCAGCTGCTCCTGACTGAACATCCTAGATGGCCCCTGTATCCAGCTGGTCATTTCACATTGTCTGATGGTCACTGACTGCTAATGGGAACAAGCTGACAACAACCTGCCCTGCTTATGCACTGTGGGACTGTGCCCTGTGAGGGAAGTCCCTGCCCCTGTCTCTCTGATGGTCACCTTGGGCTCCTGGCTCGTCTTCCCTCATGGAGCTGCCCCATTCTTGCTGCTCCCTGATAAAAAAATTATTGTGGAGATTTTTCAACTACATTTGTCCCTTTTTCTTACATGTGTTACATGACTCCTAGGATCCAGTCTAAAAAGAAACTCAAAAAAGTGGGGGTTTTCTACTTTGTTTATTAAACATTAATATCTACTCTTTGGGATACAAGAAGGAAAAGCTCTAAAGCTGGATGGTCTTTGACTAAGAACTCAGTTCCATATAATATTGTCTCTTACACTTACTGTCTGTATATCAAAGGGTTTAGAAATTAATTTCTCTATAGAATGGTGAGGTTCAGTTCTGACCAAATAATTTTTCTTTGGGAAAGGAAAAAAAAATTCACTTGTTCTGTAATGCCACCTGCTGCATGGAATTAGGAAACCTCATTCTCAGGCAAGCCAATATCCCACAGCTTTGAATAAATTCAGTTGTTGCTAAATTATTTAATTCTGGTGGTGTTTAAAAATAAAAAGGAAAGAAAATACACATGTATGCTAAAAACACACACACAAGCAAAGGCACAGTAAGCAAACTCTCTGCTGCAAAACAGCTCAGAGACAATGTAATTTTGTCATATTGTGAATTGAATTCTGTTCCCATGCTGAATATATTATGGTTATCAAATACAGAAATGGACTAAAAGCAGAAAATAAAGGACAGGACTAAAGAGATCTTTATATCTAAAAAATGTGGCAACACCCCTGCCCCCATCAGTACAGCTATCCTACAAACCTGGTTCTCACATTATGTAAGAATCTCACAAAATAGCTATTAGCCCTTCAGACTATAAAACGCATATCTGCAATGCAGTGCCATGTCTCTTTCTATGTATTTTTCCATGGTTTATTCCCCAGATTTTACACAGGAATAGAGCTATAGGACATAATTCAATGGAAATGTCACTGAAATAAAGCTCTGTGTAGCCAAAGTGCTACCCAGAAGCAGCAAACTAAAAAGTAATCATTGGTCCTGAAAGAATTTACTGAATGCCAGAGTTGTATATTCACCTTCTGAATTAAGATAAATATAGAATCTTACATCAAATATTGCATTAAATACCAAATCACAAAAAGTTACTTCAGGTAAGACTGGAATTGTTTGACTGTAACTATAGAAAACAGAATCAAAGCAAACACAACTTTTATACCCATATACTGGCAACCACAGACAAAAGGTTTTCTAAAGGGTATCTAGCAACACTTCACTAACAGTGATGAAGTAACCCTGGTTTGCTATTCATGGGCAATTTCAACACTGAATTTGGTATAAGAGAAAACTTGAAAAATCATCTTCCTGCTTGTATCCCTGGTACTTTCTCAGGTTGCCTCTGGTCCAGTTCAGGTGACAAGTTGTATCTGAACCTACATTTTGGTTCAAAATTGAAAAACAAAACTATCAAAGATGAAAGTCCAGGCCTTTAAAATTACAACTAGATCATCTGCCTATGAATTTCTTGAGTCACACAAAAACAAAAGAGATGGGAACAGGGAAACAGGAAGACTGAACCTCAGCTCTGATCCAAGCAGAAGAACTTCTAATCATAATTTTATAGTATACAATATATGCTATATTAGTTATATTTTTATATTTCTTTTTTCTGAAGATCAAACTTCTTGTCTTTACAGAAGAAATCTGGAAACATGCCTGCAGACAGGACAACACCACCTCTCCCTGCCTCTTTTCTCCTCACTGCTAAACCTGCTAATGTCTGATGACTTGACCCACAGCACCAGATAAAGTGAAAAGTTTGGGTGTGGAAACACTGGTGATGGAGCACCAAGCCTATCACAGGCATGTGGAATTCTGAAAAATTTCCCATTGTGTGCACTGGAATATGTAGTGTGTTTCATGAGAACTTTCTTATCAGTCTGCATGAAAGTGCTTCTACAGCTGAGAAGAACTATCCTTTTTTTCCATTAAAGACCTCATATGCAGTAAAGAATCTTTTTCCGAACTCACTTTGCTCTTTATATTAAATCAAAAAGAGCTCATTTCCTTCTCTAACTTCAGTACATCCACTCTTCAAGAAATAGCAGATATTTTAAAGACATAAAAAAGGTGATTGCAAGCCAGGCCCTTCCAAATAGGAACAGTAAGTCCAAAACAACTGACTTCAAATGTCCCTTCACAAATGAAAGCATCAATTACTTATGTAAGAACAGAATCTCACTTTTACTCCCAGACACACAACAGCCTGATGGATGCTAAAAAAGCCCACCCTATCCAGGCTCAATTCAGCTGGATCTATTATCTAATTCTCAGGCAAATTCTCTGAGAAGTAAGCCATGATCCCTCATGCAAATTTACTGAGGTAAGCAATCACAGGCATCATGGTTGCTTGAGCAGCAACTAGATGAGTTCCATAAACATTTTTTCTAGCTCATATTGAACACCAGCATGCCATTAAATAAGGCAGCCAGAGAACAAGGACACAGTACACAGTATTACTTTGCTTCTGTAGCATATGATGACAATACTACATGGAAATTGGTCAGCTTATAGAAAAACAACAGAGAAAGAAAGCTGAGCCCTAAAACTTAACTTACACTCTTAGACACAGAAATTGCGCCCAGTTTTAATGAAAGAAAGCAAAAATGAGCTGCAGTTATCACTATTGCCTCAATCTGAAATGGGAAAGGATAATTTACAAAAGTGCTCAGGATAAGAAGACAGAAACAAAGCAAGGATACAAAACTAGGTGTCTGAACTGACACAAGTCACAAACAGTTTAATACAAAGAAGTGAAATCACCAAGGAGCCAGAAAAAGAGGTGTTTACATAAAGACATACAAACATTCTCACCAAAAAAGGAGAAGAGCAGAAGAAGACAACAGCTTGGTGATATGAAAGACAAACGCACTGCAAGGGGAAACAGAGGCTGACATCTCCCCTACAGACTGGTGACTGCAGGTACAGCAGAGACCCAATAGATGACTATGCTTGCCATTACGAGCATATTCAGATATCCCAGGCCTCTTCTGTCTAATAACAATGAGCAAAATCAACCTGTGACACTAAATGTCTGCACAAACAATAAAAGATGTGCAATCAAAAGTTGGCTCAAAGCTGTGGGGGTTATGATAGGGGCTTTGAGAAACTTGTGATGTTCACTGAAGGTATTCACATGCATAGGTGGTTCAGTTTCTAAGTCAGAAATGTTCCTCTGTTTAAAAAATCGTGGCCAGCTTTGCTGGCTTCTTAATTAAAACTAAATATTATCCCCAGGTTATATTTTAGCCTTCAGGAGATATTACAACAGTGAAATTTTTTTTTATGATACCTTGTGTTAGAGTTAAAAGCCCACCACTCACAGAAAATGGTGGCATTCTGTGGTCTGTCAGTCCATATATAAAGGCAGCTATATACAAGAAAACAGACCATTATAATGGAGTCTACACATTTGGGATCACTAACCACTCTTTGCAAAACTAAATTCAAAGCTTTGCTTATCATGAAGAGTTATCAGAGTTTGACCACTGTCTCATTTTCCCAGTTACAAAAGAATGTCAGAGTTTGAAATAAGACACTGCAACATTTTGCATAATTCCCTGCCTTGCACGACATCATTAAGCTTCACATTTGATTGTCTTGTTCAACACAAAAATGGCAAATAATAAATATAAATCCTCTCCACGTGGGATGGGTGGGATAGAGGCATTAAAAAAATCCCAAACAGTAGAAAGGATTAAAAGGGAAAAGGAAAAGTAGACATAGATAGGAAAGACCATCCAATAATATTTAAACAGAAAAAAAATACTGGAAAGTATGCAGGGAAAAAAAGGGAAAATCAAATAATAACAAATATCAGGTAAAGTTGATGAGCACATGGAAAGAAGAGGAAACTGAGATGAAAATACCCTCAAAATCATTGCTAACTCACTACTGAAGGGACCAAAGTTTATGACTCTAAAATGAACAAAGGAGATATTTTCTTACCTTTATAAATACGACCAAGTCCTCTGTAGTCCATTTGGTCTGAACAATTGAAAACAACAACATACTTTCCCAGGCATTTGCCCATGTCTTTAGTTGTCTCTGTTTTCCCTGTCCCAGCAGGTCCTGCTGGTGCACCACCCATACTCATGCCCAGGGCCTGTGCCAGAGTAATGTAACACCTAAAGACAGAAAAAACAGTTCTGTGAATCTTCTCCTACCATATTACTTGAGGTCCATCAATGCAACCTTAACAGTTGTATTATCCAGAGCTGGGGAAGGGGACAGGAATGGTTGTGCTTCCATGTGGTGAGTCCTCAGTCACCCTCTTTGCACACTCTGAAGCTGATTTACCAGGACCAACTTTGCTCGACCTGCAGAAAAGCATTCTTCCAGCACTGCCATGACTGCAACAGCTCAGGAAATCCACAGGCCAATTCTAAATGCTGAATACCAAAATACTGTAGTATTGTGATTTTCTCAGATTATCATACACCCTTCTTCCATGACTTAGCCTCATTCTGCAGCACCCAGAGCCACTGGATTTCTGCCTTTTCCCCCTCCCTCCTACTGTCTCCCCAGAACACTCAAGATGGGGTCTCTGATCTGGCAGTAGGAAGGCAGAGAGCATGGAGGCACCTCCTGTTCTTGACATTTCCATAGCAGCCAAACCACAGCATTGCTGCCAGTTGCATGAGGTTTTTGAGTCCCAAGAAGGTAACGGATGAGAGGGAAGATTGCAATGGGCAATGGAGAAAGAGGAGGAATCCATGAGTCCTATGATCATCTTCTGCTTCAGCCTCCATCCTGGGCTGAGGTCCTCAGGTTTAAGCCTCAGCCTCCCCAGATGGTGTGGAGGTTACTGAAGGGTGAAGAAAGCCTGTTGTTCTAATCTCCAATGCTCCAAATTCACAGCAAACACATTTTAGCACTGTGAAACTCAATAGCTTTATTATAGATGCGGGGAGATAAAATGGGCACTGGAAAAAAACCCCAAATGATAGCACCTAGTATGACTTCTTACGAAACAACAGAATACTCATTCTAATATAGCAGTAAGAATGCTTTATCACCTTATTACTCAGTGATCAGTTAACAGGTAGTCATTTGACACATAAAAAATACCACTCCCTAACAATGCTGCTACTGAAAATGAGGTAAGGACAAACTGAGTACATAGCACAAGGTCTGTATAGACCTTCCATTTCATTTTTGGTGTATGCCATGACATGGCCTGTGTCTGATATGTTGTGTAGGAGGATTCAGTTTCAGTGCCATTATCCTGATGCAATGTACTACCAGCTGTGTGTATTTATAATGTGCTCAGGGAATCTCTCTGAACATGAAATCATTAGCCAAACAGCACATGACTCCAAGATGATTAATGGAACAAAGACACCATTACCTGAAAATTTTCAGAAGCTCAGACAACTCCACATAGAAGTATTATAAATATTAAAATGGCAAAAGCCCACAAGGGGAATAAAATCTGTTGTTGTGCAACATTGCTTAGGTACATAAGTTTCCCATGCTAACACTAGGAAACATCTCTGCTTCAAATACCTCTCAACATGTGATATTGAATGAAATTCCTGTCCCTGCAGTTTTGTTTCGCTCTTCCAGGTTTGTCCAAAACCAGATACGCCTGTTTTTTTGGTGATATTGTTGTTATAGTTTTAACTCATTCAAAACAAATTGTGTTCTTCAATCATGTCACCCTGGGCTAATTTTCAATCTTATGTGACACAGCACCTTGTAGAATCATAACATATCCCATGTCCAGTTCCAGTCCAATTCCTTGCTCTGCACAGGACAAACCCCAACACCACACCACATGCCTGAAAGCATTGTCCAAATGCTTTTTGAACACTGGCAAGCTTGGTCCACCACATCCCCAATTGCGTTTTAATTCTGTGAATAAATTTTGAATGACAACATTTTCTTGATATTGGCTCTCCTGGTGGGCAAAAATATTGTCAGTGTGGTAGTGCTGCCATAGCCACTGGTCAAGTGCATGTGTACTGCTGCAAACAAACCTCTATCTAACATAGGAACAGTTGGGTGCATAACATAGAATTTGGGACGTGTGTTATTTATTAAAAGCCAGGTATCCATATGCAGGGGTTTGGCTTTCTTAAATAGCTCACAGGGAATAATTTCTTTTCAGGAAAAAATCTGAATTTTCATTAGTAAATAAAAGCTAGTAGCATAGACAATGCAAAGACAGTTCCAACATTAACTCAAGATGAGGTTTTTTAGCAAACTGGTCTACTGGGAATTGTCCCAGGCCAAGAGGGTTGGAACTAGATGATCTTTAAAGCCCACCAAACCACCTGATCCAAACCACTCCATAATGCTACGATTCTACAAATGACTGAACATGCAAAGTATTTTGACATTCATATCCACATATAAAAGAAAAAGCTCTGCCATAGCAAATACATTGGTCTCTTGCCTGGACTAACCAAGTACTTTAGGAAAATAGGCATCTAATGGTACTGTGCTGTGTAACTGACATTCCAGCAATAAAAAGTTCTCCTTATGTTTGCCCTCAGAGTTTTTCTGTGTTTATAGTCCTGCAATTCCCCATAGGCCTTGCTTAAAACCATACTTGCACTAGTTATCCAATGGTATGTCCTGAGTTACTGCTTTTTTCTACAGGGTGATTTCAAATTAATCACTCGCTGTAATAGCAAATTCTCATGCAACTACTTGCTTATCGAAGGCAGCAATATATTGGTGTCTAGATTGACTCTGTTTAGGCTGGTGAAGTGTATGGTGTTCAGGTGTATTTATCTTGAGAACAAGTAAGTTTTTCAATGCCCATCACAGCTCATATAGCTCAACCAAATACTCAAATTCAACCTAATTTCAATAGCTAAATATATAAGCACTGGCCTCTGGTGTTCACCAGTGATATTGCAGCATTGTAGTGCAACCTAAGTAATTCTGGCTCATCAAAGTTAAAAGAATTAAGTCAAAGGAATTAAATCTTAGCTCCAATACTATGCGTATCATTCCTTTTATAAATACCTGTCAGTCAGGGGAGTTATAACAAGCCTGTCTGTACATCCTAAGTATTCATTGCAGTAGGTGAACTCTACATCAGTGATTTTGATAATGCATTTATCCAAGTCTTCAAGAAAATAAAATCGAGACTGTTTTTGCCATTCAAAATCAGACGGAGATTTAATGTTCATACGGACCTATTATGGAAAAGAAATATCATTAATACAGAAATTAATCCATAAAAAATTAGTCTGAAATTCCATACAGAAAAAAAAAAAGTCTACTTCATATAAATTCATGACCTTGAAGAATGAGCACAGAATCTGTCAGGAGTCAAGACATCCAGAATTATCTTTTCAAACCTGTATATGACATGCTCTGAACCCTCTGTCCACTTTGATTTTCCTCTGAATTGTGCACAGAGATTATGAATTGTGTCTTACAGAGATATTGAAAAACAGTCATGGAAAACATTAAAAATGAACAATATCCTCTGTCCTGCATGGTATCTGCACCATTACTCACAGAAATAGCAAATTGTGGACAATATTTGAATACATTGTATAAACATCTGTGTGCTTGTTTATTTGGGTTGTATTTTTCAGTATGAACTTGCCACGCACATATTTAGATTTATGGTAATTAATATGTCTTGATTCATTATTATTGGCATTGGATCTCAAAACCACTGGCCTCTTACAATAACCATGTTGCCCTGGTTATTGGCCTTGCAAACATGTTGTAAGGGGATGAGGAGGTTCTGGAATCTCAGCCACTTACCTGTCCTTTATCTCAATCACAAAAGGATGTGTTCAGCAGAGAATAGAATGTTTTAAGAGAGAAGGATATTATTACATATACCACTTAAGAACCATTTCCCTAGTCTTGGACTTGCTCCTGACTTTTTGTTTTATATACAGGACCCTTAAATTGAACCAATTTTCCATAATTTTATTATAATGTTACATTTAAATAATTAAGAAAATAGTTACAAAGATAAATTAAAAATTACAGACAGATGATAAACCCCCACACTTATGTTAGAAGCCACCTGTTTTCTTTCTAGATTTCAGAAAATTTTCCTTATTATTTTCTATTTTTCTTTACACATGCACTTGATTTTTATCTTCCTAACATATAAATTAAGCACTGCAGTATTGTATTATTGACCTTTGCATCATTCAAGCCCTTTGGAAGTTATTTTACTTCCATCTTTATAATTATGCTTTCATTTCATTCAACATACTTATCTAAAGGAAACCTGATGCAACTCAATTATCAAAAAAAATAAAATATCTGTCCTATTTATTGTTGCTACCCTCTTCAAATATTGAAGCCTCACTGCTTTTACCTTTGAATAACTATTACCTTACATCAACACATAGGTTGGGTTAGAAATCACAAGATTGATGGGAATACTAAAGCGAGATTTTCTAAATTTACATTTCAATCAATGCATCAAACCTTCAAGTTGAGAAGATAGTTTAATTTTAAAAGTTAAACTCTTTTGCTCACAGTGAATTTGTGCATCGTGATTATAAACAACCATTTTAAAAACTGAAGTCTAAACCTTTGAACACACGTATATAATAATTCACTCTTCTCACTGCATGACATCTGTATTAAATCAAAATACATCTGATGTGCTCTATCACAGCAGGAATATCAGAGCTACTCAAAGAGAATAGATTCTAAGATTTGCTTATAATTTTTTTATATGTGCGAGACCTTACATACAGAAAGTCCCTTGAAGGTTTTCCAAAACTTACCAAATCATCAAAGATATCCTTCTGGTGCACATGAATGGTGATTAAAGTTTCATATTTTGTGCGCTCCATTCTTGTCAGATTGTGTGTTGTCATGTCAATCAAATCGTTTAAAAGTTCCAAGAACTTCTGATTTGTTGTGTGCATTACCTTTTCCATAAGCAAAAATGATCATATTAATACAAACATCATTTGTTCTTCCAATATTTAGAATTAATTTTTTTTTTTTTAATTGAAAACATCCAGGCTTATAATATCCATATTCTGCTCTGTATTTATTAGGCTTGGAATCCTAAACTTGGATTTGCAGGCTGCTTTCCATTCATGCATTTTTACCCAACAGGGTACAATAAGGTTATATCCAGATGAATAGGTCACACTGTAAGATTTTATTCCAAGACTCTTGCTCTTTCTATTATACATTACATTTTCAGCTGACTGCATCCCTGCATATATTCAGAGCCATCAGGCAATGATTTTGGGTGTTATATATCAGCCAAAGCTGTATCTACTCTATAGAGAGAACAGGAACGTGAAGATCTGTCACGTCCTTTAACCAGAGGAGGGAGAAAATGTAGTATAATTTTAGATGCTGATGCTAAAATAATAATTTTTTTTGTGGTACTAAATTTGCTACAAAGTTCCACAAAATACAATACTGACTATACAATACTGACTTATGTGAACAGCATCAGCCTCTGTCAGTGATGCTCCTGGTACACAACAAAAAGCACCAAAATTTAACAAAGAGCAGCTCATTTATACTTCTTTTCCAAATGTGTGAGAGAACAATCACACTAGCTTTCCGTAAACACATGCAGAGTCTAAAACTCACATGGTTTGCTGAGGAAAAAAAAACGCTAAAAACATTGTTAAAGCTAACAGAGAATTTAATAACCTCCACACCCGCCAAACACACACATGCAGTTCAGCCCAAACAACCACAAAAGCTGTTTTCTTGCTAATGCAAAAGAATCTTTGCACCAAGTTATTCTATGAACTAGAGTGGACTAAAAGCAGGTTTATGCCCTTTTTAAACTTTGAACAATGCAGAAAATGTAGCAGTACATAGTTCTCTCTACAGTCTAAGCCCTTAATTTCATGCAATATCAAAGTACAGCATGGTACAGTTGCCCCACATCTACTTTTGTGATAGGATGATGTTACTTGTTCTTTGTTCAACCTCACTGTATGTTCCTGATAAATGGTAGTTTGCAACCCTTTAGTTCACATCCTCTCCTTCCTCCTTCATAGATTCACTGTTAGTAATAACACCTTGGTTATTAACAGCCTCTTCTCCACGTGTTTGAGATTAAACCAACACCTCCTGAAATGGATTCTATTCTTTCCCTTCCCCAGAAAAAGAGCTCATCAACTGAAGGATATAATACATTTAGATAGAGTAGACCAATGTCCACAAAGCACAGTTACTTCCCCAAAGTTCAGGAGCTCTTATTTCTTTCCGGATTTGATTTTGTGAAAGTAACAGGATAAGACTCCCCATATTCCCAAACTACGAAACTGTCCCTTCCCAACATGACTGGACTAACAAAACAATAGAGAAAATCACAGGATTAGGAACAATTCTAAAGCACATGCTGGGGGATAATGAAGAGTTGTGACTTCTTAACACATTTTTTATTATTCTGTTTTCCTGTTAGTTTATTTGTTATTTTGGGTAATTAACTAGTACTTGGTGCTTTTTCCTTCATGTTACTTTTAACTTTCCACAATATGTACTGTTACAAACAATGCTTTTAATAAATCCCCAAAGATTCATTAAATACTACCTTTTTGTCAGTTTTGGCACTGTTCAGTGCCTTCTCTGCATCTCTGGTCCAGATAATTTGAATTCCCAGAAGTCCTATTTGTGCAGGAAACATTGCCTGAAAGTCATACATCTTAAATTCTGAATCGTTAATGGCCATTGATGCCTGTCTAATGATGGTGTGGATTGTTTTCCTAATCCCATTCAGCAGCTGACCTAACCAGAATTCCACATTGCCCTGAAATAAACAAGAAAGTACTTTTAAAGAATTAGTTTATGAATAATTCACAAGGAGCAAGAGCTCTACGTGACCATTTTTCCCAATCCTTCGTACTCCCATTTCCGCATTTGCTATTCCCTAATTTTTAAAATATTCCTTTCCTCTTTATGCGCCACTGCCCTTCTAGAGATATGTGATGGATTTGGCACTGCACAGCCGTACTGCTGAGAAAAGAGGTAAAGCAATCGTTACAAACTGACACAAATGTCCTGTCATTTCTACTCTTTGGTCTTGCTGTTCACATTGGGAGGTTTTCATTCAGCTAGTCAAATAATAGCATGATGCAATACTGTTGGCCTCTAAAACATAAATCTAGTTAAAATCAAATAATGAAAAACTGCAATATATACTTTCATTACCTGAGCTAAAACTGGTTCAATAATATTGACCTGTTCTCCTTCTTGAGATTCAAACAATAAAATCTGGTCGTAGTTTTTTTCATGAAATCCCACTCGGTTAACGTTGTCAAACAAACTTAATAAATGTGCCTACAATAGAATCAGAAAAAAAACCCCTCCATAAACTGATTTGATGTGGCATTCTTACTTGATCTTTAAATGCTGTATTAGAATACTCTGTAAATCTTTCCATAAGTGAAAGAAATTCTGTCAAATAAACAACAAAATCCTCCATGGTCCTCACTTAGTAATATTGACCATAAGAACACTTGTTTTGTTACTTGTACCTGAATAGTGTGGGAATCAGATGCTTGACCAAGGATTTCCAGAAGAGCAGGGTCAGATACAAAAAAAAATCTTGGAAATATTAACCGCTTTTTTTCCAAATATCCAGTCAGTGATTTCTGACAGATTTCCAACTGTTCCAGCAAATGTGGTAAGAGCTGTGCCAAAGTCTCATCTCCAACACAGCACTGCACAATGTTTGACGTTTCATGGGCTCTCTGCATAATTCTCTGCCATGATTTATCAATGTTCTGAAATCTTCTGGCTTCCTGAAGTCAGAATGCATGATAATGAATGATAAATGCATTAGCTTTTCCTCATGTTTTTCATATTCTAAAAATTAAATAATTCTATCAGACAGGGTAACAGTTTAATATTGCCCTTGCTGTTCAAGTCTTCTTTGCAGGACTAACATATGCATATTTATAGGCATGCTTATTATTGACCAGAGTTCAAATTGCAAGAGAAGGAGTACAGTGGGACAGCTCTGGAAATGTCTTACTTCATGTTAGGCACCAAAACTGTCCACATAAAAGGATTCCAACACACATGAGAAAACGCAAAAAGCAGCTTTCTCAGAAATTATAGCCTTCCTAACAGAAATACAGAGTGTCATGTAAGCTGTTAGTAGCAATACTTGATGAACAAAACCAGTATACACAGTCTGAAGCTGTCACATTTGTACATTACAAGTGTTGTAGGTGAAGGGAGACAAATTCTCAGACTGGGAGCTGAAAAATAAATATTATTATACACTGGGTATACTGACATTAAAAACTCTTTCTTCACCTACAACAAATGAAATGTTAATGAAATCATAAATTATCTGAGAGCTAGAAGAGATCTCAAAAGAAGATCCAAAGCAATTTGTCTGTCACAAGGCAGGATCATACCCAAAATATCTATCTGTCTCATGTTTAGTGATGTTCAGTGATGGAGATTTAGAAGCCTGTCCAGGCAATATTTGATACTGGTGACTCTCTCTTAATATCTAAGCTTAATCAGATACTGAGGATATGAGTTTTTTTCTTCCTGTTGAGAATAACCCTTATATTTAAAAAAACTTATCACAGCTTCTCTTCAGTATTTCCTTCTCTTCAAGCCAAACAAGTCTAGTTTGTTGAATCTTTTATTGTGCCTCATCCTTCCTGCATAGTTCCTCATTCTTACCACCCTCTTGTGTGCTCTCTCAAATTTGTCTGTGTGTTTCTTTGGCCAAAACCAGGTACAATATTCTAGTTATTAGTTATTGATGCTTATGCATTCCACTCTTCTGCATTTTACATACCAGCAAGCTAAAATTCATTTTCTGGTATTACTATCAGAGACGATGGCAAAAGCCTATCACAATATATGGGAACGACTGTTTTTCCTCTATTCACAAAGCTCCTTGCCCACCCTAAAAATGAATTAGATTTGTTCAACATGTTTTGCTCCTAACAAATTCACGTTGACTGAACATTATTCATCTCCTTGTTAATTTCCAGATGCTAACAGTTACTTGTTGCAGCATTCATCCAGAAACTGCAATTAAGCCCACTCCTCATTACTCCTCCACCAAGCTGTTTCTTCTCCTCCTTCTTTAAAAACAGTCACTACATTTGTTTTTTCCAGAACATTGGTTCATGTATCTATCATCCTTGGAAGAAGTAGCTTTAGCAGCTTTTGTTCATCTGCAAAAGCTGTTTATTGATTCTCTGATAAGCATTAACAACACAAATATATCTCATAAACTTAAAAAAAAAAAAGAGTTGTCTAAACAAGAATTAAGAAAACTTTATTTAACTTACAAAAATTAATCTCAATTTGGGATATTGTAAGCCTTCAATTATAAAATATGTGGCCTGAAATAAATTAATATCTAATAATTTCCTAATAATAACAGTTTTGTTAAATTACACCATTTGATCCAGACCAACAGAACTGGGGTGTGTTAGAACTACATGAAAACCGTCATTAGGAGACACAGCAAAACAGATGATTTTTTTCTGCTATTTCTCTCCTGCTCAGATCATTCCTTAACTCCTGTGCAGCTGCTACCTTGGAAGGTCATCACTGCCTTTTGAAGAGGTTGCAATGGTTCACACAGATTAGCACACATACAGCTCCCAAGCCTGGCAGCATCTCTCTGTGGGACTTCATTAAACTGAGTCCTAGCGAGTACAGAATATATACACAGAATATATATACAGAATTTATACACAATCTGTCACTCTATTATTACAGCTTATAGCCTATAAACACGTACACACAGGACGAAAGGGATATTTGTACATATGGCAAAAGCGATAAATCAGTTTCGTGCCATTAAGTAGTTCTGAGCCCTGTACTAATTCACTAATATTGCAAGCTGACAGAAACATTTGAGCTTGAATTACAAACAATTGTGTTCCTGTAGGCTTCACCAAGTTCTAAACAATTTAACTAGACAGATTCTAGTTTGGCAAAGCTTCTCCTGAATTGCCTTTCCACAGCCCACAATTCGTATATGAGTTATGTGCTCACAAATAAACTATGCAGGCAAAAAACCCCTGTGATGTGGCTAATCTGGTACAACATATTGTGATTATAAAGCAATATACCTGAGGTAGTTGTTTTGCAATGTCTCCACCAATAAACACAGCTTCAAGGTAAATCCAGAGGTTTTGTACAGTAATCCAGTTTTCAATTATCTCTGCAGTATTGGTCAGTTTCTGAACCCATAGTTGTATAGTGGATTTAAATGGTGCATTATACCTGCATGAACACGAGTTAAAGGGAAGAACCGAAGATGACAATTGTTTACTCTGGTGGTTGATTAGATTTACACAATATGTGCATTTACTAAGTTTTGTACCGGTTGATCATGAGTGACCCCAGTATCATGAGGCTGTCTTCCACCAAAGCTATTTTCTCTGATATATCTGATCCTTTCAGAAGAAGTTCTCCTCGACTTTTGAATTGGCCAAAACTGAAAGTATGAATACCCCATTCACTTATAACATGCTTCAGTTTTGCTTCAATATCCTTTTCTTTGACAGCACTGATGCAGATATCCTGTGTAAAATTAAAATAGTAAATCACATTCCTCTAGGGCTATTATAAAACACACTCATAAAGACTATTAAAATGTATTGGCTTGATTCAGATCTCAGTTTAAGTTCAGGCTAATTAAAATATACATCAAAACACCTCAAAGGTATTATATTTCAAACAAGATTATATTCTAGTACTACTTGTAACAGGTACATTTTATGGGCTATACTCCTTCTTCACTGCTATTAGCACCTTACACACACAGAATTCACTGAGTCTGTGAATCTGCAGAAAGAATTTGCCTCTCTGTATGTATTAATATTTGAAATCAAATAAACTGGCAGAGGGATTTATAGAAAATAAGCATTACCAATCCAAACCAATAAATATTCCCAGAACAGCATGTAGACTGACGTGACTATCTGCTACTTCTTGAAGACAGTGAGGACAGGACTGTCATAGAGCTGGTTATTGCATCAGAGAGAAAAGGATCAAATACTCAGACTGGATCCCAAATTCTGGTTCAGTAGTACATTGGATTCTATCACAGGTTTAAAGTGTTTCCTGGAGTTTAAGGCTGGAACTCTGAACCTTTCACAAGGTTTAAATTCTTGTCTGGGAATTGGGTACAGCAGAGGTTTGATTTCATGGTTTTGCCTTAAAAATGCTCATTTGTGGAACAAGACAAAACAGGTCACTACTCTGGAAGGAATACAGACTTAGCTAAGTGATCACAGAACTGAAGTTAGAAACTGTTGGGGTTTTACTTCTTTAGTTTTAGCTATGCTTTGTTCTTGTAAAAGGTAACAAACATGAAGCTAAGGCACTTGCTAGATAAATACGGTCCCCAAAACTGAGGATATAATAGCTTTGTAGCTTGTGCACACTCCCTATGCCTGCTCATCTATCTGTGTTCTTGTGAAGACTCACTTTTGAAATACAAAACAACCTCATTCTCCTTTATTCCCATATCCTCCACTTCTACTGTGTTCCAAGGAGTTTTAGCACTAAACAGGATCAGTCTTACATCAGTTATTTCTTTCTCTCTGGTTACAAATTTAAAGGGAAGAAAAAAATACGTAAGCACGCAGACCCTAAATCAGAAGCATGACAGAATCACACTACTCTTAAAACAACAGAAGTTCTCCTATGTAAGGATTAGTGTAATACCAGCTACATATTTAAATCTTCTCCTGAATAAAAGGGAAATAAACTAATCATCAGTGCCAACACCAACTACCAAACTATACTTTTTCAAAGGAATTCTTCAACTAAACCAACTTTTTTTGATGTTACAAAGCTGACTAGAAACAGGATTTCAAAAGCACAGACTCCCAGATCACAAGTTAATAACTACAAAAAATAAACCCAGGAAAGTACATGTACCTCAATATCTTCTTTATGTTTTAATAGAGGGGCATCCACTACGTTTTTTAAAGCAAAATTTTCAGAGTCAACATCAAAGTGATGCCCAGTTACTTGTTCAATTCTTTCCCAGTGTCTTGGCAACATTGCCTAGAAAAGTCCATAGGGATGGGGTTTATTAACATTGTACAATTTTAGGACTAAAATGATCACATACTTTTGCACTGCATCTGTTAAACAAATAGAAGAGTCTTGATTTTCATTCCATTGAAAGCATTGGTAGTTCTTCTAATCACATTACAAAGTCTTTTGTTTTATTTTTCTATAACTAAACCCAACTAGATTTTTTGCTAAAAATACAGCTGCCTTTTATCTAAAAAAAAAGAATTATGGAAAGCATCTTATAGTCATATAACACAGCCTTCAATAGAGTTTCTCAAGTGACTCTTATCTCTAAATTATTATGCTGAACATACTTTGTTTTTCATCATTTCAAGCAAAGGACAGCTCTCGGTGAAGTCATCAATTTTTTTTTTTAGGTCTTGAAAAGCTTGCCATTCCTTCAGTGCTTTTGGTAACTTTCGGATTCTTTAAAAAGCACAAAAAGAAAGATGAAATATTTTATTCATACTAATCACCATTCACCACTTAATAGTACAATATATTGTCATTTTTCAATGAGTTGACCAGTAGACTGTAAATAAAAATCCAGTTGCAAGCTGGCAATATTATGTATGGTGGGTCATTTGTGACTGCAGGCATGAAACACTGCTAAAGACAGCACAAATTACACCAGAATGGTTTTGTTTCTATTTCAGTTTGAATTAAAGGAAGTTAATTTCATGTGCAAACCCATGTCTGAAATTACGTTCCTGCAGTGTCATTGTTTAAGTAAAATTTGAAAATGCACCTGATTTTGTGAAGAGATAAAAGGATTAAACAACATATATTTTTCAAGCAAAATAAAGTATATCCTAAGCTAAAACTAGTCTGCTTGCAAAGATAAAAATACTTCTGTTTCAAACAAGTCTTAATTCATACCTGGTTTGTATGAAAGATATTCAAAGCAAAATTTTCCTTTATGCACAATTTAAGATGAAAAGAAATTAAAAATGAAGAACCTCTTGTACTGTGAATTGTCACAGCTCCTCTTGCTTCTAAACCAGTCATGCCAATTTTCATCTGCCAAAGCTATGGACCAAAGACTGACAGCAGTTCTCTTACTGCTCAATTCCAGAAACTAAAGGCTGCACAAAACCTGCCCATAATGACAAATTCCTTCCAAAAAATTCTCCATTTTTCACAGTTCAAAATCAGACAGATCTGTCACACAATGCTGGAACATGTGCAAATTCTTCACTGCTTGCTAGTACGAGGCAGATGAACATATGCACAATGTCATGGCACTACAATAACTGCTATAGTCTTTCATCTTGAATCCAACAGTAGATAGCATTAAATATGCCAGAGAAAAGCACTGCAGAATGGAAAATTTATACTCTGCCTTGTATCAAGAAGGCTTTAAGAGGCAGTTCCTGGCTACTTCTATCCTGAGGCTCAGCAATTAGCATTCTAATAAACATCTCTGGGAATGGCTCTAAGAAATGGGATCTCTTAACTTGGTAATGAAAATGGCAATTTTTTAAAAAATTCAAATAACTTTTTCTTTTGCCTTAGTCTCAATAATATCTTCTAAAAGCAAGTTCCATGAGCTGCACACTATGTTAAAAAACTGCTCTGTTGATTAGGTTTACATTTCTGTCCTAAATTTACTGGACATTGTCTTTACACTGTATTACAGTAAAATATGAAGAGAAACTTCTCTCCAGCTGTTGTTATAAACTTTTATAATGCTTTCTAAATTTCTCCTTCTTATCTCTTTCTAATTGGATTTATTTCTACCTACAGTTATTGGTTTTTATTTTTCTTGCCATGATTAGAAGTTTTCTATTACATTACTATTTTTAAAAAGGGTAGCAAAACAAAATTACATTAAAGAACTGTGCATATCTTTACAATTAGTCTAAAGCAGTAATTGCACTTCCAGCATTCCTGCTTCTTTCATAACACAGCATACCATCTTAGCTATTTCTGTGAGTACCCCCTGTATATTGTTTCAGTTTCTCTGGCTTTAAAGAGAATAGCTCGATGCAATAATGCCAGCAAACTGCCAAAGGAAGGATAGTACTGGGTTAGACTTTTATTGCAAAAAAAACCCCATTTACTGTCTATTGGTAGTCGCCCTGCTCCAAACACAGCTCAACACCTGAGAGGAAAAAAAAATGTCACACATGAAGTTCAAAGAGAAATACAAAAATGAAAACTATTGCTGTGCAATGGCTTCCTTCAGGGTTCTGGAGAAGGAAGCATAAAAAGTCCTACAGCCTGTAAAATATAATTAACTACAGAAAAAATTATGATGCAGATTCCAGAATTCTAATGAAATGAGATGAAGACTTAAATTTTCCAAATGCAGAAGTATATATGTTTCACATACATTAATTTTTACTATTCTTATTTTTAAAAAGAGGTTTAGTTGGGTTTTTTCAAATTAATGACTAAAAGACAGTTCAGTCAGTTTTTTGTGGAAAACATTATTGCTCTCAAACCTCATAAATAACCCCTCAGAATTTAGTGTGGCTAGCCACCCTTCTTGAAAAAATTTCAAACAAGTAGACAAATGTGTAGAAGCAAATGTGCAGAAGTAAACAGTATGTTCAGAATTCCATCTAATATCATGGATTAACAGTTAAATTAGCTGTAAACTAAATCAGTGAGAAGGTACTGTATAAGATCAGCTATGGAAGTTATTTATACTTATAACCACCATGACACAGGTTTGTGCACTTTATTTATTAAATAAGCTACAACCTACCATGTCAATATACCCTAACAAACCTCAAGTGACTCACGAACCAGCTGCATGTTGCACCACAGTGCAGTTGTGCCCAACACTTGAGCAAGTCTGAGCTTGAGATGCACCAACATTCTTTGGTCCCTCTGAGCAATTTTCACAAGCTAATTAAAAAACAGAGCTAGAAATAAAAATTGCATGTAGTTCAACAAAAAACAACTTACTTGCTTTGAAAATCCAGCAGTTCACTGTTAATTTTTTCAATATTTAAATCACTCCAAAGCATTTCATTGTATCCATCAATACTAGTAGTAACTGTGTTATAAAGACCGTAAAGTTTCTGAAGCAATGAAAGTTCACGTTTAATTTTGTGAAGTTCAGGGTACTCTGTTTCAAATTTTAAAATTGGAAATTTGTGCCTGTTAATTAGGTATTCATGTCAAATGTATTCATGAACGTAAGAATCAATGCATTTCTAACAATGTTATTTAATAAATTAACGAAATCAGACTTGCAGTTTTCTAGATAGTGCCTAGTAAAACAAACTTTTCCAGTTGCATTATGTAAGAACATCGGATTTTGATGAACAGTAATTGTTTAGATTGCTGATTTTTTAAATAAAAATTCTTTTATAGCAGTAGCTGTAATCTTAAAAGTGAGGGAGACAACGTTGAAAAAGTGGATGAAATGACAAAGGAACACAACATAATTTCAGACAAGAACCAAGAACTAAAATATCCCCTATGTCAATTTACACTATTTACTTAAGAGGTAGAATTTGGGGATAAGGGGTGTGCTTTCAAATGAAATATATAGAATATATTACACAATGAAAGTATTTAAAATGGACATCCTTAACAGAAATATTTTATTTACTTTCTCTTGTATCATTTGGAATTCCTAGTTAAATATATTTGGATTACGGCATATGTCCTCAGACAGGAAAATATACTCAATTTAGTATGCACAAATTAAAGTGCTTATCATACATTCTGCTGTAACTTTAGTTCACACCACAGTCTTCCAAAGGAACTGTGTCTGACTAGGAGACATAAGGACATTACAGATCAGTTGCGCAGCCCAAGGGAATTCATTATGCAACTGGAGCAGGGACAATTTGAGTACTTTGGCAACATGTTTCCCAAATTTGTATGGAGCAGAATACTGGCAGGAGATGTCCTTAGCTCTGAACAGAAAAAGCAGGAGAGCTAAGCATCTGGACCCTGAGACACACAGAGCAGTGCAGAACAGTATTTTTCCACCTGATGTTTATGTATGTGCACACCAAGAGCCAGTTTCCCACATCTGCTTTTCATAGGAAAGGCAATAATAATTTACTGCAAGGAATTTTTCTGCAATGAATACAGCACTGAATGCATTTAGCAGGAATCACAAGAAAAATTTAATAGCCCAGAAACAGGTATTCTTATCCCCTGAGAACCTACCTGTGATTGGAAGACCAAATAATTCTTCCCCACCAGAAAGAGAGAGATACTTCCTCCATAGTTCATTAAATTTAGCTTGAAAGATCTGTAATCTGTCATTTGCTTCATGAGGAGGAATATTCTCCTCACTGGGAAGCCTGTAAAACCAAACCAAATCAAATTCAGTGAAATTATCAACCTTACAGGTTTCACAAAGAAGCACAACAGAACCTAGACCATACTTACTGAACACTATTTAATATTTTTAAGCATTTTTTCTACAAATTTTCACAAGACAGTAAAATAGAAAATGCAGCACATATTCAGTGTACCAAGATTACATATTCAATAGTCCCTGAAAGAAAGCCTGATTTATTTTCTAATAGAAAAAATTCACCTCTATTTCCACAAACATTACAAACAGCTAAAAAAGATCTACAAATGTTTTATCTTTGTTTTTTCCTGTTTCTTCTGTAAAATAAATTTTAATAACTATTTTCATTTATATTTTAAAAAGGGAAAGACAGCAGGTATATAAATCAGGAGTGAAAACTGTGTAGTTGGCACTAGAACCACAATTAAGTAGTCAGAAAAATATGAGAAAAAAATATCATTTTCCCTAATGAGAACTCAGCTGTAAGACAGGGTGCAATTCCTATATCTCACACCTGGGACCACTTCTTGGCCACATCATAATATTTTGGGATGAGAACTCTGTCATCTTCTGTTGTGCCACGGTTGTTTCTAGAAAGAAATTCAGGCAGATGGGCAGAAAGCGGAGCAGGCTGGCTGCTTGGCAAGGGAAAGGGGACCAGGAGATGAAAGAAGAAATGCAGTCAGCAGAGGCAGCCAAGGCATGATTCCATAGAATCTGAGCAGGAAGAGCAGGCCCCTTGGGTGGTAATCCAGCTCAAATGATAGTCCAGGTCTTCAGACAAGTCCACACAGTAATTACACAGGACCAAGGTCAAGCATGGAAGGTGAGTCAGTAAATCAGGGTGAGGGGCAGGTCTAGGGAAGGTGACCAGGATGAGACACAGTCCAGTGGGAACCAGGCTGCTCTGAGGTCAGCCTCAGGAGTGTGTCTGTGCTCTGGGATCCATGTTCAGCTCAGCAAGGTCATGGCCAGGCACAGGCACAGCTCTGGCAGAGCTGGAGCTGCAGACAGGGACCAAGCAGTGAAGCCTCAGTTTAAAAGCAGATCCCACAGGATGGGGTGTCAGCCTTGCTGAGGCCTCCCAGCAGAGCTGCCTAGGAGTCCTCTGTCACCAAAGCAAGAGGGAAGCCCTCAAAGGGTAGGTATTGTCCTACAGCCATAACAGATCACAGCCAAATCCTGTCTTTCTTTCCTTATTGCTGCTGTAGGAGTGTCCAATGAACCACAAGTATCTCACAATTTACATTTTCAAAAGTGATAAAATAAGTTTAAAAGTAAGGCTGAGTAAGACTCAGTGAATTTGAAAATGCCTAGAATTGGAATCTCCAATCACATCCAAGACACTGCTTTAACACTTACTCTTAAATATCTCCCAAAGTGCCAAAAAAAACCTTGACATTTTGATGTGGATTGAGAATTTGATTTTTTTCCCCCCAAACTATTAACTCTTATGGAATTTCACTGACTCCAGCACTGAAATTACAAGAATGAATTTTTGACAGTAAGACTGTATGCACATCTTAGATCAATCTGAAATTAGGCCTTTTTTCAGGTGTAATATATACAGTGATGCTGTGCTGTATTTATTTTCTGAAGCCCTTTAGATACACCATTTCCAAACAATCACTAATGAAGCATAATTGTATTGCAGCACAGGACACCTACTTTTCATCATATTCTTTATAAAATCCTGCAGTATCAATCTGGAATTTTTGAACACCTCTCAGTAAATCTGTTTTCATGGCAGGCTGTACCTTCAGCAGCAAGTCCTCAACCTGTCGTGCCTATATGCAGACAAAGAAGATAAAAAACAGGTACAAAAGAATGAATGCAGGAAACAAAAAAATAAATTAGGAAAAGAGATTTGGTCTATCGTTTCAACATTAAGAGGGCTGATAATAATGATTTGAGAAATAATACAAGTACAATACCTGTGTATTTAGGTTCTTCCAGGCATAGGCCAATCCATCACCTCTTTCTGTATTTTCATCTTGAAAGAGCAGATTGTATTTATGAAGCACAGAATAAGACTCTTCTATATGTCCAACTGTCATGTCAATTTTAGTCTCATTCTCTAGAATCTCCTTCAGCGCTTCCATTGCTTCCCGTATATCACCAAGGTCATGGATAGGTCTGCTTAACCTCTTGCTAACATTTTCGATGAATGAATAAATTTCGCCCACATCTGTGGCAGACTTTTTATTTAAAGCTAATCCAAATGTTCTTTGTCTTGAGCGGCATTCCTGAATTAAAGCTATTTTCAATGACTCTGTTGTAACTTCCACTGATTGCAGTGCACAATGATTAGGCAGTTCTCTGATTTGTATTTCTAATTGCTAAGAAAAATACAAGTGTTCAGTGTTTAATTTCACTAAAATTTATCTGAACAGTTCATTTTTATTAAAGATAAAATACTTACAGAAAAGTATCTGATTTGAGATTGGAATTCAGCCATTGTTGGTTTACTATCTAAAAATTCCTTCAGTTTTTCTTCTGGATCCTGCTTAAAATAAGTTTATTTTAATTACTTTTTAGCATTGGTATTATAACAACCTACAGGGCACCCAGCTGCCTGATGTATTGTACAAACACAAAATGTTCCTTCTCTAAAAGAACTTAAGATATAAGCATTAATTAGCATAAGCACAAATAATTTTACTTGAACTGCCTTACCTGACTCTTGTTTTTTGTATAATACTCTTTAAAGAACTTGAAATCTGTAACTCAAAAACTGACACGTGTCAGGATATCCCTTATCCATCCAAATGTTACTACAAAATTTACAATGTAGCTGCTAAAATTTTGCTGGAAATATTTTGTTCCTAGTCTCCCTTCTGTCTGCAGCCCCACAAAAGCAGTCCACGTCCTCTAAAAGGTATTTAAATGGGAGGAATTGTACTCAGTCATCTTCACTCTTCCTGGAACAGCATCTTTAAACTGCAGTTTCTAGGTACAGATGGCCTCCTGGCCATTTGAAGAAAACAGTTTGGCAGGGAAGAATGGATCTAAGGGGAGAGAGGGCATTTAGCTTGTTGGAGACTGTTTATAGGCAATAAAGCACTGAGCATCCTTCCTTTTCATTAGGTAGGCCAGTCTCTGCAGAGGGGAGAAATCAGTGCCACCAGCTCAACAAATGTACAAGATTCTCAGTTCAATTACAGACAAATGATATTCACCCATCTCAGCAACATTTCCCTGCAGTCTGCACTGTGAGATCCCTGAGAATGTTAGCACCTCTCTGGCCAATAATGAGTTACCAGCGACAGTTCCCAATGGTCCAAGAGAGATTATAAAGATGGGAGGAACATTGCCAGCTCCTGAGGAATTTTAAGTTTAAGGAGCAGGTTAATTGACAATTTTAGAAGATTTTAGTAAAAAATAAACATCATTCTACTGCATCACCCAACCTGATTGTGTCTTGTCTGGGTGAAATGACGTGCTACCAACATGTGCTTAGCTCAAACAGTATCTCACCCAAACTGAGCATTAAGCTTTGGAACATGGCTTCAGAAGCCATGAAGAGGTGAAAATGCCCTCTCTCAGCCTGGACAGAAGAG
This sequence comes from Daphoenositta chrysoptera, assembly GCA_013397915.1. Taxonomy (NCBI): domain Eukaryota; kingdom Metazoa; phylum Chordata; class Aves; order Passeriformes; genus Daphoenositta; species Daphoenositta chrysoptera. The sequence continues at coordinate 680,500 of VZRO01002741.1, read as the reverse complement.
TCAGCTGTGGGAGGAGGGTCACTAAAGGGTTGATTTAAGAAGGGGAAGTTAAAAATAGTGAGCAGTTACAAAGATAAGATTACTTCTGTTTGGATTGCTTGTTTCTTGGCCCGATTAAAGCATCTTTCATTGGTAAGACCAGTAGTTGTCCATTTACAGAGCTGAATTTCACTAGTCAGAATGTACACAAGGTTTTATTTCATAATGAATCTCCTGACAAAACACTCCTCAGAGCTTTACCATTTATGTGACTGGACCCACTTCCTAATGAAGATAACTCCATCAGCCCAGATTCACTTGGGCTTTCGAATCTTTATTGCTGAAAGATTTCCTAGATTCAGTTTATCTTCTTTTTTCTTTTTTTTTGTGAAGGAATAGAAAAGTATCTTTCAGCAGTGGCTGCTTGAGAAGAACTAGTCAGTTTAACACTCAGGAATAGCTTTGTAGTCTCCAATTTCTAAGAGATTCTGCTCAACTATTCTTTTTCATAACACATGCAGACAAGATGCTGTGAGAAAGATGTATAAGCATATGAAAGCATAAGGTTTTTTATGCTCCAAAATTCTTTTGTGTTCTTCTGCTTTCTTTCTTAGATGCTTTAATTGGTAAAGATTTGCAAGTTCTGGTCAACACAAGAGCAAACAGAGAAATTATGGGTATATGGATTCTACCATGAAACCCATGCTTCCTACTGAGCACAGACTCCTTATGCAACCAATAACTTCTTAAAAAAATTTATTTCGATTTTACAACACAGCAACATATTATATTAAGCATGTAGTTAGTAACCTTAGTTACTAACCTTGTTCCAGATGTCCGAAAATTCAGAAAACATCCTCAGAAGACTCAGTGCTTCAGTTTTAAGAGACAAAATAATTGTATTTAGTTGGATCATCACTTTGTTTACATCCTTATGTTCGATGATCTGCTTGTCTAAAGGTTTCAGTGCCATCATCCTGGTGAGTTTGCTCTCATCACCTAACTCTAAAGCAACAGCTTGTTCAACCTGGTATAAATTAAACAAGAAAAAAAATTACATCCACTAGTTTATTTGGGGTTTTGGTTTTGTTTTTAAATTATGGAATGCACAATGATGCTCAGATAATAAGTGCTTCTAGGAACAGACAGAAAGTGCAGAGTAATATCCACAGGGAGATTCCCTGTTCTCAGCTTGGATTTTTACAGATCTATAGTGGTAGTGTTAAAGCTGATTTTATAAAAAATTGTCATGCAGAGCTCTATATTAATCATCTCTGAATTACATCAGCCAAATATGCACCATATACAAGTACAATTGTGCTGTTTTCTCCTTCTACATAGCTGCTAAGGTCTTTCTGCCTTCTCTAGTGTAGAATTACAATCTATACCCATTCTTGGCCATAGAAAGTCCTGGAGGCAGTGGAGGGTTGGCTGCTTGGAAATAATCTAACATTCTGCTTAACAAAACAGAGCTCAGTCTACTCTCTCCTAGTTCTTTTTTTTTTTTTTTAATCTTAATTATTATTTATTTGCAGGACTTGAAAGTGGGGTTTTTTTCACTGAAATGAGCTGATCTGTTTTTCATGTCATATCAAAAAAATAAAATATTTTTACAAAGATACTTTTCAGCACAGATCTACATACATCTATATTTTGTTCCCAGATGAGACAACTAAGGTCACATGATTACCAGTACTGTGCATTCGTGTCCTTCAATAAATTTCAGTTTCTATCTAAACCTCAGACCTTCCCAAGGTTTTAGTGCTATTTTTGATGCCAGTTAAAATATTTTTACTGTATGAACTGTAGTATTATAGGTGCTATATGAAGGCTTGCAGTTTAACTTAAAAGAGTTTTTGCCTGGGACAAGTGATAATAATTTATATTCAGCTGGTAGTACTTATTATTATCACCATACTTGAACAGTATACTTAAAAGATTCTTTAAGCAACTTTTGATATTAATATTAGAAACTACCAAACATAAGACTTATGAACTAATACTCTTCTGTTTATTTATTCTCTTGGCATAGAGCTTAAAAACTAGGCTTTCACTTAACAGGAAGATCCAACAAGTAACAAGTGAAAGTATTGGTACAGAATATAATCTTAAGAAGTGTTAACCAAAATACCAAATCTTTTTAAATAATCAAAATAAAATACTCACCTGCTGCTGTTCATGATGCAAGTAAGCAAATTTCCACAGGGGAATATCTTTGGCTATTGATAGTACAATATTTACTGCTTTTTTTACAGCACTCTGAAAAAGGCAAAACATTCACCTTGAGCTCACAGAGCTATTATGTGGGTGGGGGATGATTCTCCAAACAACACCAAAGTTGAAAAATTATACCTTTATCTTTAAAGGAAATATTTGAAATAAGTATGACGTTGGATCCCCCAAAACCACATTCTGTAAGGGGAAATAGTGGTCCATAAAGTTTTATCACAGTCCTTCCGACTCTATGTGGTTTTCAGACAAGAATGTAAGAGACCTTTATGAACAATAATCATGAATCACTGGGGATTATAACTTCGTTACAGTACTATTTCCCTTAGAAATGGTTATAAACATTGTTACGTGTTATTAATAATAGTTTTCATGTTCACACCTGAACACTTGAATACATTTGTCTGAATTTGTGATGATATAGTCTATAATCTATACAGGCAGATACATAAATTTTCAGATTACTTTTTCTATGTATGGTATTCTAAAATCACACCTTGTGGCCTGATTTCTTACTGACAACACCATGAAGGCTACACATGAAACTTGAGAAGTAATTCAGGTACTGATTTTGACAGTCACCATGCTAAGTGAAAAGTCCACAAATCAACACTGTAAACAACTAATACTCTGTGAATAATTTCAGACATCATAGGATATTGCAAATATATGTGTAAAAATTTTGAAGAATTAGTGTAAGTTCTAAAAAGTGTTTAAATTTTTTCACCATTTAGGGCTTCAGGCTGGTAATATTTTTCTTTACATTTCACTACTGCTGAATGCTGATTTATGAATGACACTTTAAACAGCTTTTATGTTCTGAAAGAGTTTAAAGAGACTAGGAAGTCAATCAGGCTGTATTGACGGCATTCATTTTTATTTCTTCACTCATTTCAAAACATTTGCCTTTAAGTAGAGGTCTGTGAATTACTGAGTTACTGAGCTTTGAGAAAAACAGCTCCTTCTAATAGCCTGCATAACAAACCTGATCCATGGTTTCATGCCCTTAGCATCTAGTGTGATCATGAACTCAAGTGACTTTTTACCTTTTCTTCCCCTTCCTTTTAGTTCTTTACCAGACTAAACCTGCACATACTGTTTTAAAACAATGCATTTATAAACGTTTTATCCTAAATGATTGAGATGTACAATTATGTTGTTACCTGAATATCTTCAAGACTTGGTCTCAAGACAATATTTGGAATAGCCAGTTGAACTTCAGCTCTGAACAAAGGAACCCTGTGTGCCTCTACAAACTTAGTTGTCTGATATCTGGAGTCAATAACATGCAATCGATGTCTTAAAGACTCTAAAGAAATCTTCGTGCCTAAATAAATATAATATTCAAGTGAAGAATTTTTTTTTACCACAATAAGCTTGAGGGGAAAAAAATCTTTACGTTTTATTAAAAAACCTGAACATATCTGAAAAAAGACAGACTCACATCTGATCAAAGAATCAGTATTCTTCTGACAAAGCTGTCCCATCAGGTTATAGTAGCTACAGGACAGGCATTCTTGGCAGCGTGTTTTCCGTTTCATGTCAAGATGTGTACAGGCAAAGGAATCCTGAAGAGTGAAAGGGAAATTCTTAGGAAAACAATCATACTATCCAGCACATAAATGAAGTATCAAATATCTGACTAGGTTGTAAAAGGCTACTTTTTAGATTGTAGAGGTCTTACCTCCAGAGTTCTTCCAGCATCGGCTTTCAGACTGTGCTCAAGAATACCTATAAGTTCATACACAGAGCATTCCACTTGTTGGCTCTGCCTACAAAAACAACCTTACAGTCACCCATGAGGAATCAAACATAAGGAATATCCTTTGTCACTTCCCAGGCACACAACCCCAGTCCCACTGCACTTATGTGCAGGGAAATGCCCTTTTGATGTTTTTCAGTTTGTTCCTATTGCTTGGGCATACTAAGATTTTAAGATGTTAAAACATGTTGACTAACAAGAAACCCATTTTTCAGATCCTATTGTATCTGATTCAAGTGGAGTCCATACTAATTTTTTTAAAAAGGTTTTTTCCAGCTATAGCTAATAAAACAGGTTTATCATGATGAGGCAGTAAGATAATCAATGAAATCAGAATGAGTAAAATAAAAAAAGAAGTATTAAGAAACAAGCAATTAACATGTTAATGATATTTCAAGTCCTATCCATCTTCAGTTTTTTTGCTACTTATTAGAATGGTTTGAGGGGAAATGTAAGAAATGCAAAATAAATGCTAAATACTATGCTATTTCACAACTGCTGTGTTCAAGATACTTTGGAGTTTCTCCCCTGCATCCTAAGACTAACACTTTGTTTAGACTAGTACTCTGTTACAATAACATTTTAAAAGTAAAATCTCTATGCATACAAAAGTAGTAAGTAAAGAAATCTTCCCAAAAATGGCCTTCAAGTCTGTGCAATTAAGAAACCTACTGAGACAGTTTGGAAGCAGTAGAGATAGCAAGCTTTTCTATTTGTTCCAAGAATGAAGTCACATCTATAGGTTCATCTTCTGGCAAAATTATCAGAGCAGTATTTGACATATCCTTCAGAATTCTTTCAATTCTGCATTCCAGGGTATCAGACGCTGCTTTGACTACATAGTCCACCTCCCTCAGGGTTCTGTAAACATTCTGAATAACTAAACAAGGATAACAAAATGAAAACAAATCATTGCAAAACACAGACCTCTTAAGTCTCATCTCCCCTTCCTCCCACTCACCTCTGCCTCCTCCCAGGTATTACAATAAAATCAGGAGTTAATGGCAAAGAAAAATGAAATGAAAGCCTGAAACATGATGGACTTGCTGTACTTTTGAATCTTTAGATTAAACCATCGTATAATAAACAGAACAATATACTTTAAAATATCTCTTCTTTTTGGTAACAACATTGTAATGAAAAGGATCAACAAAATAGAACAGGAAAAAGAAGGGACACAAGTGCCCAAAAATTATTTTGGTCCTCCTACATACATACACAGCAAAATGCAGTACTTTTGTAATTGTAATTAACTTATAAATTAAATGGCTAAAATTCCCCCAGCCAAGACTACAACCTTGTTAACCATTAGATTTCTTCTTTCATATATATGACCTAATTTACTTTGGAAAGAGATAAACTGAGTGCTTTAACAAATGTGTTTATTAAACAAAAGGTAAAATTGACTGTTTCTGAATAGAAAAATTCTTTGCCTTTCATACTTCCATTGCAAAATAGAATGAAATACTTCACCTGATGTCCTCTGTCACTATTATTACCATAAGGTATTATATATATATATATATATATTTCTACTGCATGTAGAAAAAAATAAATAACTACAATATCTAAGAGACAGATATTTGGTTCTTGTGCTCTGATCAGGCAAAGGTCAAGTAAAGCTGAAAGGTGACCAGCCCTGCCTTAAGCACTGGTCAGAGCCCTGTGCACCAGTGCCACACAGCAGAGCCATAAATGAACAGCTGCACAAACTTGTGCCACATTTCACTTTCAGATTTAGACTGTACCTGTTCCTGTTTATATTGCTGCTTATCCTTTTGAGGAAGAAAAGGGAAAGCCTAACACCAATCAAGCTCAACTAAAAAGTAATTTACAAGCATGAGTTATTGTTTTCTCATGAAACTGCAACATAAAAGTCTTGGTGATGGTTTTATATATGCCCATTTCAATGACACTTTTACAACAGTTAATCAATTTTATGCTGCATTTGATAGGGTTAAGGTTGTGTCTTACTGGTTGTGTGGAAAATCTCAATGCCTAATAAAAAATGTTTTCTTGGAAAAAAAATTAGGATTTGGGCTGAAACCTCCAACCTTGATTTCAGATATGTCACTTTTAGGATGTTCAGCATAAGTTACAATGTTTTTTTCATAGAAAAGATATCAAAACACCCCTGGCTGTTCTCTTATTGCACATTCTTGTAGCAGTTGAGCTAAAATTATCCATCTAAAGTGAAGATGTCAGTCCACAAACACATTTTTCACAGAGAAATTAAAATTAATGCAGGCATCTAACAGTAGTATCTAAGAGAACAGCTCACCACTTCTTCTCCTACTACCTACATTTATTAATGTTCAAAGAAGTCCATGACAGATGCAGCAGGCCCGGAGTAAGGGCATCCTCAATTTGTCCTATGAATGGCTTCATCAGTGGTTTCAGCACATCAGGGATCCTATTCAGATGTTCCTTGTAACTGATCAACAGGTTCTGGAGTCTGAAACACGTAATCATGCTTATAATGTGCTTCATTCAGATATTTGAGACACACAGATTTTTGGACACATTTTCTGTTAGTTTGATTTGCAAGTTCTGATCCCATCTTAAAAATAAGAACACTTCCCAGCTCTTCCTAACTCTAATCAGGCCTCTTTGTCCTTACCAACAGCAGAACCAGACTGAAGAAAGTACCTCCAGCAAAGTGACTGTGATCAATTTAGGGAATTTTTTCCCAAGAAAAATTAACTACAATTCAAAAAAGAAAAAATACAAACAGGAAATTGAAAACATGGCATTTTTGTTTCCATCTTCCCATCTCACAAGACATGGCATGAAATGACACTGCTTATAAAAAAAACTACATACAAACCACTTAGAACCCCAAATCCCAAAGAAAAAAAGCCCAATTTCTGAATCAAGGCTTACCAGTATAGTTCCATGAAAATGGAGCTACACAAAGAAACTACGTAAACAAGACTTAGAAGTAAAGATAATTCAAAGGTCAGATATGTATTTGGTTCTTTCTTTTTTTATTGCAAACATTTTCTGCAGTTTTTGGGTTTTTTTTCCAGTTGTATGGCAAAATCTGGGGCTGTTGCTTTTTGGAGGTCTGTAACACACAGAAGATTGCCTTGCACATTAAAGATTTATGGTTAGTTGTCTTTGAACACTCCACAGAAAATCAATTAAAAATGTTGCATTGTAAGAGTGAAACTATGAAAACTAACTTCAACAAAAAAATGGAGGAGAGGTTGAAGTATTTATGATAAATTTCATCCCTTTTTGTCCAATTCTAAAGAACACTTCTCACAAGGCGTTGCTTTTTTAAGACTGAACGTCCCTGTTTAGACAGTTCTAGAATTAAGAATCAGTATCCCTGAGAATGAAAGTACTCTTGCAGCAGAGATTTGGATTGTTACAAGAAACAGAAAAAAATTATTTTAAATCAACAAAAGTGATTCTAGATATTCAACATGAGAGACCAAGTTATAACTTAGGTGATGTATTACCTATACACATGTTCGGGCTGTGCTGTAATCAAGTGGTAAATTCCAGCTTATTTTTCTAAGAGGAAAAGAAATATTCTGATGTTAAGTGTAATGTTTTGGAGTGTAATTGCTATATTAGAGTGCACAGATGCACTCTGGTAATAATAATAGCAGCACCTAGAAGCTCCACTTAGCAGCTGTTGAATTAACAAAACAAAAACATGTAGGTGTTCCCAAGTAATGAGATATGTGTGTAAATAGGAAAAACTGCATGTTAATATGGAAATACACGGGAAAGCAATTAAAATTCAATTAAACTCCATCAAAGAGAAAAAGTAAAATAAATCAAAAGCAATATATGCAACAGACTCAAAGGTAGGGATTCCCATTTGCAGATGAGAAACAAATCCAAAAAGTGTTCACTCACTCCCTTTGATGTCTTTTAATCTGTTCTTCAGCTGCACACAAGATAAGGACAACATCTGGAACTTCAAAATGCATTTTTCTCAGGTATTTTGTCTCATAAAGTACTTCCAGGACCATTTGGTCCAAGTTCACAAATAATTCCTTCATGAAGCAGTGAAAAAAAGAAAGAGGAAATAAGACACTAGTTTGGTAGTTACATATAGTGTGATATAACTGGATCATATAAAGAGATGTGGATGACTGGAGAGGATTTTTAAAATAGCTACCCATGTTTCTTCTTCAACCTCCCCTACAAATATATGGGCTTCCCAAAGTATTAATCAGCCTATATCTTACACTGATTTCAATTTCTTGTGACTCCTTCCCTGTGCCCTAACCACTTGGCTCCCATGACTTTCCAAGTTTAATTCTTGTTCGGCAGTTACATTCTCTGGAAGCTAATTTGCTTCTTCATTTCAGTTTCTCCATGAGTGACTAGGGAGAAATATTGTGAAGGTTAATCTCTACACTTTTGGGGGCACTAAATGTTATTAAGATGCTACATAAATTTGAAAACTATGTTCTAGTTGTCCATTATGGAATCATTAGTACAAAAAAATGCCACATTTTAACCACAATATCTCTGCACTACATCAGAAAAAAAAATCTGTGAAGTAAGAACAGTAAGATTTTCTGCCTCAGCAGTTTCAAAAGCAAATTAATGAATTATTGCAATATATTCAGCACAGTGATATTGATCACTGCAGAAAAGACCATGTTCTAACAAAAAATTTCTTCCTTGACTAAAATTTTGGTTAACATAGAAAATAAACAAGTAAAAGATGTCTAAAGAATGTAGATAAGTCAGTAGTAGATATGTATTTGCTGGACACTGTCTCTTTTACACACTGAATAAGACTGAAGCCTTATAAGAAAGAGACATTATGAGACGTATCATAAATATACACAAAAAGGAAAAAATGTTCCTACTCAAGTAGGTAAGTTTTTAACTTTATTAAGGTTATTTTAATTTTTTCTTGTCTATCAGTGATATGACTAAAGTAACATGTAATACTACAACATTTAACAGTAATACAAAAAATAAATCATATTTACCTTGGTTTCTGGGTGCCTGGCAAGTAAAGGAGCACACAGAGCATTCCTAGCCTGGTCAGCAAACCTGCACCAGGCCCTATGATAAATAAGCTCAAATTCCAAAAGAACTGCAGCCATTTTATTGTAGTTCTTGATAACTTTTTTCATTTCTGGTGTCTGCAATTTAGGGGGAAAAAAACCAAAAAGCACCACTTAAACAATTCAATGAGTCTAACACAGTAGAAAGGACCTCCACTAGGCTTTTCCTCTCTACCACAGGAAAAAAAAAAGAAATAGAAAACTTTAAGTTATGCTAAGAAATGAGGTAAGACACAGAAACATAGCAATATTTTTAGGAATTCAATTATTAAGTAGTATTCAACTGCTATAACCAACATAACTCTTTTTCCTGATTTTTCCTCCCAATCTTGCCCATAGATCAAAGTCTATACCATGACCTATAAAAGGCACTAATGGCCCACTGAGAAAGGTATACAAATGAAAATCTTTCATGAAGCATAGCTAGTGTTCAAGGTCCTACTATTGGATGATCTTGGATACAAGCTGCTAGAAAAGTGAGTGTAGAAGTATAAAGTTCGTCTGTTTAAAACAACCTTGAAAGATTAGCATAAATCCTACTCTGCTAATTTCCAACCTTTAAAAGTGTGGTTTTCTTTTTAAGAAATGTCATTGGATGGTCAATTTTTCTGAATAACTGCTGAGCCCACATAATCTTCCCTGTTACCTAAAACACAGAAGATATGAGGTTATATTTTCATTAACTTAAAAACAGTCAAGAAGTAAAGTAATTTTTCTCTCTCATTTACTTCATTCTTACTGGTGGTATATTACGTGGTATAGGTGGATTTTCCTTTTCCTTCTGATAGAGTTTTTGAATAAACTCTAAGTCTTGGCTGTACTGCTGAAGAACAATGGTATACTTCTCATTAAGATCAATATTATTTTCTCCTATTTGTTCAAGCTTCATCAGAAATCCCAGCTTCTGTTCAGTCTAAAAAGGAAGATGGAGCATTTATTGCAGAAGAGAACAGTGCAGAAAGTCATTTTCCATACAGTATTTTATTAATTTAGAATATGCTATGTAAATTTGTAAGTTGTTTTCTAAGAAATACAGAAAAATCCATCCAGACAAGCTTGTGAATTTTATTTCTATATTTTGTCCCACACAGGAGATACTTACCCTTGTAAAAATGAAGAAACTGTTACCACTAGAGTTTGGGTTTTTTCTCTCAAAATGAGAGAAAAACTCTCATTGAGTTGACTCTCAAATCCTCACTCCTTTTTTTCAGCAAACAGTTCTGATAGAACACCTACACCTTTACTCACACTTCATTAACATCTCATATCATGATCAGGGCCTGAGCCAATGAACAGTATTGACATTAAGGAAACAGATGGCAGACATTATTTCATTACTCCTGCCAGTCAAACAGGAATAACTTAGAAATGCAACAGGAAACACCAGAATGAAGAAAGAAAATAAACTTCAAAATATAGAGCTACAAAATTGGTATGGAAAGATGGAACATACACTTGGCACCAAGTAAGAATGAACATTCCTTTACAGCACTTCTGCAAGCAACTTTTAGAGCATTTGGAATAGGCTTGGTGTCCTCCAATATTATCTCAGGCAGCCACCAGCACAGTACAGAACACTGGCAGTAATGAAGTTTAGCTGGAGCTATGACTACTCAGCCCTTCCAAGCACCAGAAGCAGGGATTTCAATTGGTAACCTTACTTACAGTTATGGTCTTCTCAAACCAGGAATCCACAAATTCTTGTATAGATGCATACAATGCTGCAATTTGGTTCTTAAATTCAAGGTAATCTTTTTCAAACTAGAATAAGAGCAAAAGAAAAAAATCATCCATAATGCTGCTTTCATTTTCCAAAAAAACCCTTTCTCTGAAGTTTTTTGGGAATCTGTTTTATCTACCTGGTGCATGTGTTCAGCACTGCATTAAAAAGAACAGGAACAACACCAAGCAACAAAGGCATTTACAGTCTAAGCAAAGCAAACAAAACATAAGCAGTGTTAGGTTAAATGATTAAAGCCTCATCTTCAGGGACACAATGGAGCACAGAGGAATACAGACAGGCCGAGGAAAACTCATAACCTCATCAGAGAGAACAGAGCACACTCACCAGCTACTTGCAGCCCTGCCACAGGAGAGTGCTCAGCTCACTGTCCAGGTATGAAACCACCAGAGGTGAGCAAACTGGCAGGCTCTCTAGAGCACCTTACAGACTAAGGGAAGTTATTACCAAATTTGGTGGCTCCTACAAGCAATTTGGAGTAATTTATCAGTAACAATTTTTCTTAAGAGTCCAAAATACTGAGGGTCTAACAAAAAGAGTTCAATGTAAGCTTCTCTCAAAGAGAGCACTGCACAAGCTAGGGAAGACAGTCCATGATAGATATTGCTCCAAACACTTAGGTGTAGAGAAGCCATGACATTTTTTAACCCTTCCAAATTCCAGTGGATAGTAAATGCCCTCTTTCACAAAGGAGCCACCCAGCAAGTATTAGAGAAACATAAACCATCAAACAGTCAGAAGAAAGCCAAAAGTACTCCAGAGCTAAATGTTTAAAGGAACGTTAATGACAGTGGCAAGCTTTAGTTCAGGAAGGCAGGAGAGTAAGTCAACACTTCTAGAACTTCTGTTGTGAGACCATTAACTCTACAAAACAAGCAGGCTATAGCTCAAAAAAAGCAGTTCAATTGCAGCCTGTACAGGATTTATTAAAACATGAGACTGGAGCATTTGAAAAGCCACTTTGGCTTTTATCATTCTGTTCAGCACTGGGAGTGATATGATTGTCTTCTCCCCCTAAAATGTGCCTTTACTAACTTTGCTATAATACTGCCATTATTATTATCTTTAATAATACTGAGTAAAACTTATAATTAGACAAACAGTATTTAGTGTGTTAACATAACCTAAATTAGTTTTCACTCTGCAGTTCAAAATTCATGCATCTCAAAAGAATCAAGTTTAGAACAAATTGTTTGTAGCATTACCTATCACACAAAACCTAGTTTAAAAGAAGTTAACAAAAACATTTGAAGTTAAATACAAATTTACCCTAACACTTCCAAATTGTATTAAAAGGTATGAGAGTATTGGTATTATTGTTACTGAAAAATAATATATGCATTTTTACAATATTCAACATTCTTTGCATAACTCCAGTGAAAAGCATAGAATTAACAGATTGCCACACAAGTGCTGAATGTAAGTACCTCTTTTTTCCTATGATCCAGAACATCATACTGTTTGGATTTTGTGTTTGAAGCAATGCTCTGGTACTGAGTAGTGATCTCTTCAATGCCTTCTATTTTTATACGCTGGAGCTCTAAAAGGCTTTCCATAGTATTGCTCATATCTGAAATTTTCTCCAAACGTTTACAGAAGGTCTCAAATTTTCCAAATATATAGTTTTCACTAACAATTTAAAAAAGCAACAGAGGGATTGCCATGAAAATCTCATTGTAACAGATTTTTTTATTTAACCCACATATATTCTACCAGAGATGCTATCAAGTTTCACACCAAAAAACACAAATCATACTGTAATGATTACATATCAACAACAAAAAAAAAAAATTAAACTCAGATATGTAAATGAGAAAATGCTTAATCCTTACATATGTCAATTAAAAGCCTTTACCGCATTTCACAGGAGTAACTCTTTTAAATAAGACATTTTTAGAAGAAAATGTGAATGCACAATACTAAGAAATGTCCTATGCTTTAAGTGTCAATACAGGTAAAACACTCCTTGGCATGAGAACCCAGCTCAAAGCTGACTGAATTCCCTGAGAGTGTTTTCATTCATATTCATGATTCAAATTTATTAGGATTTCATACCATACATATACATTTGTATTCAATTAAGAAATGCATAAATTCCCCTGAAGTTCCCTTGGACTTCTGCTGAATCAACTAGTGACTGGCAAAAATCTGGTTTATTCCTGAATAAAAATTAAAAAACCCACTCTGAAAGATCATATTCTGATTATAATAAGTTCTTCATTTTAATTTAATATTTAGCTTTTCTGTTAGCCAGTAGATATAATTACATCTCATTTATAAATTGTACAAATCAATGTGATTCAATACTGGAGTGAATTATTTACCTGATATCAAATTGCCTGCCACTTGGATTTTCCTTTAGCTCCTCCCTAATTTTCTGAAAGGAGGTTTGGTACTTTTCTTTGAGGGAAATGCATTGTTGTATCCTCTTTAGCAATTCTTCCCTGAAGAAGAAAATACAGAAGACAGAGAATCATCCTAAGGTCTTCAAAAGAGTGTATATATAAAAATAAAATATTTCAGTCAAATATGCAACTTTGCAAAATAAGAACACAAAATTATACTTTATATGAAAGACATTCAAAATATGATGTTTACATCAAAAGTTTTTTACTTAAACCTGTTATCTAGATTGGATATTTTTATCTTAGGTTTCATTGTCATCAATCCAAAACTTTCATGGCATAGACCACAAAGGATCTATACTGGGTTAATGCTGCCTACTGAATGCATGCAGTTTGGCCATTTCTCATCTTCTCTATCAAGTATTGGTGATAGGTTTTCCTTTGTTTGTTTCTTTGTTTTTTTTCTAAGCAGACAAGACTGGAGAAATATTTTTCCACGCTAAAATAAGCATGAGGAGAGTCTTGGTTTTTTTAAAAGATACACCAGGAAGAACTTAGTTCCTAAGGCCAAAGATAGTTACATCTTATACACAGTTGTTCATTAACCCTGAAGTACCACATGAGATATACAGATGAGGCATGGAAACGAGCCATAAGCCATTTGCCCCGGGCTGTTGCTCCACTTTGGCTTTGTCTTTCGTCTTCCAAAAGATCACTGGGAATTAAAATGGTAGTCAAATGTATAGGCTGAAACCATCAACTGGGACAGAGAAAAACTTTTGCAGGGATAGCAGGAGTAATTAAGTAAATGAGAAGAATGTCTCAGAAATAAATTTGGCTAGAATAAACAAAAAAAGGTATTCTACTTCTGTTTACATTAATTTTTTAGAATAAACATAACCAGTACTTAATTGATTACAGGTAATTTCTGAAAAATTCCCTTTATCTACACCAAAATACAGGAGGAATCAAAATGGTTAGATTTACTTTTATGTCACCTACCCTGTTACCTCAGAGTCACCTTTGACTTGGCTGGAATTTAAGCAGAGACATCCTAACTATCTGCTTTGATGAAGCTTATAACACTTTTTCCTTTTCGTGTCAATACCCATAATCTTACTCCAGTTAGACTATTCCAAGAGACTATTCCAATTATTAATTTTCTAGTTGACAACTTCAGATGTCATGTTCATCTTAACTTCTCTCTGTGGTTTCCCCCTTCTTTTTTGCATGAAAATAATTGACCTGCTCTTATAGTATGTGTTCTTCCTATGTTATCTGCACTTGTCATCCTTCAGATACACTTGTTCTGCCAGTGACATCAGAATTCACCACCCAATGGATAAGTTTCATACCAACACCTCTGTGCTTCCATTTATGCTGTATGTAGCACTTGGACAAGTAGCTGTAAAGCAGCTAACTCATCCGTTCCCTGAAATGTTCCACAATACAACTGAATTGTGATTTTGGTCCTGCTATATATTGTTCCCTTCCTCAAACTGATTTTCATGTCCAGTGACAGCAAAATATAAATCTTGGATGGAACTTTGCCAGTCTGTCCTTGGAGCTTTTTTATAAAGAATTTCAGCTCCCAGGTCCAAATTCCTTAAGTGTGTTTTGGTCTAAAAAAATCCATGGGGACAATATATCAAGTGCTGTATACTAGTATATATTACATGGTTTCCAATAACAGGTTTTTTCACAACACATAGTAAATTTGTTTTGGCAGAGTACTTAATTCTACACAGAATTAGTAGTTACCAGCTTAAAATTAACAAAGGAATCAGTGCCTAGTAGGAGGACAAAAGTCTACTTAAATTTACCCATTAATAATCTTGATAACTAATCTGTAATTTTAATTCTAATGTCAACAACAGAAGTTGAAATTATTAAAGTTCTATCACCTGTCCAGGTCCCAGATTTTTGAAACACCTTCACATAGATATGTCTTGCATGTGTGAATCATTTGATTGGTGATTTTAAGAAACAGGGATGTCATGTGCTCTGACGTGTTGTAGTACGGAGACGTACAGTAGATCATACGGACAGTGTTCATTAAACTGGGAATGTGCTCCATCACTGTTACCTGTAACAGCAAAAGAATAGGAAAGACAGCAATATGAATTTCCTGAAATTTAACAGTGGAAAATGTGACAGCTCTGGGAATATGTTTATCAGTGGACAATCATCTTTTTGTGTTCCTTTAAATAGGTCATTACAAAATGGACCATCCAATTCACTTGCGGAGACCTATCACACTATGACCAAGACAAAAATGAGGGAGAAGGGCAATGAATAAATGAATAGGTCTTTTACTCAGTGGGATTTTCCACAGGAAAACCAGAGGCTGTACTCTGCTTGCCCATGGCCTCCAGTATTTGAAGGTACTGTAGTCTGCTTTGCAGAGGAACACACTACCTGAGGAAAAAAGGTCATACACTGCTACAGAAGAGCTGGTCTGCTGAAGAAAGGACAAGGAGAAAGTTTGCCTTTGCTCATTTTGCCTAGATCTGTACAGAAGAGAAATCCAGAAGGGGGAGGCAAGGCAGCAATCAATAATCTCACTCTTCCTGGATACTGAACTACAGAGTTTTCTGTCCCACAGAAATATTTCACAGAAATGCATGCAAGCCAGATACACTGAGAACCCAGAATGAGAGACAGTGACTGGTCTAGAAAAGGATAAAAAAGTATGGTATCTAAAAGTCAAGTCCAATATGGCAGAACAGTGAACATTTGCAGAAGAGCAGTGTAAAATAGCACAATAGATTCAAAAGAGATATAGCTTCGAAAATATTATTTAGAAAGATTGTTAACAGCTGAATTATGTATAAATGTTTTGAACTATGCAAGCTTAGACAATTTTGTCTAGTGTCTGTATAGCCAAAATTCATGTTCTCACTTTAAAAAATGAACTCTGAGACCCATATGGTTAACAAAATAAGATTTATCAACCAGGATGACAGTGCTACCTACAAGAGAAACAGCTTTAACCTATAACAAAGTGGAAGCTGACCAATTTCAGCTCAACCAAAGGTTTAAGATAATTTTATGACTTTTGCAATAAAACAATCACAAGTAACTCCTAACTAAAGCATGCAAACAGGAAGAGGTACCATATATAAGACCCAAACTCACAAGGCAACTCAGTTCATTATTGGGTTAAGAAAAGCACAATCTGATGCTTAGTTTTTTCATACCATTTATTATCTTCTGGAATGATAACTACTTCCTACACCAAAGAAAAGGTATTATTGCTGGCTAATTCAAAATCAGTAAGCTCAATTCACTAATACCTAAGGAGTTAAGCAGTCCACTAATAATTAGGTGTAGGAGTTATATATTAAAAGGAAAAATAGCTTTTTTACAGCAACAAAAGCCCTTCCTTCCTTTTCTGAATTTCACATTAAGTGCCTTTACAAGACTTACAGGTGAAGCATTGGCAAGTGGACCAAAAAATTTATCCAACGTATATAAATATCTCACATTGTCTTTAGCTTCATTGGCAGCAATTGTTATACTACCATCCTGAAGGGATGAAAAAAAAAGAAAGGAATAGAATTATTACTGTGAAAATTTTCTGAACAGGTTCTTCCTCTTTTACGGCACACAAGACTATGATTCCATCTTGCAAACATTCTCCCACAGAAGTGCTTTCAAATATTCTATTTATTTTTCACATATGAAATAACTGCTTTTACATGCAAAAATTGGTAAGATCTTCCTGGTGGTCAGAACATTTTGGATGTGGTTTAAAGGAAGTCCTTACTTAGACCCACAAAGATTTTTCCGCCTCATGGATCCAACTTAGATTTTAGAATGGTTTCAGCACAAGACCCTTTCTACAGAACTTAGACAAGATCCCTGAAATGTACCGGGTGCTTCCCAACATGGTTTAATGAACACCTGTTAGGGACAATGACTTCACAACTAATGCCTGTATATCCTTATGTTCATGTCAGGTGGAATTATCCAGTACTTAGGGGGCTAGTTTGTAGGAAGAAAGAAATCTAGTTCATCACCCTTGGCTTGTACTGGCTCTGTACAGACACTTTTATCCAAATTCCACTTATCATAAAAGTCTGCAAATACGGTAAAAAAAAAATCAAAAACTTTCCCTGGTCTATTCTTAAAACAGTAGAATACTTTCTTAAGCAATAGAAGACCTACATTCTGGGGGGTAGGGGTGGGTGGGGGTCTCATTGACTGTATATGGTCTATAGCTTATTGTATTAATTGTAGGCTTGCCTACAATTTTGCCTGATAAGTTTACATTACAGATATCCACTTACATGAAGTAGCAGTTATGCCACTAAAAGTCAGCTCTCAACAATTCTAAAAGCATTATGATGGACTTTCAGACTTCTGCAATTGACCTGCAGAGGGTTCAGCTTGTGAGACACAGAAAAATGTTGTATTGCTGCACTGCTTTACTTTCGCACAATCATTCCATCTATTATGTTAATGAAAGACACATTACAAAAGCACTGACTTCTTTTCAAGTTACCTATTGAATTTCAGAATCATTGATGATGCTATATGTTCCAACAAATGGATAATAAAGCACAGTGCAAAACCAGCATAAACATTCAAAGCTATTTTTATTTTTAGCATTGTGTTCAGTTCTGTATGTATTACAAATAGAGTACCGTAATAATTTAAAAATTTAATTAGAAAGTAGTAATTACCAGTTCTTTCCACTGCTTTAATGTCTTTGATCTTGCAGCCTGAAGAATACTTATGATTTTCTTTACTCTTGAACTCTTGATCTCATCTAAAAGGCTTTGAAGAAAGAAACATATTTAATACTCTCTCTGGAATAAAAGTTTACACTTATTTTTTAAAAATCCTTTTTTTTAAGACTCCGTGAGAAATAATGCAGGGATTTGACCTGTTAAATGATGACATTCTTGACTTCCAGTGTTCCAGCTCTGCAGATGGACCAACATCATCAGCTTCTCTTCTTATTTGTTCACTCTCCACTAAAACTTGTCTGATCTGTTTGGTCCAAATCATGACCACTTCTTCAAGTTTCCCAGTGACCTCTGAGTTAGTGCCTTCAAAATCATAGAATTGGACAGTTTTATAAGTACCAAGAAATAAATACAGAAATTTAAACTACAGAAGAGAAATGTTCTTGACAAACATAATCTGAGACTACGTAAACTCAGCATATTCGAATCACCAACCAGCAGGAAAAGATTAGGACTATAAAAACAAGAGGCACACACATAATACTTGTATCTACCTACTCTGTTACTATTGCATATCCTTTACAATGGAAACAGTTAGAAATACAGTGAGTTTATAAGAAACAGTAGAAAGCTATTGTTGAAAGAGATGTAACTACTCTTTTTCTTACAAAAACACATATTTAAATAAATGTTTTTTTATAAATACATTTAATTTTGTTCCCAGAGTCAGACAACACTGGACAGGATTTTCCCAGTATCAAAGAAAGGGAATAGTACACACACAGGTATATGGATTCACTCAGCAACTACTTGGCCAGTAAACTAGGAGGAATACAGACAACTGCCTGCATGATATATCAAGCAACTACCTAATTCTTTAAGATCTATGAACTAAAGTATGGGCAAATGATTGATGGTTTTACAATTATAAAATCAGAAATCTGGCAAGACTAAGCAGAAAAATGTATACAGCTCAGGGAAATGTATTAATTCTTCAAAGTAAATTTTTACTAATGACATAACACTTGTTTTATAAACAGCATCATTGTGTTTGCTTTGGTGTAGGAATTATTCACCTGCAGTTATGTAGTCAGATGGGTTCTGTAAGTTTCTGACATAAATATCAATATCCACTTTTGTGAGCTGAATTTTATCTTCTATATTCTGTGTAGAGGATGACAAAGTACCCACAAATTTATCCACTGAATACAGAAACTCTTGTATCTGGCTGTTCTTCAAGCCTTCTTTTACAGCTCCCCAGTTCTGATTATTTTATGATTTATGCAAAAAAAAAAAAAAAAAAAAAAAAGTGAGGGTAACGCTTTATTTTGTTTTTTGACACAAGAGGTATTTTTCTGTAGAAAAGTATTTATTACTCATGGCAGTATATAAAGAGTTATTAACATGCCCTTTAAAATATACCACCCATTGGTACTTTAAAGTGTGCTTTGATTTAATTATTCTGTTAGACAAGAAGAGACAAACAAGCAAGAAGCTCTAAAAAATAAGTCTCTGACTTGACTCTGAAGTCAGCAGCCACTGATTTCACACTGGATTGTATTCTTTTCAGTTTTATTTTTCTCCTTCTGAACAGAGAAAACAGACTCTTATCTCCCTTTCTGCTCCTGGGGAGAAAAAATGACAGTGTATGGTAACAGCACGCAACACCATCATTCTCAGCAGACATTGAGCTTCTTTGTATTTCCCACCTCTGAACGTATGCTTCCAGAGGCAACTGAACCAACCGTGATGCTTTGTGAGTGCCACAGAATAAGGACAACTCAAAGAAGCTGGATATTCTGGATATAATACAGTGCTTGTTGTCCATGTTCCAGAATAAAGTCATGGACTGATCCCTTGTGCTGCCAGAAGGACTTGACACTTCTTTTAATTCAGATTTAATCTAGTTTTCATAAAGTCATCACAGTTTTTACCTTAGTATGGTTGCTATGTTATATTCTCCTTTGTCATAATAATTAAAGCTGGTACTATTGCTTGAAAATAAACAGTAGCCACATTAATTTCAAACAATTGTATACAAATTGCATGACTCTCATAAAGGCCTGTATTAGACTTGTATCTTCTTATGTCCTCTGTTCTAGGTCCAACTGATGCACAAACAGAACTGCAGCAGCAACATGTCTTACTTCCACATATTCTTGAGAAAAAAAGACTGATTGTTTGATTACCTGTTGGGATTTAAGTGCTGGTATCATGATCTGGGACAAGAAAAATTCCAGGCCCTGAAGGATATTTCCATTAATACAATCAAACATGCCAAAATTCACCTCCTTTGGGAAGAAACAAAAATTAACACAATGCATGTAAACTTCTGCAGCATTACACTATTTGAGTGAAATTTAGATACGTGGCAGACACATATACAGTCCATAACTAGTAACATGAGCATCTTTGAAAGTCAGAAAAAGCTGTTAAAGTACTTTCCTTACACACAACAAACTATGAGAGGCTGGAAAACCTTATGTTAGTTTACGTGCAGCATTTCCATAATTTAGGGTCATTACTTGAAATAAAATCTTCCGATTTAGGTCTTAGTGCTAGTTTTAAAACAGTCTAGTTTTTAATGGAGAAAAAAAAAAAGCTGCTCAAAACTTCTATGTCCAGCCCAGAGCCAATCACTGAAGGCTCTTGACAATGGCCACGTTACTAACCCAATTAAAGAAGTTAGTAATGCCTCTGTGATGACATATTTAAGAAAGGTAAGATGATGGGAAGCTCTCTTTCTTCTCCTGAGGGGTGGTGAGGCAGCTGCCAGGGCCCATCCCGGTGGTGGGGGGCCGCGAGGGTACATCCCAGCAGGGGCTGCCTGGGGCCACGCGGCCGGGGCCCTCCCTGAGGCCGGGACCGTGCAGCCAGGGCCTTTCCTGAGGCAGGGACCGCATGGCCAGGGCTCTCCCGAGGCCAGAACCGTGCGGCTGGGCCCCTCCCAAAGCCAGAGCCACCCGTGCAGTGCTGCTGAGGAGCACGCGGTCAGGGCCAGCCATACGGTGCCAGCAGGGGCCACATGGCCAGCAGCGAGAGACATGGCGAGCAATTCTCCGATGTGGAGCCCAGACAAGATCAACCTCTCAATTGCAACTCACAGACACCAATTTTCTTCCAAGTCAGAGGAAAAGGAAAAGTGAGGACACGTGAGGAAAACCAACACGGCGGCACAGAAGTCAGTGAAAAGAAGGAGAGGGAGGAGGTGTTCCAGACACCAGAGCCGAGATTCTCCTGCGAGCTGTGGTGAGGACCGTGACACAACAAACTGTTAACCTATAATTCATGAGGTGCAGGGGGGTGCAGAGAAACATGAACAGCCTGTGAAGAAGAGCACTCACGCTGGAGCGCGTGGATGCTGAAAAGCTGTGACCTAGTGAGGAACTTGAACAGAGAGAGAGGACCCTTGCTTTTAGAGATCGCGAAGAGAGCCTTAAATTCCAAACTAAAACAGCTCATCCCTAAAAGACTAAACCCCATGAACTAAAATGACCCACACTAGGCAGTTGTGGGAAGACTGCTTGGCCCATGGGAGGGACTCACATTACAGCAGGTTTGGGTGGGACTGCTCCTTCTGGAAGTTAAAACCACGCTAGAAAATTTCGCAGAAAACTATCTCCCGTGGGAAGGACACCACAGCGCAGCAGAAGAAACTCTTTTCCTTAAACATACTGAAGAAAGATTTTTAAGAAGTGAAATCCTGACCAAAACCCCATGTTTTGTTTCCTTGCACGGTCAGTAGAAAGAGGGAGGGACTGGGAAAGAAAAGTGTTCTGAAAGTTCTCTTTAGTTCTCAACACCCTTTTTACTTTTAATTCTGTTAATAATAAATCTTTATACTGTTTATGTTTTGAACCTGTTTTGCCTTAAAGTGTTGGGGTTTTTTTAATAATCCTTATCTCAGCTCATGAAAATGAAATTTTAATTTCCCCTCCTCTGCTTAGGTATAGCACAGGAAAATGAGTGAATAGTTTTTTGGGACTGCCTGGTGCTTAGCCAGCGTCAAACCACGACAGTCTTTATTCCCTATTGTCATTAAAATTTATATTTTAATGACTAATTAATAATGATTTTTATTAATTAAAATCTTGGGGTTTAATAATACTTCAGTAGCTAATTCATAAATCATTAGAATTTTACTTTATCACAAATACTTCCTCTTATGAAAAAGAACTTCTGTTAATCATACAACTAGACATTTTAATGAAAGCATTCCGTATTTTTTTTCTGACTCCAGTTACATGAATAAAGGTCTGAGAAAATATTAAGTACACTGTGAACATGATTTTGGTCCATGATTTTGGTCTTACCTGGGAGACATTCGATGCAGTTATAACTTCATCTGATGTCCTTAGGAAAAATGCACAAGTTCCTGTAAAGTCCTGTAAATAGGACCAAATACATACACTTAAAAAGAATACATGTATGCAGTAAAAGTAATTTACTTAAAAGTTTACTTACCCTAAAAATGTAAAAAAATTGTAAAAAATCAATTACCAAAAAGATAGTGAGCTTATTGCAGGATATTTGAAAATCTGTCGCTCTCAAATCAAATACTGTTTTTTCCCTGTCTGACATGAGAACATCAAAAATGCCCTTTTGGACAGACTGGTTCAGTGTTGCACATCTACTAAGAAAATGCAGTTCAGGGAGAGCTTGTGAGCTAGCCTACTTATCCATTAAACCTAATAAAAAACCTAACAATAATTCAACTGCAACAAATCTAAAAAGCCATTCTAGTTGGTCCAATTGGCAGAGGAATGAACCTCACTTTTCCCCTGAAAGCAAGAAACAATTCTGCTGTGTCTTTTCTGGCATTACAATGTTAACATAAGCTCTTTGAGGCCAACAAAAACAACAACAATCACAACCAAAATGAAAACCAAAGCATCACCATGCCTTATTCAAAGACCATTGTATATGGAAGACCCAATTTCCCCAAAAAGAGATGGAGAAAACCAAAATTAATTAGAAATCTTAATGACGACTCTGAATAGGTTGTTGAATAATGCTTAGATATTACAGGTGAGAGGTTATTTTATGAATTTGAATGGAATAAAGGATTTATTAAAGGTATTTTTGAGTAATGTGCAGTATTATTCGATGAAAGAGCATAAAAAACCACTGAAGAACTGCACTTTTAAACTAGAAGTGCACAAACCCTGGAAAATACTTAACACGTAGTCATTAAAAAATGTTAGGATCTGCAATTTTTCAACAAGGGTTTATTTGACCTGCTCTCCTCTCAGGTAGCCAAATCACTACTTCTTTACTGATGAAGGCCAACCTCAGCTCAAGAAATGCTGAGAAATTCTGCACTATGAGAACAGAGAGTAAGTACTTACATATCTGTCCAATAATTTTTAAAAATTGTATAACACTGCACAACAGTTATGCCTTTTCAATATTTTACTTTTTAAATGTCATCTAATGAATTTTTTCAACCATACCTCAGTGGAACCCATGGTAATGAATAACTTCTTCTGAGGCAAACTGTTTGTTGACCCATCTGACCTCGATGATGCACTCAACTTTTGCTAGCAATTAAATTATAAATGAGAGGTTAATAAAATAAAAACTGTATCATACAAATATGTTATCCATTTGAATATGTGAATTATAACTAAATCCATTCTGATTCAGATCGTAATTCCCAGATAGAAATAATGAGTTTTGCATTCTCTGGAGAATAAGCTTTGCCTGAATCTTACAGTCCCCAGCAAACAGTTTCACAGCTGCATTCTTTCAGAAAAAAAAAAAATCAAGCAAGAAGGGGGGAAAGTCTCAGAAAATATAATGAAATTAAATCTGAAGTCTTTCCTAGTGCAACTTCCTCTATGAAAACAAACTGAATGTCTCACAGAAAGAATCATATGCTTGGTCTGCAAAGTCATAATGTAACTGTGAATGGGACTCACAAGCAATGCCATCAGCTAGATTCTGCCAACAATGCAGTGAAATTTAGCTTTCTGCCCATTTCTTTAACCATACATCACAGAAAAACTTTCACTCTGAGAAGCCTTGCTGCCACTCATCCCTCTCCACTGAGATATATCTACAACCTCTTCTCTTTGAAGCAGCAAGAAAGCTTAAACCTAGTAAAGACCTACTTCCCATTCATTTTTGGAAAATGATCTGTTGAAACTTGGAAAAAAGTGACAGAAAATAATGTGGGAGAAGCTTATAGGTATATTTCTCTTCAAAGGTGAGGAGAGCCTTCTTCCTAGAAAGTCAAGTGTTCAGCTTCTGCTAGACTAAATGTATGATGTGTGATACACAGTGGTGGCTCCTCACTTCCACCCCAAATCAGCATCTGCTGACCCCTATACACAGTTTCAAATGAACACCATGAACCTAAGCTGGTGAAAAAGAGATATGGGAAGCAGCAAAGACAGGATCTTTGATAAATCTTGGTAAGGACATATCTACTACTCAGGTCAATAGTCTGCTGTGGTTGGTATTTTGTCTCCAAAAACAGGGCAAGCACATCTAATACTGCCCTGGAGTAATCTCCAATTCTCCAATGTGTTTGAAATCAAATTGTTGACAGAACAGTCAAATTAATGAGATCTCTTCACTCATCAGAATTTGGTGGAAGATGCTAGAGATGGCATTTATACTTCCCATCAGAAACATTTTTATGCTATGCTGCTTCTGAAACATAAGTCTCAGAACAGAATAGAATTTTTTTATGGTTAAAAGGGTCAAAATAAAACAAAATTAAATGCAGCAATGAAACGTTTCATTTAACCCAGGCTGGGCATTTATTTCTGACTTGTCAGTTAAGGAAAACAATGTCAAGATTTTTCGTTTCATCTTGATTTAAGTCAGAGAACAAGACATTTATCCCAGAAATGTGCATGCCTAGTCCCAGTGAAACGAAAAACTGATTAAACTGTTTTGACAGCAGAGCTCATTCTGTGCTTTCCAAAGTCTCTATGCAATTCCGGTAACACTCAAAAGTTCTTTTAGTTTATCTAGGTTATAATGATTCTGTAATTCATTCTTGCTTTTAACTGACGATCAAGAATTATCGATCAGTTTTTCTCCTCAACGAGCCCAAAATACCACCACAGGGTGAGTTACCTCTCCCTACCATGGCTCCTAACTGGCATAATTTGAAAGTACTGAGAAGGACTTCTGCAGTTCTGGAAGCCCACAACAGTTGTGTTAGACAATGTCAAGGTCACTTGGCACCTTCTGATATCACACACTCAGTGGAAGCGGAACAAATTATTTCACTCTTTATGCAGAGGCTTCTCCTTCTCAAAGGGAGGAAAATACATCTTGGTGACCACAACTGCCTTATTTCTAGTCACAGTTTTCCAAGCTTATTTTCTGCAGAATGGGACAGACCTGAACATGAGGCCACCTTAATTTAGAAAGAAATAGCATCATTTTTCACCCTCTTGAATGAGTGCTTTGTCCATAGTGGAGTTGGTGCAGTTCAAACCAAAAGAAGACAAACTGGTTCTTACACAGGCAGCTCCCCCATTCCCATAATATTTATGCTAGCTAATCTAGTATTTTAAACTCTGAATACCATGAACACTTTGTCTCAATTATCTTTACCACTTTTGAAGTCTGAATTTATACTCTACTTGGCCATATTTAAGTCTTCTTTTGTGAAAGCAAGACCAGTATCAAACTCTGCCACAAGGCATCCTCCCATTTCCACATAAGCCAAGATGTAAGTATTTAAACAATGAGATCCAAGTTCTTTGCACACTGGCAAACATAGGGAAAAAAAATCTGTTGAGATTTTTTGAACTTTGCAACAGTCATGTGATTTATTTTTTAAAAAATGCAAATTTACTTTTGCAGAAACAATAACGGAAATATACCTGCAATACATCTTGGTAAAAGAAGAGCAACTTCTTAAGTCCACGAGGGGCAAGGAATTGTTCTATTATTTGAAACTAAAAAAAAAAAATTAAAGTTGTAGTTAATTGTGAGGTAGTTTCAAAACACTGAAAATTTTGGAAATACTTCTTGTAACAATAATTAATATTTACCTTTTCATCAGAAATAATAGTCTCCTCCACTTGCTGCTCACTCAAGTCTATCCCATCTGCTAATCTTGATATCAAATACCTGTATCTTCCATCTATCTGAGCTCTTCTCTCCTGTTTGGTTACTTTGACTTGCTTGGCTAGTTCTTTTCTACTTTCACTGGAAAGTACTACACTTTTCTTAACAGCGGTCTAC
The DNA here is from genome assembly GCA_013397915.1 of Daphoenositta chrysoptera. NCBI lineage: Eukaryota > Metazoa > Chordata > Aves > Passeriformes > Daphoenositta > Daphoenositta chrysoptera. Next base: position 654,494 of record VZRO01002741.1, on the reverse strand, counting down.
AAAAGAGAAGTTTGTTACAGAGAGATTATTTTTCCTCACCGAAGGACTGTAATTTATATTGTTGGTATTTAAGCTGGTGCCATAAACTACTTCAAGCAAGAACATTAAAAAATTACATGTAAGGAATGTATACGGAAAAAACCCAGTAATAATTAACTTGATAGGCCAGAATTATTTCTCACTATAAAGCTGCTATGAAAACTCCATATCTGAAACTTCAGCTCAGGAATTCAGAACCAAATGTGGATCCAGGCTAAGGTCTAAATACAACTTTAGAACAATAAAGGCTCTGATTCAAATCTCAGCTTTGTGAATCCACGTTCCAAACTTCTATATGTCCATATTCTAGATTTGGGATTGATCTCTATACTGCCAGTATTTTCATATATAGTATCAAGTTATTACCCTAAAGAAAATAAATAAACCAAATCCCTATAAAATCAGTTACCACAGGAACAAATATACAATTGATGATTAATATACAGATCATATAAAGGAAGCAGCACAATTACAAAGAGGGAGATTTATGTAGAAAAAGGATTTTTCAAAATCCTTCTATCAGTGTGAACAAGACTAAAAATAGATATGGTGACTAACATTTTTAAGTCAACAGAAAATCTTCAGAAGCTATGTGGAAAACTAAAGATTTGCATAAGTAAGTAACCACACTGATCATTTCCCTCTACACACAGCTCCCACTGACATGAGTATCTGGGGTTTGGAAATGTCTGAAGTGTCTCTGTACCTCACAATTTTTACTGGAGAGAAAATAAAGATAAATTACATCTCTTCCCAGTACTCTACACTAATTGGAATTGTAATTAATCACCCCTACTCTTGGATTAAAAACCAAAAAAGCTGGCCATCTCCCACCTTTTCCTCCTACCATTTGGTCTTACCCCAGACTCTGAATGGATGTTTTACATTAATCTTGTCTCTACCTGCATCTTGTTGTGACCAGGAGGCACTAAGAATGTCTGAATACCTGTAGCTGTTGCTCAGCACCCTCGTGATGTCTCTAAAAGCTAATTGTGATTCACCACATAGGTCCCAACTCATCTATGTCAGTCTTTTATCATCTCTGGTTTCCATGTCAACAGCTGGATCTCTTATTTTGCGTATGCCTTCCCTGATGCAGTATGACCTTATTCAAGTATTCTTAACCAACATTAATTTAAATTGTGGCAAAGAAAGGATATTACCCAGTGGATTTTTTTTAAAAATTCACCCAAGAACCCAAAATCCCAGCAACACACATTGTGAGCACAGAAAGTCAGTGCCCTAACACTGTAGACACTTTTGAGTGGTTCACTGTTCTTTTTTCCTTGCAATTAACAGAGCTTCAGTATTTGACAAGCTTTTGTCAGTGAAGACTTAAGAAAAATCTGTATAGAAGAGCATTTAGCAGACAAAAGGTAGTTGAGTCACCACCTATTTTAGAACAAAAACACTTGCCGGAAGACCAGTAGTCAAAGACGATCCTGTGACAGCAGATCCTAGCTCAGTGCTCCTTGTCTTCAAGTTCCCTCCACGTCTGTGATATTTACTTTCTGTGTCTAGTTAAAAGAAATTACAAGTTCTAATTATTCAAGTACAACAAATGCATTTACAAGACCTACAGTGTTGTGTCTTCATATTTGCTAACTAACCTCTTCTCACAGTGGGGAAAATGAGACCATTTTATTTCTCAAAAAATGATATTTACATCCCATCATTGGCAGCAAATAAGATCCCCAGTGGAGCATGCAGTAATGCTTATGAGCAGCTCACTAAGCTTCCATGAATTACTGTTTAATCTATTTCATATAAATAATAAGATGGTGACTAAAACTAGAATTCTAATAGCACTGATTTCCATATAAATTTTCTACCAAAATTGTATCTCTTTTCATCTAGTTAATATGTATTGTATACAGAATCATAAAATGGTTGAGACTGGAAGGGATCCTGCTCAAGCAGGGTTACTTAGAGCCAGTTGCCCAGGACTCTTACCGTATGGCTTTTGAGTATCTCAAGAGGACGGGGACTCCATAACCTCTCTGGGCAACCTGTGCCAGTGACAGGTCACCGACAGTGTTTCCTGATGTTCAGAGGGAACCTCTTGTGTTTCAGTTTCTGCCACTGCCTCTGGTCCCATGACTGGACACCACCGAGGAGAGCTTGACTCCCTCTTCTTTACACCCTCCACTGAGGCATTTACATGCACAGACAAGATCCCACTCAGACCCAGCTCTCAGCCTTTCCTTGAAGGAGAGGTGCTCCACTGCCTTCATCATTTTCATGGCACTTCACTAGACTCTTTCCAGTATATCCATGTCTCTCTTGTACTGGGGAGCCTTAAACTGAACAACCTACTCCAGGCGAGGCTTCACCAGTGCTGAATGGAGAGGATGGATCGTCCCCCTTAACCTGCTGGCAATACTCCTTACCCACCTCATGGTATCATCAGCCTCCTTTGCCACAAGGGCCATTGTGGCCTCATGTTCAACTTGGTGTCCACCAGGACTCTTAGGTTCTTTCCTGCCAATCTGTTTTCCACCTGTTTAGCCCTCAGCTAGTGCTGTTGCATGGGCTTGTTCATCCCCAGGTGGGAGAATTTTCTCCACCCTCTCGAGGTTCCTCTGGATGGCAGCACAACCCTCTGGTGTACTGGCCATCCCTCCCCTTTATGTGTTATCAGCAACCTTAGTTCCTCTGGACTCTGCCCCACTATCCAGATGATAAATGAAGATGATGAACAGGACTAGACCCTGTACTGACCCCTGGGGTACACCAGCTGGTTCTGGGGGATGGACCAAAGGCTGAGCCAAGGTTCTCCATGCTGATGCTCACAGGACTGGTGCTGGTGCAAGTGTATATAAGGATTTGCTTCATGAAGTATCTTTGCAGACTTCTTAAAGGATCAGTTATGGTTTTAAGACTGTCCAATGCATTGTTTATTAATATTTTAGTATGTATTTCAGCACAAATGTGTGTTTAATCCACCTCAAGGTGAACAAGAAACAATTCCCAACAGGAGAATGTCAAAAGCCTTACTGAAGAAAAGGCAGACCATAGTCACTGCACTCCCCTCACCTACCAAACGAATAATTTCATTGCAAAAGGAAATGAGGTTGTTCACAGATTTTTTTCCCTTGCTGAATGCATGCTGATTACTCCCAGTCACCTTCTTGTTCTTCACGTGCCTGGAAATGGTATCCAGGATTAGCTGCTCCACCACCTTCCCAGGGACTGAGGTAAGGTCAACTAGCCTTCAGTTCTCCTTTTTGCCATTCTTGAAGGCACGAGGGGCATTAGCTTTCCTCCAGGCCTCACATACCTCTCCCAGTTGCCATGAATATCTATTTATTCAGTACTCTCTAATGTGATCTTCCACAAGGTCAGTGAATACATAAGCAAAGTGGACATAGGTAAGGAATGCACCCACAGGCAGAGAGGGAGATGGTTATGTTCAGTAATCTTTGAACTATTTAATCTATTACTACTGTTAAAATATTTCAGAAAAGAGATACCATACTATGTGTCATACTGTAATGTATTATGGAGTACTACTTATTACAATTCCAGAAAAATTGTTTGAATCATGTTACTGTGATTCAACACTAGGAAATCTGCTATGGGATCAGAGTTGCACTGTGGACGACCCTGTAAATACACATGCATATAAAAACATATATGCATTTGTTTATTTATATGTACATATTTATTTATAAAGCTGAAAACTGCACATTCAGCACACACAGTTCCTACACTGGCAGATTCAGAACAGCACATACCCACCCAGTATATATAAACTTAAACACTCTACTTAATAATTGGTTTCTCATTTTGCTCCTGGGGTTTTTTTTCCATGCAAAGCCAACATGAAGTACTTATTATTTTCTCCCTTACCTTTTTTTATAGCAATTAGAGGTGGACAGAGATCAATACGAGGTTTAGAAGAAAGTTGTGTTACTCTCAGTTGGTCTGATTCCTGTTGTGCAGAGTGACCATGAGGGGAACTGGGTTCGTCTCTTCCCCCTAACTCAGTCTCCCCTCCAACAGTCTCCTCCATCTGCACCACCACACAAAAATCAACCTAAATCAACAATACAGAAAACGACTAGACAGTGTAACATTGTAATAAACACACTTTCAGTATTTTTATCCCTGTCATAGCATCAATATGATAGACTAACAAGGAAAGGGGAAAAGAAATATCTGTACTTGCAGTCGGTGATTTAAAAAGAGAAGATCTAAGCAGCTTTTAAAATTATAAAAGCCTGTTACCAAAACTTTATTTCTAATTGCATAGCTATACTTTCTCTCCAGTCAGACTGCCGCAGGTGGGAACTCACGCCTTGGGGTACAGGTTAAGCTCCTTCTGATGCTCCTGCAGCCGCAGGTCCCACTGCCAAGTGCTGGGCACCGAGTGCCGACTGCGGCACCTGCTCGATCCCAAGCAGGTTTTGTCGCCTGCGGTCTTTCCTGGGCACTTGGAGCTGCTGGCAGCTGCTATGGCAACCCCTACACAAACCCAGCGAACAACCCAGCCCCCTCGAGGCACCTCGCCTGTCCCCATTTCCCACTGCATTCAGCAATCCAATGCTAATTTCGTAACTAGTTGTCTTTTGAAAAGCACCGTAGTTTTCTCTTGCGTATAAATTGAACGCTAAGCACGCAGCTTCCCTGAGCCTCAGCGATTCGGAGGTGCTGAGCCAGGGGAGGTGGCGGTGAGAGCTGCGTCCCGGCGGCCACACCGCGCTCCCGACACATCCCTTCCTGGCTCTGGGCAAGGCGTGAGGAGAGAGCCCAGACCACGGGCTGAGTGAGGCGTTTCCCTTCTCCTCTGCCGGGAAGAACAGCTTCCACACGGATCTGAAGGCACCGCGTGATGAGCAGCTTATCCACCCTCACAGAATCAGTTAGTTTGGAAAAGACCTCTGAGGGCATCGAGTCGAACCAGTGTGACCCAAACACCACCGTGTCAGCCAGATCATGGCACTGAGCCACATCCAGTGATTTCCTGAACACCTCCAAGCACGGTGACTCCACCACCTCCCTTTGGCAGCCCATTCCAACCCTTAACAACCCATCCCGTGAAGAAATCACTCCGCGTGCTTCGTTTTTTATTCCAGACGACACCCACTGCAGTGGGCGACCACTCCAACCCAAAGCTTCACCACCTCACAGGAGTCCCGAAGTTTATTTTTTTATTTTTATAACCGATTTCGGCGACCTTGAACCAGGCCCCAGGAGCACACAGTGCACCTTAACAACAAAACTGTCAGGAAAAAAA
>VZRO01002741.1:623683-648806 GCA_013397915.1 Daphoenositta chrysoptera | reverse complement strand
GCGGGGGCCTCCCCCTGGGAGCCTGTCGCCGCCGCTGGCTCGCCTCTGGAGCGTGAGTCCCGAGGATAAGGGTGCGATGGCAGCTGGAGCCTTCCTAAGTCGGCTCAGGACGTAGTTTTGTTCACTTCTGCCTCTGTTTTTCGCTGGAGATATATGTAGTCTTGACTCACAACTTCTGTGTGAAGTTGACATGGTTTCCTAAAGTTTGCTGTTTCTTTTGGGTGGTTGTACAAGGGCCAGTCTGCCTCGGCGTGTTAATTACAGTGTGCTGGCTTCTGATTCTGCTGACGAGGTCTGCTTGATGTGCCTGGGTAGTGGCTGTGTGGGCTAAAGGTGTTGTAACTCTGTGTAATGTATGCTGAGCTTTTAATGAGGGCAGTAATTCAGGATAAAGCTCTCTGCTGCAGAATACCATTTCTGTAGCAAATTCATGGTATTTTTTTTTTTTTTCATTTTAGATAGAACCCTTATAGCTTGGAAATGGATTGAACGAAACAAAACTGGAGTGTTCATTCCAAAGCACAAGTGATGGAAATAGATCTTTCATGTTTAGGTGAAGAGTAAGAAATCAAACATGGTTTGAGCTAAACAGGCCAGTAGTAAAGAAGTACGGGAGTTTACACTGTAGAAATAATTCTGGAATAAGTGCATATTTATGCATGTAATTTTTAAAGGTACTACAGATGTGGAACTTGAGACATAGACTTAGGCTCTTGCAGGCTAGCTCACGGGCAAAACTTGCCTGGAATATTTTTTAGCCATGATAAGTTCTAAAATTAGGAATTTTGCTAATGCTCTACAGAGTCTGACTGGGATGTAGTCAACTTTCTTTGTAACAGTCCGTACAGTCTGTGTTTTGGATTTGTGGTTAAAACAGTGCTGCTCACACTGCAGTGTTTGGCTGTGGCTGAAGGGGGCTTGTACAGTGTGAAAGCTTTCTCTTTTTCCTAATCTGCCCTCCACTCCTCTCAAGTACACTGGGGATGGGCAGAGATTGAGAGGGCGCAGCAGGGACATCTGACCCAAACTGACCAAAGAGAATTTCCTAGTGTATGTCACACTTAGCAACAAAATATGGGGGTGTGCTTGCAGAGTGGACATTATTCAGAGACTGGCTGGAGTATTAGTTTGCCTGTGAGGGGTGGTGAGTGATTTTCTTTGCTTCAGTTGTTTTTTAGGGTTTTTTTGGGTGCGGGAGGTTTCCACTTTACTTCATTTATCAAGCTTTCTTTCTCTTGTCCCACAAGTTTTCTTGCTTTTGCTCTTTCAGTGCTGTGCACTTGACACAGTTCTTCAGATCACTGTTCTGATGAGATTAAGTGATGTGCTGGATTTATGAATGCAGACTGGTCTGAAAATAGATATCGAATTTTAAGGAATAATAAGGATATGAGAGAGTATAATCGCTAGCTGTAGCAGCAGAATCTAAAATGTTCTATTTGGTTGCAAGATTAAAGACATAAAATGTTGGAAATAATCTCAAAGCAATGAGGAGCTCCAGATGTGTTCCTCAGAGGACTGTGGACACCATGGTATTGCATCTTTCGTAATGGGATCGTCCCTAATTTCTATTAGTAGCTAGTGAAGTTTGAGAGAACTCGTCTGCCGTGATGGCCAGCCGATGTTACCTTTTCCCATACTTGTTTGCCTGCATGTCTTGGCTTCACTGGAAATTCTGCTGGAGACTGAGGCGAAATACTTGATTAATTTTTCCCTGCACCCCTGATGGACTGGACTGATGCTGTGAGAAGAACTGAAAACAAGAGTAGGAAATTAAAAAATTATCCATCAGAAGTCTAAATGGAAGTGCTCTATAGTTAAGTCTCTGGGTTTGGAGCTTCCACAGCTATGTTTCTCCACAGTTTTTGGAGTAAATTTGACCTACTGCTGCAGGGGGACTGTGGTCGTCTCTGCTCCACCCAGTTCTAGTTCAGGATGAGTTAGGACTTTTGCTTGGACGTTCTACAAGATCCCATTGTGCTTGTCTCATTACCCTTTTAATAGGCCAACCTCCCCTTGGATTAAATAGAATCTGTTCTTTTAATGAAGATCTGCCTGTTTTGTGGTGGTGGGTTTTTTTGGTGGTATTTTGTAGGTTTTTTTTTTTTATTCAAACTAAAGGTTTGAGCAAGGTAAATGCAAAAACAGCAACCAAAAACATTTCAGGGGAACTAATAAGACTGAGTTAAGTGCTTTTAAATGCAATTCTTATAGAATTCCACTTGCTTCTCTTTATAATGTGGTTTAATGAAGCTTCTGTCAAGTTTCACTGCTTTTGTTGCCAAAGTTAATTCTCCAGTTGTTAACTTTGAAATGTCACATAGCCATCGAATGAAGAAAAGTGGATTTTTAAAAAATGTTTCATTTCTTTTCAGTACTGTGAAGTTATGAAGGCAATTTGAGGTCCTAATCAACAATGGAGGAAACGGATAGGGAAGCAGTTGCAACAGCTGTCCAGAGAGTAGCAGGAATGCTTCAGCGTCCTGATCAGCTGGATAAAGTGGAGCAGTATCGCAGAAGGGAAGCTCGGAAGAAGGCTTCAGTAGAAGCTCGACTCAAGGTACAAACTTGGATAAACCTCAGTGTCTGTGGTGCAGCATGAATGTACTTTCTTTTTTTCCTTTCTTCTGGTTTTTTTTTTTTCAGTCTACATTTTCAGCCAGATGGATAGTTTTAAAGCAGGGAGTTTAGTTTTTGCTTGGTGTCCAACCCAGAAAATTTGTGTCCTGAAAGTAATGCAAGCTAATGTTGTACATCTTATTAACATTTTATTCAAGCATTTCAAGTCTTCTTAGCTGGTGTACCTTCTGCAGTTTATCCATGGACAGCTATCCTTTTACTGTGTAGCCTGTCTGCCAACAAACCTTTGTCTTAGTGATTGAATACTGAACTTGTAACAAAAAATTGATGATTGCAACTGAAAACGGATCAGTCAGTTACCCCTCTGACTTTTGCATGGGTTTAGGGAAGATAGCTAAAATACATCCCATTCTTGTCTCTTGTGGAAGTGACCCCATGATTTTGCTCCTTCACATTGGTACATGTGAGTGGATGGACATTCACACACACAGACTTAGCCTGAAATATGAGTAAGGTCATCCTGTGTTTATTGTCCATATGTTGCTGAGTTCTGTGTTTTCTTCCTTCACTGGTATTTGCCAACAGTCATTTTAGACCACTGTATTAATTAGGTGGAGTAGAGTCTTAGAAAAGTGTTTTGGGTAAGTGTTTTCTCAGCTCAAAATGGCTGGTATACGCTGTATCTAATCTTATATTCCACTCAGTTTATCTTATAGCTATTTAATGGCTACTCCTTTGTGGGAGTCTGTATGAGGTAGAAGAAGACCAGTTTCCTTTCACAGTGAAAAAATTTGTTATTCATATAAAATGTGCCATTTATAGATAGAAAATTTCATGTTGATTTTTGTAGCACAGAAACAGAGTTTTTTCTGATGACTTGGACTGGGCTTTTTAGATTTAAGTCAGGAAGCATATAGGGTCTATTAATAATGGATCAGCTGTTTAATTACTGTGATCTATTTATAATATATGAGCACAGTAATTTGCCTGGCTGCTTTATGGACATGACTAAACTTTGTAAGTCTTGTAAATGCCTAAATCCACTTTATAGCTATTTTCCCTATTGTTTGCCTTAAATTACTTCAGTCATCTGTAGGCAGTCAGAAATACCTGTTCCAAAAAGAAGTTCAATACCCTTTAATCCACTCAGGATGCATTCCTGAAAAAGGTGCTGGTTAGTGATGCTATGGATAGCAGTGCCATTTTTCCCATGAGAATTACTCTAATGGATGGGAGCACAGAGAGGATGTAGGAAATACTCTTGGTGGATTTAAACTGTATCTATGTGTGGTGTGGATGGGGAGACATCAGGGTCATCAGCCAGAGGAGTTGCTGACTTCTCAGACTGGATTACTGCTTCATCTGAGTGAATGAACACATGGGAAATCTTTCATCTTAGTACATATTTCTGACTGGATACACTTTCTTTCATCTTTGTCATCATTTACTTCAGGTGAATCTATATATCCTCTCTATATCCTCTCCCATATATTTAGTTATGTCCATTTCTTATATCCCTCACTGCATTTCTTCCTGTGCAACATAGATTATTAGAGGAAAAACTGCTCTGAAATGTGTCAAACTCAGCAGTTTCATGTGTGAGACTGATGGCACTTAGTGAAGCAGTATTTTTGGGGTTAAGGAGCACAACTCCGAAATGATGTGTGGATGAGCACCAGGTAGCACTGTCAGCTGGTGCTTATGGGTTCTGTAGTCCAGAATGTAGGAGAAGAGCTTCTTGGACTTTCTTCCAGAGCCTGTAAAATTATAATCAGTGGCAGCCATTTTTGTTTGAGCAGTTGTTCAGTCAATGAAGAACTTCTCTGTGAAGAAACACTGTATAAATATACATATCCTAGGAAAGTTTCTAGGTTGTGGGTGTTCCAGAATATAAACATGCATGAATCCTCTCCCTTTTGATTCTTAGCTGCTGTGCAATGATGAATTTGAACCATAGGGAGACCAGGAAGCCAGGATTCTGGTTCCATGGCTTCATGTTGAAAGCTGTCACTTGACAAGACATAAAAGATAAGTTTTGAGCCCTTTTTCTGGGATGGCTTAGTTTTGTTTTTGTTTCTTTAATGCAGTGATGATCAGTCCAATCTAAGATGAATATGCATTCTAGGAATCAAAGTCTACAATGCTAGGCTGGGACATGCTTTTTTCCCTGTCCTATGACCCCATCCCCTGGTCCCAACTGACTATTAGAAGACAAACTGAACATGGATGGATGTCTGTTTTTAGAATTTTCCTTGTCCATTTGTGTCAGAGACTGGGATCACTGACTGTTTCAGTTTAAGATTATCAAGTTTCTGCAAAAGATAAATAGGCAAAAATTTGAATAAGTAATACTTGGAAGATCTGCCTCAGAAGAAATTATCAAAGCAGAAGTATTGAACATTTAATGATCATGTGATTTTTAAAATACTTTATGGTCAGCTGCAGAAGATTATGTTTGAGTATCATATTGAATATTTGAGTATCCTAATTATCTCAGTTCCTGTAGAGGAAAAATGTGTTAATGCAGCAGTTCTATAGATAGAAACTGTATAAAAATGCCTTAAAACTGCTTAATTGTGCTGAGTCTGCCAGGAAAATACATTTTTATCAATAAAATCAGCATGTCATAATTTGAAAGTACATAAATAATCTTAGTTTAAAAATCACTGCATTTTTCTGGGACTTTCCCAGTACATTTAAAACACAGTAAATGTTGTTTGCAGTTACCAGGATTTCCTCTTTGGCTTCTAGTATTCGACAAAAAGTTCCACAACTGTTCAAGCTTTTGGGCCTTAAAAGTCTGGCAAAAAATGTGTTTTGACCTTAGAAAAACCATTAGTGCCTCATTTTCTTTACTGGTTACTTCAAGTCCCTGAGTTATGCAGCTGAGTTTTCACCAATGACTTGCTTGTCTTTTGAAGCCTGTTATTTCTAGTTGCATTTTCCACTCCCCTGATTTCACCTTCATCACATCTTTTTGAAACTACATATCTAAAAAATGTGCTGTGGATGTGATCTGCTTTCTTTCACTCAGACATGCACTATAATGCATTTTCTGTAAAGTGTCTGGACGCCTGAATGATATTCAGGCCTAACAGCCTTTTTGAAGAGCCGTAATTTCAAATGTCACCTGTCACAAGATGTCCGTATCTTGTCCATATCCATATCCTGTCTTTATGCCAAAATAATCTAGTGGTTATATTGTTGGTCTGGTCGCTGATGTTTCACAGTGTGAAAATTTTATTCAGCTTGGGGTTTTATTTATTTTACTGAATTACTTTAGGTTTTTTTGTTTTTTTTTTTGCCTTCAGGACTTTTGGGGGTTTTTTTAAGAACATTTCAGAATTAAAATTGGGCTTTTTTAGAGCATTTTATGTTGCGATTAAAAATTTGTAATTGCTTTAGTAAAATGCTTTGAGAATCTGTACATACCGAACATTCTGATGAAACGCCTGGACTTTCTTTTGATATCCCCCTTTGAAATTATTTTTTGAAGGAAATGCAAAGAAGTCTTACTCCTTTGATCCTAGTTTAATATAGATTTATAAAGTTTATGGTCTATCTCCCTAAGTTCCTATGTTAGTTTGTGGGGGAACCAATTGGATCTGGGTCCTTTAAAACTAGATACAAATTCAGAACTTCAAAAAAATGGTAGGTGGGCATACCCAACACTGCACACGCGAACTTGCACCTTTCTAGTAAATTATATTTCCTTTTAATTTTTTTCTGCTGAAAGTGTTATATACTGAAATGAAAATCAAATCTTGAGAAATGTTGAAAATACAAAACTTATGATAATTAATATGGGTTCTTTCTTTGTCTGCTTGTATTTAAGGCTGCAATACAGTCACAGTTAGATGGAGTACGAACAGGTTTAAGCCAACTGCACAATGCACTGAATGATGTGAAGGACATTCAGCAGTCTTTGATAGATGTCAATAAGGACTGGAGACAGAGCATCAACACTATAGAAAACCTCAAGGATGTTAAGGATGCTGTAGTGCAACACAGCCAACTGGCAGCTGCTGTAGAAAATCTCAAGAATATATTTTCAGGTAATCTACTGTTCTTTATATAATCCATCACATACTGAAAACACTTTGAAATGGTGTTAACAGCTGTAAGGTTGTCAAGTAATGTTAAGAGCTTTAAACCTCACTGGCAACGAAGAATTAAGGAAGAATCATCTATGTATCACATGCAGGGAAGTAGCTGGTAACTATTTAATATAGATGAATACTAAATTGTGCTGTAGGAACTCCTAGGCTGGCCATCACAAAGAAGTTTGTTGCAAGCAATCAGTAGCTGGGATAATGTGTAGTAAAAAAGACTGAAATACGCAAGCAACAAACACAGAAAGAATATTTATAAAGTTCTGGTGTGTTGCCACCTGATCTGGACACCTATAGCAAGCCTGTTGGGTACAAATAATACAAAATGGCATTAGGAGGCAAAAACATTTTGCACCACTGTACAACTCTGAGGGTTTGCAAAAATGAAAAAAGATTAATGAGAGAGAATGTGTACTGTAAAGATATGGAAAATGTGATTACCTCTGTCATTTTGTGGAGCTGTTTTGGTGCACACTGCATTCCGTCTTGAATCATGATGAATTCCTTGCCAGGACTTTTCTACTTATAAATAATTTAACAGGGATAAACCTATCATACTAATTTGATTTTAATTAAATAGTCTTTTCTCTCCTCTTATCTTCTAATACTAATATACAAAGTGTACCTATAAAGGAAAATTGCTTCCCAGCCATACCAGGTTGATTAGTTTACTCTCTGTGTGTATCTAACCTTTACAGTATCAGATACAGTGTACAACTTGAAGAAAAGGGTGTTGTTTACATGCAATGTCTAGCAATTACAGACAAAGAACAGCAAAATTATGCATATTCCAATGTGGAATTGTTTTGGTGGGTGTTGTTTCGTTTTACACAGATGAGTGCTACTGAGACAATAAACCTTTTCAGTCTTTCTGAGAGGTTTTTAGTATGAAGCATCTCCCCCTGGAGTTGTTAAACAGTATAGTTGTTTTGCTCAGAGATGATCAAATGTTTTATAAACAAAGTGGTTTTTATCATGATTGAAAAGACAGTTACACAAAATCATTAGAACTTGAGCTGCCAGTTTTATCATTAGCCGCCTTTTTTGCAGTGACAATTTTTCTTAGGAAATTTTTCAGTTCTTTCCCCACAGGATCCTAATCTTCTTCTGTATGATTCCTCTAATACTGAAAAATAATAAAGAAATCTTCTAAATACTTTAGCAGCATAGGTAATTATCCCTATGCTTCCTTTGTGCCTTAAGCAGGCAAAAAGTGTTCGAGAAGGAGGTAAAATTTGGCATTTGCTTGGTTTATGCAGCCTCAGGTTCAACATAGTGCATGACTTTTAGTCAGGCAAGTTAAAAGCCTTTTATATAATGTGTAAGAAGGCCAGTACTGCAGTTTGTTTCATAGTAGCCTTTCCAGAATTTATTTATTTATTTATTGGCATCAGGAGGGAGAGAGAAATTGTGTTGGTGCTATGATCTTTGTTTAGCCACTGATCAAAATGGAGCAGTGTAGTTAATAATGTAAAAAGATACATAACATTTACTAACAGTTTTTGAATACTTAAAAATAATTTCCTTTTAATCATTTGAAAATAATTCCTGCAGCCATTCTCCAGGTGTTTTCTTTGTGCTTTTACTGTCTCATATTTATTGTTTGTATTTTGATAGCGGTGTTGTTCTCTATGTGATTTTTCTTCTTTGCCTGCCTTTCAGTTCCAGAGATAGTCAGGGAGACCCACGATCTGATTGAGCGAGGGGAGCTTCTGCAGGCTCACCGGAAACTGATGGATTTGGAGTGTTCTCGTGATAACCTGATGTATGAGCAGTATCGCATGGACAGCAAAAACACACATGACATGAACCTCATCCATACATACTTTGGGGATATGCAGAAACTGTCTGAGGAATTGGCAAAGCAGCTTTGGATGGTGGTTCAAAGGTCTCTTGTCACAGTCCGTCGAGATCCAACTTTGCTTGTCTCTGTTGTAAGGATAATTGAGAGGGAGGAGAAAATTGACAGGCGCATGTTAGACAGGAAAAAACAGACTGGGTTCATACCTCCTGGCAGACCAAAGAAGTGGAAAGAAAAAATGTTCAATATTTTGGAAAGAACTGTGAGCACACGGATTGAAGGCACTCAGGCAGACACCAGAGAATCTGACAAAATGTGGCTTGTGCGGCATCTAGAAATCATCCGCAAATATGTCCTTGATGACCTGCTGGTGGCCAAGACCCTGCTGGATCAATGCTTTCCTCCACATTATGACATTTTCAACAGGTTGCTAAACATGTACCATCAAGCTTTGGCCACCCGGATGCAAGAACTTGCTGCAGAGGATCTGGAAGCAAATGAGATTGTTAGCCTTCTAACTTGGGTTTTGAATACATACACTAGGTAAGGCCCCCTTATCTTTTCTTTTAGCAATAAATGAGAGGAAACATGCAAAACACAGTTTGTGTTAATATTTGCATGTCTGTTAACATACAAGAAGATAAAAAAGGGATAATATCAAATTAGCAAGTTCTTTATTATTCATTACATATTTTGCATCCTGGGAATTGCTCCTTAAAACTTGTTTGTATTTTCTAATATGTAATTTTGAGTTGCTTAAAGTTTTAATGCAGTTAAAGATCTACATGAAGCTACAGTCACCTTGTATTTGTGGACCAGTTTCGTGAAGTATTGGGAAGAACAGGAGACTGAGAGCTCTTGTGTGAAACGTGTTTGTTACGGCCACGGCCCCGGAAGATCTGTATGATTATTAACTTTCTATTGTTCTCTTCTACAGGGGTGGGACTGTTTCAGTTGCCTCAGTACTGTTAAATGGAAAGAATGTAGTAACTTCCTTTAGGTTTTCCCTGAAAACTATGTGATTATTTGCTTTTTTATAAGAATTTCAGCTTACAGATTGTTTTCTGTGATAGTCATAAGCTTATTTCTTTTAAGTTGTGTGATTTGTTGGGATAACTTAAGCGTTAGGGCAGGTTTGTTGCCTTTTTTTTTTTCATCCTCCAAGTAGAAACAGCTCAAATGGCAACTCTTGAGTTTTTGCTGGCGTGTAGTTACTAGAGCAACTGATTTGTTTGGGAAAAAGTGCTGCTAGCCTTTCTGTGGCTTAGGACTGTAATCCTGTTCTGAATAGCTGGCATTGACCCAGGTTCTGTACTGTGTGTACTTTTGATGTCGTCAGTTGTTCAATGTCACTAATGCAACAAGTTGGACACTTGGTGGGTTTAGAGTATAATAGCATAAAGCACATAGGAGATAATACAGTTCTGGAGAATTATAACCAGAATTATAACCAGCTTTAGGGTTTGTGTTCAGCACTCTGTGCTTCACCCTACACTGCAGAGTTCTCCTGGTTTTTCTTCCCCGCAAGGAGCTATCAGGAGCACCCACTTGTCCATACTTAGATACCCTTGCACGGTATGAGAGATGCAGCCTCTAATAAGGAGCTGAGTTAATTGGCCTTTTCTTCTTTTGAAGGCCAGAGGAATAACTCTACAGTGAATGAAAATCCCAGATACATGAGTCCTTCTCATGCATGACCCTGGCAGAAATCCTGTTCCCAGGCTCTTCATTTATGGCTTATGTTCCAGTAAAGCAATTCTTGGTCTTAAAATTGCCCTTCTACCTTTCCCCCAGAAAGCAGAGGAGATTGTTACTGAGTTAGACAATTTAGAGCTAAAGTTCTCTTAGTTAGTGTGTTCCATCATTGGAAGGGCAAAGGGAGGGAGCAAAGCCAGCGTTACATCTATTTGCAAAGCAAACAAATCTTGCTAAAGCAAGTCATGTGGCTCATAGCACCTGGTGGCTGAGTCTTGTGAAGAAAGGAAAACAGTGAGAGGAGTAGACACAGTACAGGATAGTTGAGAATGCACTTCTCCCTGCATATCTGCATGACAAGTGGGATGGAAATTAGAGGAAGTACCTTGAAGGAAAAAATCAAGACTTTGACTTTCTCTCTTCTCTAAAAATAAGGCCTGAGAGGGCCAGGTATCCAGAGTACAGGAATTGTATCCTTGTATATTACAATAAAGGTTACAAATAGGATGGTAATTACTGGAACAGATTGCCCAGAGAAGTTATGGATGTCCCATCCCTGGAAGTGTTCAAGACCAGGTTGGATGGGGTCCTGAGCAACCTGAATGATCTTTAAGGTCCAACCCAAACCATTCTGTGATTCTGTGAGAATAAGCCATTGTGTATGTTGGTAGTGCACAGTGGGAGAAGAAATCAGCTCAGGTTTCTGAATGGGAAGGTAAAGTTCTCAACAGGGGTATTTGCAAAGCTTATCAAGTCTCAGTTGCTGGACGTCTCTAACAATACAACAGAGAATTCTCCACAGACAGATGTTTATAATAAACTAGGAAGGAGGATGGACTATATGGCATTATGGTAACTGTGCATAATAAAGGAAAAATATAAATAATAGAATATAATTTCAATCTCTTTTCTTACAGGCTCAGGAATATGTTATAAGTGTAGGATGTTCAGTAGTTTTTATGGTTTCAAATACAAGAATTTTGGTATTTTAAGTTGGTAGCTGTAGTGGTTTTTTTCAGTGTTTTGAGATTTATTTTTTCCAGGATGTGGAAGCACCACTGTGCTGATTCACTGCATCTACCCAGAGAACAACTTCAATTTGCAGAACTATACAAACTGGACACTTGCTTAAGAATTTATTTTTAAGTTGCTATTTGTTTTTATTGTAGCCTCTGTGAATATAGAATTTGTGGTTTCCTTCTGAAAAGCACACTGTAAATGGAATATGAAACAATTTATGTTATTGTGATTGAATATATTTCCATCAGCTGTTAATAAAGCACTCTCTGAAGAGTGTGGGTTTGACTTATTGATTTTTTTGAGCATGAAATATTAAGACTTCTTGTTACATTGTGCTTTGGCATAGCTTTGGGGTTTTTTGATTACACAAGCCACTCATTGTATAATCTTATACAGATGCAAAATATTACTGGAAAGTATTAATTTCATATAATCCTTGTCAAACTATTTTTGAGGGTTGCTCTAGTTTCTTTCAAATCCTTTAAAATCAAGAACTTTCCTTTGCAAGCAAGCGCTCTTATACAGTAGCCGTGAAGTGCACCTTTGATTTATCTCAAAAGATGCCTCTTCCTCTTAGATTGGCTATATTCTCTACCAAGACAGGAAGCTTTTCTTTTAGTATCTTTTAATTTTTACATGGATGTGATTCAAGTACCAAAACAGAAGCTCATTTGAGGATCTGAGGACAGTAATTCATACTTGTTACTGATCTTTACTGTTCTAAAATTCAGAATGTGTAAGTTGTCTGTCATCACCTCTGAAATTTAAAAGATATATAATAATGTCCCCTACAAAGAGCCCACAGGCTGAACTAGTTAGCTTTTATTAAGTTTCAAGTAATCACTAATTCTTGTTCATAAAAGTAAGAAATGTATGGAAAGGTTGTATATTTAAATGTCTACAATATTTTTTATTATATGCTGGGCTGTAGCTTTTACATTCTGTTCTTTCTTTCATACAGTTTTATTTACATTTCTTGTAAATGCATTTATTATTGCAGTTGCTATTAAGAACTTTTTGAAATGTGTAGGTATTGGAAAATTGCTCTTTACAGCGAACATACAGAAGAATTTGTATCTTTTTTTAGTTTTTAACTTTTTATCTAATTTTTCTTTATTAATCTGCAATGTTTTATTATTTTTCTTCTTTTTTTTTTTAATTCAGTGTAGAGATGATGGGAAATTCAGAACTGTCTCCTGAAGTGGATGTAAATTCTCTGGATGCTCTGATTTCACAAAATGTGGTAGACCAGCTTCTCAGCAAGTATATGTCAACACTCACTGTGAGTATTAACAGTGCAAAGGCACATGCAGATGAGTTTATAGCTGTATTAGTACCTCAGTGTTGCTCCTCCATCAGAGAAAACTGTGATAAATGTGAATCCAACACCATTACTTTCATAAAAATTTTCATATCCTATCTGTAGGTTTCTCCATAAAGTCATAATCAGATGATTTTACATATGTAAATCATGGCATTTCAAGAAGTAGTTATGCTTTACAGATTACTACTAATAATTTATTAGACAGAAAGGAATTCCAGTCTTCACATGCCTAAATCCTTAGTGTTAGTATGTTAGCACTTAAAAAGATACTGTAGGCAGCTTGGTCCCTATAGTAACTACATCAACATTTGATACAGATGTGATCTTTTCAAGGTAATCAGGATGTTCATGTTTGCCAGTTTGATTCTTTTAACAGCCTTTTTCCTTTCATGCCTGTTAACTGCATGAACATAATTTCCTTTTGTGGATGCCATTTCAAGTGTATCTTAACTATAAAGGCACTGGTTCTTTGTTATCTTAAGAGTCACTAGAAACTGGTCAACTACGTGGCAAAGCAAGCATTATGTGATTGTCAGACCCACTAACTGCCTCCAAGAGTGGATATTTGGATAGCTGTAACTTTGGACTTGCTGTTCTTAAATTGTTCCTACTCCTTCTAACTTTAGGAGCTTTGCCAAGCAGAGCAGGGAATTTTTTATGCTTCTTTGGATGTGTCAGCTACTAAAACATGTCCAGCAACAGCAAGTACTTGGACTTTATACTCACCATAATAATATGAACCAATCTTGTAATGGCTCAAGGAAGTTGTCAGTAAAGGCTCTGCTTCCCATCAGCTTTATTAGGACTTTTATGCAAGTTTATTTTTCTGTACTTACCTTTAGAAAAAAAAGCACGTTGGTTTGTTTTCTCAAGCTACTTTTTCCTTGACTCAGGAAATGCCTTTGTATTTATTTTGTCCTCACTTTGCGTGAAAAAAGTACACCTATATTGGTTTTCCAGAATTGTTTTCTTTCCTTATCTACTGAAAAATATGTATAGAATATTGCTTTATGTTATTTACAGAATATAAATAAAACAAAGTTGCTACTCTGTTAAACAGAGTGGCTTTCTTTTTGCTGGTTTTGATTTTTGGCTGTATCTTTCTTTTAAGGCAGAAAATACTGAAACTGCCTATTTGTTTCGCTTCTACTTTATTTCTTTTGATGTTGTTTAAAAGTGTTTTTAAATACAATATAACTAGTTCTGTATGGGTAAGTACAAGTAATTGTGACTATCAACTTAAATACCGATGTTTACATCAACAAAAGTGTCATGAGAAATAAAATGCTAATAGATTTTAACAGATTTCTAGCATATTATTTTTCCAATCACCTCAGCTTGAAAAAAAGTCCTGGTACATGCTGATCTTAAGGTGAAAAAAGGCCCCTGGGCTGCTGGCTTAAAAGATGAATTATTCTTTGCAAGTCATACCTCATCAGAGCAGTTCCATGCTTACGAGGAGGAAAGGCAGTACATCATTTCACACGATTGAAGAGGGTACTATATGGACTTTTATGGCGTTTCTGTTTGTGCCTACTGGTAATGTGTAATTTTGCATGGCAGGGCACAATAATATATCTGTTACACGCTGGAAAGAGGTTTGAACATTTATATTACTATGGGTTTTAAGCAAATGTGAACAAAGCAGAAAAGAGGCAGAAATCATCTACCCAAGCAAGACAGGAATCAAAGAATCCAAATACATATTTAGCAAACATGCTGGTCTTTACTCTTGTGAGTATGTGTCATGCAGAAAACTGGCTTAATCTCCTTCTAAACCCAGTTGTTCTTAATGTCTGTTTGCTGTATAATGTGCTGGGCAGATGGGAGGAGAGCCAGCCATTGTATCGGTGGCTGTGTTCTGCAGCACTTGTGTTCCAAGAAACACAACCCATTTAATGTAATCCTGGGGTTTTGTCCCTGGCAGTAATGAGCACCAGTTTCCTAAAATGTAGGTGTAAAAGGAAGTACAGGCAGATATGTGCTATTTTTTCCTACGTTAAATATTACCTTAATATTTTTAGTTCGGGAATAATTCAGTTTGAAACCTAAAGCCTGAGCCTTAATAAATTCTTCCAAAATTAGTAAACACACTGATTTCTGACAAACTGACTTCCCTTTGTGTTAGGAGCACTCCCCTTCCAAAATGTGCCTAAGCTTCAAAATACACCATTTGTGTACTGGTACTAACCTTTGTCAATGCAAATTTTACTTTGTCTGTTACCTATATCCTGTAGGAATGACAAGAGTGGTCAGCATTATCTGTTACTATGCCACTCTTCATTATGGAAATGACTGCTATTCTAGATATTGTAGCAGGGGTTTTTGTTGTGTTAAATTAAGTCTTTTCTTTCTCTTGGTTGCTTTATTTAATAAAGTCTAACATCATTGGCTGGCTACGAAAAGCACTGGAGACAGATAAAAAAGACTGGATAAAAGAAACTGAACCAGAAGCAGATCAAGATGGGTACTATCAGACTACACTCCCAGCTATTGTTTTTCAGGTATAAGACAACTTGGTTATTCTAGAAAATCTACAGAAGCAGTACATGGATTTGGGGGAATGGAGGGGGAAGCCAAACTTTCTGGAATACTACTGTTTCTGTGTCTTTTGAAGTATAGTGGGGTTTTTTTTCCCTGTAGAGCTGTTCTTTGGAGGGGTTTTTTCTTTGGAGGTTTTTATTTACCTTTTTTACTTTAATGCTTAAAGACTTAGTTCTTTTTTATGTGTAGATTAGAAACATTTTTTTCCCAGCATGTTTAGATGTTATTTGTATTTAGTGAGCTGCTTTTACTTAGGTCTCTTGATGTAAAGCTGTAGTATAAGCCCACCAGATGAGATGTTTGTGACTTAGTAGAACAGTTTTTGTTAATACTGTGCTGAGTCAGTTTGGCATGTTTGTTAATATGGTGCTGAGGTAGTTAGGCATGCATTTGTTACTGTAAATTATTCATTATACAAACACCTTAATACTAGAATAAAAAGTTCCATTGAGGGTTGAAACTGTTGCTGTTTTAAACAGTACTTCAGTTAACATGAATGCCTGTTCGAATTAAAACCAGAAAAGATAAGGCTGTTCCAAAGATCCTAAAAAAAACAGCCACAAAAATACCCAAACCTGCACCACCCTGTTGTCGGTAGTGGAAAGTTTTGAAAGTGATCTTTATCAACCAGAAAAATGTCAACTTATTATGCTCACTTTCTAATTTTTCTTTACAAATACTGTGTTAGGTACCTTCAATGATAGATAGATTATCTCTCCTTCCTGCATTTGTTTCCCACTTACTTTTTTTCCAGTTTACACCAGGATTTTTGCTACATTCTTTCACATTTGTATTAGTGCCAAGGTTTACTTCATCTAATCATTTTCAGAAAGTGTGTGATATCAAAGAAACTGGTGGCTGATTATTGGCTCTAGTGTCGTGCTGAGAAGGACTGCAGTGTTGAGATCCATGTCACAGTGAAATTTTCAAAATAATCTTAGCATAAAAACAGCTCATGTTTCCACCTGGCTTTGTATCCTTCCTTTTTAGTTTCCCTCCTCAAACACAGTTGCCTGTAAGTCACCTAGCTCTTGTACCTGCTTGTGTTTCTAAAGTTTAGAGGCTCCTTTACTTCACTGTTGTGAGCTCACTACTTTCATATATGGGAGAAGCAAAGGGATTTGAGTTGTAGGGTTGTTCATTACTAACTGCAGGAGCTGACCTTAGAACTTTGATACACTGTAAAGCCAAAGCACTACTGAATTAAAGAGATTAAGTACTGTTTTGCTGAAGAAAAAAATGCAGCTATTTTCAGTATCAGAACACTGCAGAATGCTTTAATGATTGTCAGTTATGTACTAATTACACTTACGAAAATAGTGCCTTTTGGTTTAGTCAATGGGCTTGTCTGAAAAAAAAACCAACAAAGCCAAAAAAAAGCATATGTAGAGCTGGTGCTAGTGAGAGTCTCTGAGACTCCAAGATAGAAGTTCTGTCTTTGTTTTACCACTGATAAAGGCCTCTCTTTCTAATTATTTTTGTCCTAGATGTTTGAGCAGAATCTTCAGGTGGCTGCTCAGATAAATGAAGATTTGAAAACAAAGGTACTCGTTCTATGTCTTCAGCAAATGAATTCCTTTCTAACCAGGTAACATAATGTTTAAAATACAAATGCTTTATCCTACCTCAGTCTCTTTTTGTTTCTACAACTCCAATAATTATTTTTTGTTGGGATGTTTCCTTGTTTGTCTTATTTGTCTTTCTCCTATCGCATTCATGCCAACCAAGCTTTTCTTCCCTTTCCTTTTCTTCCTTTCTTCTCTTCCCCAGTTTCACTGCAGAAGTTCCTCTGTCCTGATGAGTGGCACTTTCAGTTCCTGTCTGCAAACGGCTCTTAATTTTTTGAGTCAGTTCCACTTTCTTTTAAATCTCAAATTTATACCTCTTTCTCTTAAGGAAGAGAGAAAACACCTCCTTGGCTGGGTTCTGCCCAGAACAGAAAGACAACATCACATGAGCAACACACTCTTTATAAAATACTTCTAAATACCTAACAGACCCTTATGGAGCATTTGGTCTTATGGGTGCATTTGAGTTATTACAGATTTGTGTCTGTTTAATGCCATTTCTTGTATGTGTTACAGGTACAAAGATGAAGCACAATTGTATAAAGAAGATCATCTTAAAAATCGTCAGTATCCTCAATGCTATGTTCAGTACATGATTGCAGTCATCAACAACTGTCAAACCTTTAAGTAAGTCTGCATATTCTTGCAGTATTGTGAGGAAAATAGCTATTCATATTTCAGTTGTCATACTACCTCTTTGCAGAACCTTTTCTTCTGTATACAGAAAGGGTTTCAGTTAAGATAGTTTAGCTGGCTAAACAAGGGCAACAGGTTTAAAGATAGTGCTGTTTTAAGAGACAGGTATTGTGATTGCTTTTGCCTTTGGCAAGCCAAGCCATTGCCCCTCACCAGTGAAAAACCACTTGTTATTCCAAGAATTTCATTGCCAGAGAAAAATTTATCTTCAGTTTCCAGAATTTACGAAGGTCATTTCAGTTAGTTTGTCTGGGTCCTGCCATCTTCTCTCACAGATCACCTTCAAGCAGTGTGATCAAGGGGAACTGAACTGGAGAAATGTAAAGACAGACTTTCTGTTAAGAGTATCAGAACGTGGCTCATGTTTCAGTGATGAGCAATCCAACTTCCTGTTCATCCGGATCTGCTGCCATTCGCAGGTCTACAGATCAGCAGTTTGCTACCAACACACAAGTAGTCTACACTGACCACTCCAAAATCATGCTGGACAGTACATTAAGGCTTCCAAAGCAAGCACCAGGCACTGTTTTCCCTTGCAAAAATAACTGTCTGCTATGTCTTCTTCTGTGTATGTACTCCAAAAATTTAATAGTAGTGTAATCCTGCATCAGTGTGTGATGAAAAGCCTTTTTTTTTTTTTTTTTTTGTCACAGAGAATCTATCATCAGTCTGAAAAGAAAATACTTGAAAAGTGACATGGAAGACACATTGTCAATCAGTCATGCAAACATGGATGCAATTTTAGACATCATTGCTAAAGAAGGATGCTCTAGCCTGCTAGATGAAGTCTTCATGGATTTAGAGGTTAGAACTTTTTTTCCTCAAAAAACCCAGAAGTATTATTTAGAAAGAAAAAAATAAATCAGAATGTAGTTGTGGAGCCTTTTGACTGCTAGACATATCAAATACGTGGTGTATATATATGGGCTTGCAAAATGTCAGTAAACATTAGTATTGTTCTTCACTGGATGTAGGAGACTGGAAGGTTGCTTAATTAGATTTCATGGGATGGCTTCAGGCAGGTGCTCTGTATATAATTAGTATTTTCTAGCAGATGTACTTAGTCTTATACTTACATTGTTGAATTCTAAGGATTATTTTGGAAACTACTGCTGATATTAAGTTTTCATTGCAGGTACAGTTCACCTGTAATTAGTATATTTAATTGATTCTGACAGTGGGCCCTTTCTGTCTCATAGATTTACATGCTTAGGTAGCTTCTGGTATAGAATCCCTCAGGGAAAGAATTATTAGTATAAAGAAATTGGGAGCATGGGGAGGGAAATTAGAGAAACAGCAGGAAATGAAGAGAGATGCTCTGGAACTTGTTAGATTTATGATAAAATTTTGAACTAATGTAAACACCTTGAATGGCTCACATGAGGAAGGATGTGGGAGCAGCATAGTTTAGAAATCAGTAACACTTAAAATTGTCTCCCATTTTTAGTAACTGCACTTATCTGATTAAACTGTCTAAAACCTGATCTGATCTCTTGTTTGTTATCTTCTCAGCCACACCTGAACGAGCTGATGACAAAGAAGTGGTTGATGGGGTCTAATGCAGTGGGGACTATCTGTGTCACTGTAGAGGATTATTTCAATGACTTTGCAAAAATTAAAAAGCCTTACAAAAAGGTAGGTGCAAAATATTCAGTGATACTTTGCTAATGTACTCTGAGCATCATGTTGATTTGGAATTTCTGAACACCACATGGAATTCTGAATTGGAATGCAGAAATTGGAATTGTTTCATCATTGGAAATGAAAAAGTGTTCATTGTCATACTGCAGAAGTGTGAAACTACTGGGTTTTTGTTCACAGCCATATAATATTGTCAAAGACAGATTTAAATTGCAGGACTTAGTCCAGGAAACTTCCTGGCATGTTACTAGTTATTCTCGTGAGTTCGTAATTTTCTACCTCTCCTCAGAAGTTTGTAGTCAGATAAAATTAGCTCTTCTGAAACTAGTTTTGCTGGTCTGTAATTACTTTTTTCTATAAATGCACATCATGTAATTCCTAGTTTTAATATATACAATAAAGCATAGTGAATTTGGTGCCGTAAGGGTTAACAAATGCATAGCTATGTTTAAAGTGCTCTTACAACAGCAAATGAGCTAGGTTAGGAGGTTTTTTCCCCTGTGGTCTGTCAAAGGATATCTGGATTTCTCTATTGATAGAAACAAGTACAATGATGTGGGAGATTAAAGGCAGGTTCATATAAGACAGTGTTAAATGGTTGTCTGACACTTAGGAACCTAGTAGAAGGTAGCAAGATCAGTATTTAGGTGAGGTCTTTGAAGAAGCTCTTACTCAGTAGAAGGGCTTAAAAGGTAGTCTCCAAATCATACACTTATTCTTTCTTATCTTAATTCTCAAAATGATAAAGGGAACTGCTCAGAGGTTCTCTGATGACCTCTTAACCTTCAGAATTTGCAGATCCTAGAGGCCTTATTATGTAAGTATATGTATTTTCAGTCCAGAAAAACTGCACAAAGTAAGTTAGGTCAGTCCCAGAATTAGTCTATATCCATGGAACAGCTTTCTTATCCAGATTTAGCTTGTTACTGTGAGGTACAAGTGCTTGGCATGAGTTTTGAAGTGTTAATACCAATCTCTGCTATCACGTATGTTTCTTCGTGTAGCATTTATTGCCACCTTGTGGGGAAGAAGATTACAAGCAGATTCTTTGGTATTCATTGTATCTGCTTTTCCAGTGTCTCCCAGCACAAAAAAACTCCCATAAAAGATGCCATATGTTCTAGCACAGTCTGGACCACACTTTTGTCTCCCTGATTTGTGATGGGATTTTTTTCTGGTTTTAAAATATTCTTGGGTAACCCTGTTTTGAAAGTACAACTTTTAAAAGCCACACGAACAAAGCACCTCCAAGAAGACTGTAGCCCAATGGGAACGACACAGTTCTGGAACAGAGGAAATCTGGATCTAAGTCATTCTGCTTTGCTGTTTTCCTCATGTGTAAATGTGTAAAATGTGTAAAATGTGTACATTGAAGGCTCTACCATAGCACTGTTGCTGCTGATATT
Organism: Daphoenositta chrysoptera; assembly: GCA_013397915.1. Taxonomy (NCBI): domain Eukaryota; kingdom Metazoa; phylum Chordata; class Aves; order Passeriformes; genus Daphoenositta; species Daphoenositta chrysoptera. The sequence goes on along the minus strand of VZRO01002741.1, from coordinate 628,419 downwards.
AAGTTTTCAGTTGTAGTGGAGCTGTTCTCAGTTCCTTTCCAGCAGGATGGGCCATACATGTCAGCCCCCCACAGTCTGTTCTGTGCAGTTCATTTTCCTTTGTGTAATTGGCATCAATTGCAGTGCAAGAGAAGCCATCCCTGCACAACCATTTAACTGGTATTTCTGCAGAGTCTTGAGAATAGAACATGAAATTGTATTTTTTAATGTTCTGGATGAGGATTGTGACTTCCAGTACTTCACAATCTGTTGTTTTCTCCCTTTTTTCTTATCTCCCCCCCGCCTTTTCTCTCTTTCCTGAAACCTTTTTTACAAATTTTGACCGAAGAACATGCTGATTGAAACTAAAATTTGATACATACTACTAATAAAGCATGATAAAAAGTTTGTGACTACCTATTATGCAAGTTTTTTGTTAATCATAAGTAACTTTGTCACCATGCTGAAGGGGAAGAAAAAACACCTGAGGACTTGTGGGATTTAAGGACTATCCTTACATTACTGTTGCAAAATAAGCATGTGAAGGTTTTGGGGTTTTAGTTTTGTTCTTTATTTCCAAACCTCAGCATTTCTCTTGCACCAAACCAGATGCTTCACCCAGGTACCAGTAGATATTTCCTCTAAAGAGACAAGTGCAGAACAGCAGATCAGTCAGATCTGGAAGATCTGAGAAAGTGATTGTTCTTTGGTGCTCCTCAAAAAATTCAGACGTGAAATTAAAGATGCTGTTTCTTGTAATTGGCACACTGTAAGGTAAAGAAAGATTTTCATTTCTGTTTGCACTGTGAAAATCTAAAACAACTCAATCTGTATTATTAGCAAAAACTGTGTACTGGTGATTAAGTGCAATTACACAGTTCAAAGCCTAAAAATAATGGCTACATTTACAGGTATCACTGGCATAATCCACCACCTTTACCATTTCTTTCAGACAATGACTCTTGAGGCCCATCGGCGAGTAGTTGTGGAATACATCAGAGCAATCATGTTAAAACGTATATCTTTCAAGAATGCAGAAGAGAGAAAAGAGGGTGCAGAAAGAATGATCAAAGAAGCAGAACAGTTCAGATTTTTGTTTAAGAAGCTTGCAGCTGTAAGTATTTGCTTTGGGAAGTCCGGTTAACCTGGTAATTTACAATAACCACACATTTTTACTGCCTGGGGGAAATGGCTAGAGTTAGATCTCCATGTCTTCAAAATGTTGAGTGACTTGGGAATATCAGAGATGCCAGCTGAGGGCACAGATGGAGTTTCTGAACACACAGCCTGGCTGCTGAAATTCTGGAGCACCAGTTCCTACTGCTTTGTGTTTATACAGTTCTCTGCAGCTGAATATTTGAATTGCCCCAGAGAGATAGGTACCCTAAATTCATAGTAGTAAGTGAAAGAAAAAAGCAGTCTAAAAAAAAAAATTAAAAATCTCTCTCTGCTTTTCCTGGCCAAAGGAAAGGCTGATGTGGCATCAAACAGATGCCATTACTTATTACCTGAGAAGCATGCAATGTGTGTATTTGGATCAATAAGACAAGTATGTTGACCCCACTTAAAGTCCAGTAGAAATAGAAAAGACAGGCTAAAAAAGGTATTTGAAAACCAATGTACAAGACAGGCCCAAAAGTTGGTATTGCATAAGGAACAGGGAGAACAGGGACCTTCAAGAAAGCTCCTAGGGCCAACAGATGACAAAATGCAAAAAGAATGCACAGAAGGATAAAGGCTGAAAAACTAAAGGAGTTGATGGAAGCAGTGGTGGAATAAATTAAACCATACCTGATCGGCAGAACCAGATAACCTTGAATTAAAAGTACTAAAATAGTCCAGAGTTTAAAAAGATACAGTTCAATCAATCATTTGCTGAAAGCTGCTTTGGTGGCCAGATGACTTGAAGAAATCCAACGGAGGGCCAGTTTTGAAGAAATGTTTCAGAAGAGATCTGGCTTTCATGTCAGTTATTCCTAATGTTTATGCTCTTAGATTGCCCAAAGATGAAGACTAGAATGTATCACCATGTGGATAAATACAACAGATTGTTTGTGGGACACTACTTTCTTCACTGATATTCTCAGAGTAGGTCTCTGAATGAAGAACAGGGAGAGAAATGGATTATGGTGACAATTCACAAATATTTTGGGTTTTTTAATGTCTGAAAATTCAGCTTTTTGGGAAATTCAAAAGCATTGTCAGACAAAATACTAACTAAAGGATTGTTTGTAGATTTGAGGGATTATTGCTATTGTTTTGGGGCACTTTTAATACTTTTTGCTTACGTTTGCAGGGCTCTGGAGAGGACACTGAAGGACTCTGTGACATCATTGAAGCCATTGCAGAGGTTATCAAGCTAACTGATCCTTCACTGCTCTATCTGGAAGTTTCAACTTTAGTCAGTAAATACCCAGATATCAGGTAATTCTCTTTGCCCTCAAATTTTAAAGATAGATAGATAACATCATAATTTCTTTGTGGTCTTGAGAAAATTTTAAAACTTTAAAACAATGTGAAAATGTGTTCATATTTTTCATATTTTAGAATGTAACCACTTTCTTGTGGAAAATAATGCTAATGTACAATGTATGTGAGCTGGATTAGGAGTTGCAACTACTTAAGTACTGCAGAGGAATACTTAAAATACTTCAGTTCTATGTTTTGGGAGGATAAAATAGGTTTTAGAGTCCTAAAAGCAGACAAAACAGTATTTTATATTGAGCAGGAAAGAGCAGTTCTGAGTGAGTAGAGATACAATTAAGAATAAAAAGTACCTGCTGAAACTAAGTGAAAGGATTGCCAGTTAAGGGCTGTTTCTGACAAAATCTTACTTGTGCAAAGCCTCCTAATCCCAGTTTTACCCTTTTCCTTTGGCAGGGATGACCACATCGCAGCTTTGCTGACAGTGAGAGGCGATGCCAGCAGAGATATGAAGCAGACTATCATTGAGACTTTGGATCAAGGTCCAAGCCAGCCGAATCCAAATTATGTGCCAATTTTTAAAGAAATTACAGTTCCTACTCTCACTGTGCCAAAACTTCTTAAGTAATTGACAACTCTGTGTTTGTGTGTCATTACTGCTCTGGGATCAACAGGTTTGAAATATTTGTGGGCAAATTTGGCAATGCTATTTCGAGTGAAGTTCAATATACATTGATACTTGCTAGGCATGTTTGTTTTTAAAGACTTGGACGTGAGGCAATGCAAGCTTTCTGAAAGAAGAAGGATTAAAGGTCATGTTTGAAGAACAAAGCTTTTAATGGCATGGGTTTTTTTTACTGACCCATTTGTTACAGCTGGTTTTGCTGTCAGCAAATACATTTTTCTTGTGGAATATGTTTGCACAGTGCACTGCAATGCTATATAAAGATATTTATACCAAAACCTGCAGAGCTGTATTAGTGCTGGATATACTAACATACATCACTTACAATACCTAAGCAGACTCCTTTAGAACTGTCTTTATATGGCACTGCATTGAGTGTTAATGTCAATCCACTTTCACATTATATTTTGTGTATGTACTTACTTTGGTGTAAAATAGTTTATTGCAGAAAACTTAATTATGAAATCAGTTTCCTGACTTTAAGGACTGAATGAAATTGCTACAGTGCAATTTGATTATAGGTTGAATAAATAAATAAAGACATAAGGTACAATTTTTTTTCACTGATTCACTAAAAACAGCATATAAAGCACACCAGTTCAATAAAATGTTAAACCATTGCTATGCTCAGCTATGATTCTTTGCATCCTTGTAGATTTACAGAGCATGTAAATCTTTTTTGTTGTTAAGTGTGAATAAAAATTGGATTTAATAGTTTTCTGAAAACACACAAGATACTGGCTTTTATTTCCACAGTAGTTTCAGATTAATCTAATTATAAAATAGCTCTAGACAATTGTGGATTCAAAATTCCTTGATGAAGGACACATTTAAGGCATTATCTGTTAGTACCTGCCCAGAGCTGTCAGAGGTAAGCACAAGGAAGACACGAGCCTACATTGCTTTGATTAAGATGCTGGAGTTTGTGTACACAACTCCTTTGGCCTGTGGCTGCCCAGGCCCGCTGCCATTCCAGCCCCATCCCCAGCTCCTCTGTACCCCTGAAGAGATATGTACAAGGTCAGCAGTTTGGACAAAGGATAGAACTGAGCCTGTGCCTTTCTTCAGTGGCAGCGACGGTGTGTCCCCAGGGATGGTGCAGTAGAGCATCATCTTCCAATCTCTGTGCTTGAGGGATTTTAGCACAGGAGGTCCTGGGGTACCGTGGGACCATAAACTCTGCCTAGAAGTTGTAGGTACAGGGAGGGGATTTGACTGTTTTTCGGAGGGTTGTGTTCAGCCCTCAGTAAATAATTCAGTTAAAGATCAGTGGGATGATACTAAGTTGGCCTGTACTCTAATTCCATCCTGTACCTGAAATTCTTTCCCTGTGTGCTTTAATCCTCACTGGGAAGCAGTTCAGCGGGCTTTGTTTCTCTCTGTATCCCTTCTTCCTCTCAGCGACGGTGCGGAGCCATCTCTTGGATGTTAAACTTACGCTCCTTCCCCTCCAGGACACACCAGCTCCCCTGAGCGCGGACCCCGCAGGGATCGGTCGCAGGGTCGGCTCCTGCCCTTGCCGGAGCCCTCCTGGCGGCTCCTGGCGGAGGAGATCGGCCGCGCCCCGCCCGCGGCGCTGAGGCCGTGCCGCAGCCGCCCCTCGGTGCCTGCCGGCGGGAGCGGCCGGAGTCCCGGCCCCGGCGCCGCG
>VZRO01002741.1:582984-623630 GCA_013397915.1 Daphoenositta chrysoptera | reverse complement strand
CAGAGGTGAGCCCCGCGGCAGGGGGACGTGCGGGAGCGGGGCGGCCGCTGCGGGAATCCGGTCACCGGGGCTTCCAGCGCGGGGTTTGGCTGCCCGGCAGCGCTGTAAACACCGCGGTGGTGCCCTGTGGGAGGAACCTGTAAGAAAGGGTTGAGGAGGAATGAGCGTGGCTGTGTTTTATAACAAGGGTAAAGGGGATTGATGGGAGCGAGAAGGTAACCTTGAGAGCACTGAAGTAATTTTTAACCTGAGGTTGCAGAAAGGATAGTAAAGTCTGGAGGATCAATGTAGCAGTACGGAGAAGGCTTGTAAAAAGGAATCTCATAAATGTTAAAGGAAGACTTTAAAGCTACCAACGAGAAGGCATAGCTGCGCCCAGGGGACGTTTAGGTTGGATATCAGGAAGAATTTCTTCCCAGCAAAGGTGGTTGGACCTTGGAATGGGCTGCCCAGGGAGGTGGTGGAGTCACCGTCCCTGGAGGTGTTTAGGGAAAGACAGGACGTGGCACTTTGTGTCATGGCCTGGTTGACACGGTGGTGTTCGATCATAGCTTGAACTCGATGGTCTCAGAAGTCTTTTCCAACCTAAATGATTCTGTGAAAGAGTCTCTTGAATTCACCTGGAGCAGAGGGACCTGCAAGGGAGTTGGCAAGCCTGTGCTAAACAAACACGCTGGCAAGATCCTATCAGTAAAGAAGCCAAAGGAGATTTCCCCATGATGTCATGTTGAGGAAACTGGGGAGGTGCCTACGTTGGATCCATTTTTATGGGAGATGAGTCAAGACAGATCCTCTGACACAAGCAGCAGCAAGAAGAGGTTAAGCAGTAGACAAACAGTACTAAGTTTCTAAAACTGGCTGATATTTACGGAGTGACTCAGGAATGGAGCAGCTTACCTACCCAGCCTGCTGTAAAACAGCTTCCTCTGAGAACTCGGCAGAGGCATGGGTGAAGCCATTTCTCTTTTTAAAGGGTTCAGAAAGAAACAGATCAACAATCTGACTTCTGCACCACGTTCACCAGTAAAAATAATTTTAAATAATGTAGTTAGTCAGGAGAGTTTTCCGGCTTTTGTTGAAAGTATTCCTGTCTGGCAGACTACTTTATAAATCCTGGAATATGTTTGGTAAGGATTGGATATGAGTATGATGGCTAGAATTGAAGCAATTCGTATAATCTGTATGCTTTCCAAAAATACTCAGACCACTGTCAAAAGGCCCTTACAGAAATTCAGTAAATGTAGAATGAATGGAAGCATTCTCCAGTGGATGGAAAACTGACTGAAGGGCGTGTGTGTGGTCATCCGCCACACTGACAGATGGAGCTCTCCTGGGATCCTTATGTAATCTGCTCAGGAGCAGCTGGGGAAAAAGAGAGTAGGTTTAGATTGGATGGAGGGAAGAAGTTCTTTACTGTAGGCGTGGTCAGGCACTGGAACAGATTGCCCAGAGAAGCTGTGGACGCCTCATCTCTGGAAGTGTTCAAGGCCAGGCTGGACGGAGCTCTGAGCAACCTGGTGTAAGAAGGTGTCCCTGCCCACAGCAGAGGGGCTGGAACTTGATGATCTTTAAGGTTCCTTTCAACCCAAACCGTTCTGTAGCTCTGTGATTCTGTGAAAAGAGGGTGAATGGTCAGGTGAGGTTTGCTGATTGCTGCAGTAACTGAGGCCTGTGAGAGCTTGCAGGAGCACCGTACGGTCCTGAACTGCTGGGCTGTATCACCCAGTCATGGCCAGATCGTGATCCCTGTGTGACAGGTGAGCCCCATGTGTCAGGTGGAATCCGGAGTAGGAACCTGATGTCCAGGAGGAAAACCCATTTTAATTTTGCGTAATTTTGTTTATAAAAGGAATGTGCTGACTGATGATGCTCAGCAGCAAGATAAGTAGGTCATAATGCATTTTCATGAAAATATCAACTTAGCACTTGGTAGCAGCTCATAAAAGGTAAAAAATGTTCACAATACTAAGAAGAGAAACAGAATAAAAAAGGGGAATACCTTTTTGTTATTGAAATCTTTGCAGCTTATGCTTGCAATTTCAGTGTTGCATGCAGGTTACATAATTCTTGGAGATGGGGAAGGAAGCAATAGAATGAACTGGAAGTGTTTAGAAAAAGACAGCAAGGACTAAAGGAAAAGAAAATCAGGTTCTGCGAACAGGGATCAACTGAGCAGGATTCTGCTTTGGAGTGGTAGTAAACGAGGGAAAATAAAACTGTCAGTCCAAGGGGAAACATCCTTGTATGAAATGGAGGGAAGTTCTCGCCACTTCGAGTTTCCCTTCTAAAGAAGGCATGATCATTCTTTATTTGGGCAGAAATTACTTAATTCATTAATTTTGGCATAGAACTTGAATCTGTAAGACAATAAACTGTGAAGGCTCAATAGAAGCTGGAACCTGCCTGTGCTATTTCCTCTTTGACCCCCTTTGAAAGGGGTCAAGGCTCTGCAGTCGATTGAGTCTTTCAGTACATTGGTCACACTAGTGACTTTCTCTCCATTGCCAACATGTGAGAGAATCTGGGTGCCAAACCTGTTGCTCCAGTTTGGGAAACAAGCAGCTTACTATTGTGACATTAGGCATTTTGTGGATTTAACCAGCATGTCTGCTCTGCAGTTCTCTTAAACAGAAATAAATAAAAATACTTCTTTGTGCAGAGTATGCCCGAACTGTTTCATTGTCAGTGTATGTTTCTGTGCAACTCTTCACTCATGAGTAAGCCTTGCAGTTTTCTTTGGAGCTTTTATCATGTGCCAGTGACTTTTCAGGAAAAGATTAATCTCATCTGGTGAGTAAGAACCAGAATGTTGAAGTCTTCAGCAAGTGAAACCTGTTAATTTCAGCCATTTAAAGCTTACTACCTGGTTTTGTTTTGTTTTGTTTTGTTTTTTTCCAGAGTTGATAAAGACAGGAGTGGAATAATATCTGATAGTGAACTTCAGCAAGCATTATCCAATGGTAAGTCTGTAAATGAGCAGTGAGGTAGTTCATCGTAAACTTTATGTAAAATTTGTTGTGGCAGTGGTTACTTGATGCCGTCATTCTTTGTATGGAAGGGGGTGGGAAGTGTTCCTACCACTGATTAATACTATTTAATCTACAGCTTAAGGCTGGAAAGGGAAAAAAATCGACACTCCTCCTAATTTTTTGTTTGTTTGTTTTAAACTGAGTATCTATTTTAACCGATACTGATCTGTATTCTAAGGAATGAAGGCGTGCACATCCCGTAATTTTTTTTCAGCTCTGCTTCCTAGAAATCATTGATTCCTGGAAACCAGTGATTCATATATTCCTTGCTCATCACTACTGAACCTTTGTTTTTTAACCAGGATCAGTGTATAACCTGGACAAAGCTGTTTACAACCAGCCTTTTCACTGCTCATAATTTATTTTTCATACAGTATGGTGCAGGAAATAAAGTATGTTCGGTGTTTTTTCTAACAGAGCAGAAAGATGCACTCTAGATCTAGGATTAAAACTTCCTAGTAGTCTGTCAGTTCCTTGATGTAATACTCAAAGAATAACGAGGGTATTGTCAAATAACCAATGGAAACAAAATAAAAAATGAAACATTTTTCCAGTAGCCTATTTTTACTTCCCTCCCATGACTCCGGGTGGGTAGGGTTATACTCTGTGGGGTTTTTTTTCCATTTGGAAATCTCAAAAAGGGCATATTCAGGCTGTTTGTCCACCTTTGAGTCCATAGCAAGTTCCCCTTCTCCCAAGGTTTATTCCTTTATCCTTCCTGTGCTTTGTGACTGAGAAGGGTTTAAACTGATGTTGTGAGCTGCAGCACACACAGGCTGAAGGGCCCCTATTTGTCACTAATTGCCTGACTGGAAATAAATTTATAAGGCTCGATCTAGAGAAATTGCAGTCTTGTAAATGAACTGGATTTACTAGAATATTTGTTTAATAATGTATCTGATAAATTAAAAGCCATGTATTGTGGCTGCCAGACCTGATCCATAATTAAAATTTTGAATAAAATCTTTAGCAAAAACTTAAGTTAAATTAAGTCACCATTTTCATTTACAGTGCTGTTTAGAACTGTGAGAACCTGTCATTTTTAATTTTACCTGCTGTTTTAAATTTTAGATATTTTAAATACCTTCTCATATGAACCTGCCATTTTTAATTTTAAATATCTCCTCATATGATTGAGTTTAAGGATAATAGGCAGTGATGACTGAGTTTTTTCTTTCCTTATTTACAGTGTAGATTAGCAGTTTCAGTGCTTTGCAGTTATGAAGAATGCCTACCAAATGAATTCACTGTTAGACAAAATATTTACAGAACTGTAACCTTCCTGCATTCCAAGAGATTTTAGATCTTGTACACCAAAGTCACTAACAATTCACTGTATTATTTTCAAAATATATCCTCTAGTGGATGGTTGTGCATGGCTGTTCTGCAATTTAACATGGGCTAAAAGAATGTCATGTGTTTATTTCTAAAACATTTAAAAAGTCTGCATCGTGCTTATTGAAATTTGAAGTTCAGTGTGGTTTTGGCAATTTGACATTTTCAACCTGTGAAGTTTATGCAGATAACAGTGTGTCTACCTGGGAGGGGCTGATCATCACTTTGTCTAACTGTTTGCACAATAAAATCCTATGCTTCCTTCTTTTTTTCTTCTGTGCTGCTGTGGGAAGTTAGTAGTAGAGTCAAGAGAGGAGAGACAGAAACAGTCTTTCCCTGTTTATTGGAACAGGCTGAAATCAGTACAGTTCTTCACCCCTGGAGCTGCTCAAATTTCACTCTGTGGCATCTATATGAGTCACTTGAATATTTCAAGATGAAATAAGTTAACTTTCAGACAGTATTTTCACTTTTTCCTCTTATTTTGTTCAGTGTTAAATGCTGGCACCTTACTAATTCTATTATTTCTTATTTTTGTGAAGAGACATACGACTCTAAGGTACTGATGTTCTCTGTCTAGAATGCTAAGCCTTTTCAGAGCCATTTTTGCTCTTTTCTTTCTCTGCTTACATGTCTCTTTACGTGCAAATAGTGACAGGACCCGCCTGGAGCGCAGGGTCCTCCCTCCCTGTGGAGCTGGGCCGCTGCACTCGACCCAGGGAAGCGGCGGTGCTGAGGATCCCCGGGAGAATCGTTCTAGACGAGGCACAGGATTTCTTTTCATTTAAAGCTTCATGCTTCCCAGTGCTCGGGAATGCTCTCAACCAAGTGAAAACTATTTCATAATGACTAGCCTCTAAATACGCAGAGAAGTAGAGCTCCTCTCCAGATGATGACTGCTCAGGGCCTTTCAAGCAGCAACATTTCTTGGTCTAAAAATACTAATTCGAACTGACACTTAATTGTTTTAGCAGTGGAGGTGGGATTTGTACTAAACAACTCGAAATTGCAATGTCTGGTTATGCCACCTTAAGAACCCTTGCTTTTTACTTCTGTCAGAAACTAAATGCCCTGGAGTAGTCCTGTAAAAAGGAAATGAACAGATGGGTTTTTACTGAGGAACAGATATGAGACCTTGATTGAGTTACAACTTAGAACACTTCTGCTCCTGTCAGTAGAAAAGAGATACTTCAGTTTAAATCTTGCCTTTTATCCAGTACTTCCTGACAGCCTGGGATGAAAAAGTCCTTCTTAGATCTTCCAAGGTTTGTTAGTCTTGTTTGTGGCAGCCTGAAAAATGCTGGTCTGTGTGGTACTTGTAAAGCTCTGGTCTGAAGTCATCTCTGAATGGTCAAGAACATTATTACTTATATATTACATATAAAATATTACATATTATACATACATAATATGCCAGCTCCATGTCATGTAGCTCTGAATTCGTTCTTAACTGGGTTTTTTGTTTGTTTTGTTGCATTTTTTTTAAACATTGCTTAGGATTGAGGAACTAAGTAATTCTTTCTGTTTCAGGCACGTGGACTCCATTTAATCCAGCAACAGTCAGGTCAATTCTTGGTGAGTGTAGTTGTGTGATGTGACATAGTCCTAAGATAATGTTTTGTGATCTGTTCAGATGATTGAGAATGCTCTCAATTGCTACACTGTTTGTTTTTTCTCAGATTGTCCAGCAATAGTAAGTTAAATTATTTTCCCTTTTGATTAGTACAGGAATGCCCTTTGCATACACACATGTGCACTTGTCAAAGTAGCCTGAGAAAATGTTACTGCGTAATTGATTAGATAGTAAATGTATTTTATGCATGAGGAGATTGTAATCTCAAATTTTCTAAAAAGATATTACATAACTAATCTTTGGAAGTAGTTTTTCTTGTCTTGCATTTTAAGCCTATGTTTTGCTCCAAAAATACCAAACAGAAGCTTTACAATGTTTGAATTTTGTTAGTTTCTAAAATAATTGCCATTGATGTGGAAGGTGATGGTGGTAGGTAGAAGGATAAAGACTCAAGCAAAATAAATCAAATATTTTCTATCACACAGTTCATAAATCCGAGGACTACATTTTTTGCTTTGTTTTCAGTAAGTTCAGCAGCAGTCTTGAGTTCCATCACTGTGTGACGTGCTTTTTGTATAAAGATAACAGTATCAGTAAGTCAAATGCAGATGAATATCTCAGCACTCTTGGGAATAGATGCAACAGTTTTTAATGTCACCTTAGAAAAGAACAATCCACAATGCCCATTTTGATTTATCACTGGATGATCAATCAAGCCCCCTCAGTATTTTTGAACTGAAAATGAAAACCCAGGAAAAATAAACATTCTGTGATTCATTCTGGTACTCTTTTATCTTGCTTTATCGTTTTTTTCTTCAGTGGATGACTGCTTGCTTTTTCTTGGCAGACCTTCCAAATTATCACTTGTATTTTAGCAGTTTCTTTTCTCTCTTCAGTACCTTCCACAAAGCATTCTTGTCTTCTTAAAATCCTGGCAGATCTTGCTGAGGAGTAGTATGACTAAGGTTTTATATGTGTTTCTTACTTTTTATTTCAGGCATGTTTGACAGAGAAAACAAAGGGGGTGTGAACTTCAATGAATTCACGGGAGTCTGGAAGTACATCACAGACTGGCAGAACGTCTTTCGAACGTATGACAGAGACAATTCTGGAATGATTGACAAAAATGAGCTAAAGCAAGCACTAACAGGTTTTGGTAATTCATTTGTAATTACAGTTTTTATGACTGGGTTATGTCATAGAATGAGCTGCTTACTGTTACTGTTGCAGAGCTGTACTGCTCTGACATAAGTGACTAAAAATGAGGCAGGTGAAGGGCAGCTCTCCTTTTAGGTATAAGGTACCTTTTAACGAAGTCCATGCCAGCAGCACGTTTTTTAAAGCTCTTTCCTTGAACAGAGAAGAAAGAAAACATTCCACATATGTCCTGACACATCCAGTTCCAGTGTCCTCTGTGACATGCTCTGAGAGCGTTACCAATGCTTCAGGCAAAGTCTGAACTTACAGGGTACTTAATAGAACTTGCCACTTTTTAAAACAAAGCCAGCTGTCCATGCTGCCAGAGCATTCTGATGGCTGAGGAACTTTCATTCCAGTCACTTCAATTGTAAAGATCTGATCTGCAGCCCTAAACCACTCCCTCAATCAAATAGTCACTTTAATCTGTAATTATATTTACTGTGACTCTGTATATAATTATTATTAAGCATGGGGTTTTTTTGCATGCCTTTTAATTTAACAGAGATATTATGGAAAAAAAAGCATTGTAACACCTTACTGTTTTCTGGTTTTGTTACACATGCCTGCTAAACAACCTTGTTCTTTTTATAGAAGGACTGCAGTAATTGAAACCTTTTAAAGTATTTCTCTTTTTCCAAGGTTACCGACTGTCTGATCAATTCTACGATATCCTTATTCGGAAATTTGACAGACAAGGAAGAGGACAAGTTGCTTTTGATGATTTTATTCAGTGCTGTGTTGTTCTACAGGTAAGAAAGGAGATGTACTTTGATGACAATTGAAAAAAAATTACCTTTTCCTAAGCTTTTCTGGTTCTCACTTCAACAGTGGATCTAAAACTTGCTTTTATTTAAAATAAGCCATTCAAACTAAGAATATGACAAGTGCTAGAAACATCTTCGTGTATTGGTCTTCATTAGTAATTTCTTTGCATCTCAAGTAAATTTGATACAATGGGTGAGGGACAAAGAAGTGTAAAATAGCCTCAGTGTTTTACAGTGTCTGTTAATTTAATGCAGACTTCAGAGCTGTTCCTGCAGGGGTACTGGCAGAAATACACAAAAAAAACCCCAACCTTTCAGTAACAGAGAGAGGGAGAGAGAGAGAACATGGAGGGAGAGCAGTTCCCTGTAAAGGCAGTATCCCTGTTAGACACATCAGTCACCTGTGTATTCATTTGTAATATAAGGCAAGTATAGTTAGTTATAGACTTGAACTCTGCTAAAAAGGGCTTTGAAATGCAGTATCATTCAGCTGATGTTAGTGAATCCATGCTGGTAGTTGTTCTGGTCCACTGTCCATAGTGCTTGGCATCTCTGGGGTTATACAGAAACAGCTCAGATAGCAATGGCACACAAAGCACATTTGTCTAGAAGGTGAGATATGCACAAGGTATGCATTGGATTCTGTTTCCAGATGACTCAAATGTTACACTGTTTTTCCCCCTGCTTTAAACCCAGTTATAAAAAGCTGCCTGGCCTATAAAGAAGTGCCTAGGTAGCCTTAGGTACTGTATCATTATTGGCAAAGAGTTATCTTTATATACAAGACTGTAAAATGGCTACAAAGGGGATGAACAGAAAGGGTTCATACAGCTGTAGAAGCCCAGGTGGCAAGGGGAGTATGTGGCAGCCTGAACCTTCCCCTAGAACAAAAATGTCTATTATTTTTTTTCCCTCCTCCTCAGAGGCTGACGGATGTGTTCCGCCGATACGACACCGATCAGGACGGCTGGATTCAGGTGTCCTATGAGCAATATCTCTCCATGGTCTTCAGCATCGTGTGACACTGATAACCAGGAATCGCACACTGGCACTACACAGACTGGAGCTGCCAAAGCATCCTCTGCTGAATAAGATCATTGATGTATTATAATGGATGTAACATCACATTCTTAAATTTTGTATGTTGGTAATCCCTGTCAGAATCTCTACTTGAGTTGGTTTTTATTTTGTATTATTGTATGATATGACCATCTCTGCTTACTGTAGTACAGAAAGCACAGAATCTAGATTTAACTGGTGCGATGTCGAACATAACCTCTGACACATATCCTGCATGGGAAAAATGACTCTTTAGAAATGCCAAATTAAAATAATGCTTGTTAGTTTATATGAATTGAAAGCCAGAAGTTGCACAACATGTTTTGCATGTGCCTTACTTTTTTAAGAGTTTAATGTATTAATTTTTAATACAGAATTTAAAATTAAGTAAAAATACTAAGTCAACTTTTAGTCTATTTCACTTTTGTACAGCTTTAAGGGGATGGTGATTTTATTTCTGTATTTTCATTTTCTACGAGTCAGGGGTCCCTCCACTTGGATGGCCTTTTTTAATTTTATTTTCTAGCTGCCTCCTTCTTCCAGGGTATCCTTGGGATGACTTCAAATACAACTTCTTCACAGCTGTGAAGCAGATCCTACTGCATCTCCCTTGATAAGTTCCCCACAAAAATGAACCCTGATTCTGAATATGCTCCCTTTGCTTAGCTGTCTCATGTAACATCAGAAGTCTTCCTTTTTGTGCTGAAGCACTTATTTGAAGTAGCCTTGAATTGACAGTCAGACATTCTCATAACTTTACCCTACATCTCACCATTTATAGCTGAGAGAGAGTGGAAAAACTCAAGCAAGACAAGTAATGACTGATTTCTGTGTCAAACACCATCTCTTGCAGTAACTCTGAAGAAGCAACTTGGAGGGACCAAAGAAAAGTTTTTTAAAAAAAATAAAATCAAAGTTATACAATGTTACTTCCAGGTCACCCTGAGATTGGCTCAGATGGTCAGAGAATGGTACAAATAACAGCAAGGTCAAAGGTTCAATCCCTGTATGGGCCATTCACTGAAGAGCTGGACTCAATCATCCTTGTGGGCCCCTTCCAGCTCAGACTATTCTGTGATTCTGTCTCAGCCAGAGTGTCTGGTGTCAGGGTGAAGGCAGCAAAGTGGCAACTGTGCAGTTATCAAACATCTGTCACGCAGAGAAGCTGCTACTTTTGTCAAGTGATCATCAATCAGACCATTAGTGACAGCTCAGCAACATTCTGAACACTCCTGCTGTGAAATATGTGGGGAGAGACCAATGGTCTCCATGGCATAAGCACACCAAAACAAGGAGTCCTCCCAAAGCACTTTGGGTGTCATCACCCAAAAAGCAAGGAATTGCTTTTGGCTGAGGAGGCAGATCAGGAATAATGACCAGTGTCAGAAACCACCTCATCCAACAGCCTTGGATGAACTGTGAAAGTTACTTATGTTTGAGAAAACAAGGGAAAAAGACTTCCACCAGTTACTGCTTGAATCTTCCCTCCCTAGAAGGCTGGGATGTTAACTAGATATGCTCTCTCCAAAAACAAAACAGAAGAGCCTCAAATTTCTGGGCTCTAAAGAGCTTCCCCATTTCTTTCCCACTAAGGAATCTGTCCTGTTGGATCATACACGCACATAATTACTGGTAATTCTGGGAAGCATTTTGAGGAATATTAATCAAGTCCAAGGTACAAACTAAAAAGCTGGAATCTGGGAACTTCCCGTGTTGTCTCCCCTGAAGGATGTCTCCATGTCCAGCTGGCCTTGTTCTATCTACTTCACTGCCCTTGGTGTAGAACAACTGGCTCCAGCACTTTCTAAAGGAGTATCACTGTTGCAAAGAATCACCAAGGTGGTTCGGGATTGGAAGAACTCTTGTCCCAGTGGGAAACGGACACTTCTAAAGGTGTGAAAGCAGGTACACCACAGACCAAGACACTGGCTGAAGAGGAGACCTTTATCCCCAGTCCAAGACATGTCCCAGTCTGGATTTTTATCACTGGCTTTTTAAGGAAATGTGAAAAGGGCTCAGGTGCATTCTCAGGACTCTTGCCTCCATGCCAAAGCCTGTGATGGAGCTGCACTGGTGCTGACAGATGCCAGGCATCCAGTGCTGCTCTGCAGGCTGTCAGGGCCTGCTTTGTGAAGGCTGTTTCTTGAAGAATGACTGCAGTTCAGACAGACGATTTGTTCTGCTCCAATTCTATACTACATGGGAGCAAGATATGGCACAGGGGTTTCTTGGGAGTAAGAAGTACTCAGCACACTGGAGTTCAGGAAAGCTGTAGTAAATCCATGCTGTCTTAATTTGGTAACAACGCCAACTCCATTTCAAAATGCACAAACTGTTTCCCCAGTGCAGGACTCTGCACATCAACAAAGGAGGAACAATAACTGTTGCCCAGAAGGAAAAATAAGAGATTATGTAGGTGGAAAGAGCATCTAATTTGGGTGGAAGTCATCCAGCTGCTGTATACCACTGGGGAATACAGTAATGGCAGTAAATGCAAAAGGGAGTGAGAAATGGGGAAAGGAGTTCTCTACAAGAACTTCAGATAAAGAGGTCTTAACTTGAATTGACAGAGTTGCAACAGTAATATTTTCTAGCAACATTTCTTCTACAGTTTCAGGATTTTAGTTGCACAACACTTTCTGTGGGAAAAAACTATGGTAGTAACATTTGTGTAAATAACTTCTGGTAATTTTATTTACTAGAAGTAAATAATCAAATACAATAACTGATCAATCCTACAGACTTTTAAATCAAAACTCTGGCAGACACTCGTGGTAGAAAAATCATAATTTTGCCTTTTAAGCAAGAGGGTTGACTATGTAATTCAGGGGATGAAAGTGTATGGCACGACTACAAAGTGTGTACCATTATAAACCACTCCAACACTTCAGTAACTATGAGCAGCAAAGGAAATAGTGAACAGGAATGAAAAAGGAAAGTGGATCTTTTCAGATGCAGAAGGAAAATAATGACAGAAGGAAAATTTTAGGGAATTGAGTTTATGTGCTTAATAATAAATTGTTTTGTTGAGTCTTATTAAAATTTATGTGACAAGATCCAAAATGGTTTATGACAGCTCATGAAGGCTAGCCCTGCTTCAGCACAAATATTTAATGCACGGAGACACAGTTCAGGCATAGGTGAGAAGAAAAACGATAGTCCACAATGCAGCAGTGAAAAGGAAAACAGACACTCAGGAGTAAAGTGTCTCACTTTACTTCTTTTCTTCAGCTTCATGTTAGCTGGTTTTAATTACATAAAGCAGACATCTAAAGCCAGGCATTCATAAGCACGTGGTTCTGATACACATCATGAACTGGTAAGTATTACTCAATTAGTATGACATTTTGATTTTTTTTTCCTGTTATTTTATCTGATTGCCTTATGGGTTCTACTATTTCTTAATATGCTTTTACCAGTAGAAAGAATCAAGAATTTTTGTTTTAGTATGGGTCAATCCACCAAATGAGTTTTTAAGACAATTAATAATTTTTTGATTTTGAACAACATGATTAAAATATCTGCATATATTTCACACCGTTTCTTACTCTGCAAAAATGAAACTAATATGCCCCATTACATACCAGTCCTCTAGAACAGATTACATTTTCCTCATATAGCATCACATTAAGACAGAGAATACCTTTGCTGTGACATCCTCCTTTCTTTGTCTAAATAGAAATGTAGTGTTACAATTTCTAAAAATATGCTAATTATAAACCCTCGAATTAATGGAACTGGCCTTATATTTGTGTGAAGAAAAATAAACCTGTATCTTCAATGAATATTCTTCCTAAGTAGGTAACATAAAAGTAAACCTTTCTTTTTCCTCTGAATTGAGAAGGGTATTCAAAGGATTATTAACTTTTTGCTAACAGAATAATTTCAACATATTTTCAAAAAATAACAGAAGATTTTTTTTCTGTAATATACTACAATATAACAAATACATTACAAAAAGCCTAAACAAAATAGTATGTTCATCCATTATGTGCAAGTTTGTGTTCCAGCTATATTTCACATGTTAAAAACTTAAAACCCTACCTCCCTTTATCTTTCCCAAGCCAAACACAGAGTCAAATGCAGTCTCTTTCCTGAAAGCCAAGTGATGGAGATTCTCAAATCTCATCTGTTTCCAGTTCAGCTGTTGTTGCTCCTTAATCCTTCTCTCTAGTTTCTATTAGCACATTGACGAATGTCTGAATATTTACTTCTAGAAAGGGGAGATAAAGACATTTACAGTTACTTCCATCTCACAATATTTCACATAATACAGCATAGAGAATGTGAAAATGAAAGTTTTACTATTAAGTAGCTACCTAGTTAATTAACTCATTCTAGTACCAGAAGCATAGTTTGCATTTGTCCAAACTCATGCCCAATGACAGCTATGCAGTAGCATATGCCCACTTCTCTTTAAATCCCTCTCATAATCTATTTCCAAAGGAGAAACTTTCATTTTGAATAGTCTATCACTATTCTCAACATTAATGACAATTTCTACAGTAACTGGAAAAAAATAAATCATGATGTAATGAACCAGCTCTTTGATAACATTTTTCTTGTTACCCCAATGGGTTTTGATCCATTTGGATTATTTATTATAATGTCATCCAGGTTTGGTTCTGGATGCATTCCAGTACTTTTTTCTTTACACCAATACCTTCCCTTCCCACCATTGCAAACCTACCAGTAACTCATGATACAAACTGCTAGTTAGAAAGATGACCTAGGACAAACCTTTCAATTCAGGAAATTTTTGTGCTGTCAATACCTCCTCCCACTCACTGCTCCATTTAGTTGCCAAGAGGCACAGTGTCCTCAGAGAGGCAACAATGCCTTTCTTCAGCTGATACAGATGTGAGCAAAATGAGTCAACTCCCCTGAACAGCACATCCTGTCTCTGCAACCTGCAATCTCCTGCTTATGTTAAAGCAACCATGCTGATTAACTCATTTCACATGCAAACTAATCACAATCTTACTTTGAAGTGCTGGATAATATGGAGTCAACTGTTTGAGCATCCTGGTCATTGTAGGTACATCCTTTCCTAGTAGCCTATTCACAGTGTTGGGAGCAAGACCAACATCAACTCCATTAAACATCTCTTCTGAGCTTCTGAACTGCTGGTGATCTTGGTACGAACCACTGCCAGAAAATGAGTCCTGGTGTGAACTCCAGTCTCTCTGGTAGCCTGATTTCTGATACCTGAATCCTTGACACCTAGATTCCTGCTTCCAGCTAGACTCCTGCTTCCAGCTAGAGCTCTCGTTCCACCTAGAGTCCTCGTTCCACTCATTCCACCTCGTGTCCTGGTGCCACCTGGAGCCACCTCTTCCTGAAACATCAGAATTTGCAGAAGATGTAAAAGTATTCACAGACTCATCGTTCTTGTAAGAGGAATAGCTTTGTGAAAGATAGTTGGTAGAGTATCTTCCAGATGAAGGATATGAGGCAGAAGAATTGGGATAGGGTAATTCTTGGTCACTTATACGCCTTGCTTTTGTACACACTTGTTGATTCCCCCATTTTGTATTTTCCCTGCCAAATGAGAGTCTGTTATCATGGAGCTCACTTCCTTGCACATCACTGGACATATATTCTGCTGAGTAGTCCTCCACTGGGCTGGTCTCATAGGAAGAGCCCCCAGCAGCCAAATTCCTGCCAGACACAGAGTGTCTGAGCTGTCTCAGCCATTCACTGATACCACTGACAGGACCATTAGGCTCAACAGCAGCAGAGTCCCTGAGCGGAGACACCATTGCAAAGTCATCAGATCTCAGATGACAAGAAGATGATGCATCATCTGTTTGGTAACTGTTAGAGTGAGCAGGAGCAAAAGAGGCATCTTCAGAATACTCTTCATACTGAGACAAAAAACCTTGATTCCAGTCAGAACTTCCTGAATAAATAAAGGGCAATAAAAGTTAGCAAAATATTAGAATTACAACTGCAAACACAACTACTTTGAGATTTTATGAAGTGTCCTTCTGTTCTTTTCCCAATTCCTGCCTTTATGTCTTACCTGAGCTTGGCATCTTTTCACCCAAAAATTCTAACACAAAATAAATCAGGAACAGTTACTGCTTGAATTTCCATAACCTTTACTGCTGTAACACTGTTCAGTGAGACAGCAATGTTCTCAGACAGTTAAGTCATTAAAGCTTCAGAAAATGATATCCTGAACTGACTCAGAGGGCAAAGACACACAGTACACCAGCTAAGAAGCACTATGCCTGGCCATAAAAGTAAATTTTCACAATCTTTGCAGTCTCAAGAGTAAACAAACTAGTGGAACAAAATATCTAAAATATCTAAATTACCTTTGTATTCTCCATCTGACCTGTAGTGTACTGGGATGCTTTTCCCTTCTGGAAATTCATCTTGAGGTACTGACATCAGTGGGCCTGAACTGTTGGTGCAATTAACCTAAGTAAAGCAAAAGGCCAGAATGTCTGTTTGCAAATGCAAGAATTTAAGAACTTCAACAATTCTAAAAAGCAATAAATTTCCCATAGAAAGTTAGCAAAGTACAATTTTAGGTGACAGCAAAGTCAATAGGAGAGATGTATTGTTACCACATCATACCACAATTTTCCAATTCTTCCAGTTATTTGGAAGAGGTACGTGTCTGGAGAACAGAAGGAGGTGTCTGGTGAAGACAGTGTCTCCTGTTTCAAATTTATTGTCTCATCTCTCTCATCATCACCTGGCTAAAATATAAAACTGGTACATATGCAAATCCTGCCCCCAGCTGGGGAATGCAGAATGGAAGGCCCAGTTGAGGGATTAAGCTACAGCAGCAATATTTAACTGGTGTTGGTGGCAGCATTTGCACAGAGACAGTTACTGTAGTTCACTTGACATGGAATACACAATTGCGGAAACAGTCTGGAACAGCTTCCAGAAAAAAACATGTCCTGCATTTTGTGAAGCAGTAGCTGCTAGAGTGATGAATCGTTTTTTCACAGATTCTGGTCCTTCTTCAGACTCCTTTTCCACAGGTAGTCAACTTCTTTGCAAGAAGCTATGGAGCTTTGTCAAGAATCTCTTACCTACCTTAGTCTTAACAGATTAAAACTCTCAACTGAGAGCAGAGCTACAAGTTATAAGAAAGACAAACGTACCCACATATCCACCAAAGAAGTTGATTTTGAACTTGGGTGGCACATTTGGGTGGCACTTAAAACCTCACTGATCTTAGAACAAAAGCTATCAAGCAAGGGACCAACACAAAAAGGTTACAACCTGTCATCAAGAAGCAAAAGGGTGCCCAGAACAGAACAAACACACAAAAAGCCAAAACAGATACATGATGATGGAATACTAAGAGAAATGTGCCATGCAATCAGTATCTTTGTTACTTAGAAATTGTAAAAAAAGAAAATTGAAGTCTATTTAACTGGGGGTTTTGACCCATGCCTGAACTGTTACAGTTTGGCAGGGTGTTAACACAGTGAGTTTAACCACTACTTTCCTCCCAATGGTAAAAAACTCTGGACAAGATTCTGTTACTTACTGCTGCTTTCTTTTCACAAAAGGTCTTCAAAGCCTCCGTGAGTTCCTGTGTAATGTGCAGAATAAGTGTTGCTTCTGAGTCTGAGGTGATGTGAAAAGTCTCCTGTAAAAAACATGGTTAGACCTGGTCATTAGGATGGCCAAAGTGTCATATACACAAATGGATGGAAGTCACACTTTGATTTTGGTATAACCTAATTTATACTATTAGTTAACATATGGCATATATAATAAATGTATACACAAATATCAAAAAATAAAATTGGGAACATAATTATGGCCTGATAAAAGGTAAAACATAAACATGGATTTGGGAGCCACTCCTGTACTGTCAGTCATAAACATTTTGTTGCAGATGGAGAAGGGCAGAAGTCCTAAATTTATGTTTTCTGTGAAAACTTGAATAAAAAATAAGCTTCAGGCTGATTAGTAAGTAAATTAATTTTTAAGTGATTATAGTAAGTTAAAAGAATATAGGCAGTCTTTTGTAAGGAATAGCTGTGATTCCTGTAGTTCCAATTAACTATCAAGTTTTTTGTAGTTTACCGACTATTCCTTACACTTGCTTTTTCTCTCTCTTTTTCTGAAGTCACAAGTAACCACAGCGTGGAAGAAATGAAGCACACATCTCAAAATATTTTACTTCTGATTTTGGTGTATAAACACAATTCAAATTAAAATGAAATTTTCCAATTGCCTTAGGTACAGAACACGACTTTCACAGAGTAAAATGTTGAACACAAATGGTCATGTATTTTCAAAAACTCAAAAGACAAACTGAGGCTTACTATGCCACTGTCAACAGAACTGATAAAACTTCCCCAATCACTCCAAGACCAGCAGCTGTGCTTTCTCTGGCAGCCAGACCAGACCAGCTCCTCTCGCTCAGCATTATCAACAATCCCTTTAGATATGGGCAGCCAACAGCCCTTGAGCAACATCAGTGCTGCTAATTAACACTGCTTGCCAGAGTGGCTCCTCAGCAAAGGGGAGAGTCATCCCCAGAACAGGCCGAGAGCTCACATTTAATCCAGCCAATTGTTCTGAGCTAAGCTACAGCTGCACTAATTTTTCAAAGGGCAGAGTCCATTAAAATAGAAATTAATGTTGTAGTCAAATGAGTTTGATCACTGATCAGAGGCTCCTTCACAATATTCTCTGCATCATACTGGTGAAACCTCACAACTCTCATCACAATTATTTTACATACATACCAAGAACTCCAGAGCTTTCTGTTTCCGAACAGGATCGTTCTGTGGGATTGTAGAACAGGGAAAAAAAATTTAAAAGACTGAATATTACAGTAGTTGTTGCATCATCTTGTACAGAACAAGACCTTTTAACCTTTTATCCAACAACAAAAGTCAACGCAAAGAAAAGATCCAATTTTAGGTCACGGCCATAAACATGTAACCTTAGATCCTCAATACCAGTAGCAGCTGGTACAAACACAACTGCATTACTCCCACTACCAGGAAGAACACATTTCACATCTAAGCCACACACCGACAAGAGCTGTCTTTCCCAGGCTTTACTCACTCAGGACCAAAATCATGTTTAAAAAAGTCAAGTGTTCAGCTGCATTTAGCATAGTACCTGACCAGTCTGAGGCCTACACAACCAACTCTGACACTAAGATAAAAGTGAGGCACTTCTCAGTGTTTGTGTCCAGTGCTGATCAGCATAGATTACTTCAGTGATCATTCTTAGTTTCACCTTTGAATTGGAAAAAAGGACTGTAAATCTTTAGATACATCTTAAGATTTAAACCAAACTTTCAGTTTAGAATACTTTTGATCTGAAGAGGGACAAAGCAGGGAAGGAGAGACTGCAGCACAGGCTGGGAGACCTGGCCTGCAGACACTGGCTCTGACACTCTCAGTGGCTCTGAACAGGATTTATGAGAGCTAAAGTGAATGTACTGTATTCTCTTCCCCTCTGCTGTGATGAACACAAAGCTCTGACTCATTAGTCAATTGCTTCTGCAACAATGTTAATAAAGTAGTAAATTAAGCCAAAGAGTAAACATTTTCCAGAAAAATGAAAAGCAAGCATAAAGAAACTCCTACAACTTGAGATACTTTGGGGCATGAGGACACTTGTGGGGAGTTACTGCTTCTACATACCTCATGCTTACAATCATCTTCCCACCTTAAAAGAAAGAAATACAATATTAAGATGCATTCTTAAAATTACTAAAACATTGGGTTTACTAATAGTATTTAGAACAAAGTATTTCCGATTCCAAATTTATATCACTTACCAATACTGGCTATCTTTCCCTAAGAAATAACAGTGTTTTAAATATGCTGCAAGGGTCCTTATTCTGACTCTCAAACAGATCAGCAGTACAGATGAACTTCTTTGCAGATCAGCTAAAGGAGATGACTAAAATAAAGGTGAGTTGCGGTTTTTTCTTCCTATATAAACAGCTTTTTATAAAACTTACTCAGCCAATGATATCCCAAATAGAATGGAAGCAGCTTGGAATTTCAATTGCAATTTCTTTTTGAGTGCAGTATTTCAAAAGCCATAGCTACTATTTCCTCACAGACAAAAACAAACAATTTATGGAAGAGCAGTAAGAACAGTGGAAAGACAATATGAAATATTTTCCCCATATGTCATGATGTTTGCTACAGAAAAATAGATTTAAGAATCTCTTTTGATTCCCCTGTGGGGGTAGTACTCTCACCTTGCTTTCTTCTCCAATGGGGCTAGAAAATGAAAAAGAATTATTAGCAACATCACAAGGTTTGCACCATATTACTGCAACAGAAGCATTACACAAGCAGAACAGTTACTGGCCATGAAGTGGCTGCATTTCTGTAAAAGGCAGGATTCAGCAGCAGATGGCACACGCTGCCATCTCAGAAACCAGCAGGCATCCTTGATGAAAAGTCTGTGGGACACCTGTGCCCTAAAGGCTTTGCAGGGTACCCTACAGCATCTATGTTCTGGCAGCTGAAAACCACACCAGAAGCCTGTATGGAATAAACTGAGGTGGGCATGTCTCCTCCATGCAAACATGTTACAAGGTTTGCGTGTGGGTTTTTTCTGAGTAAAGACCAGTGAACCTCAAAGCTGCACATACAATAGCTAAGTCTCCAACAAGAAGTTATGGGGTTGGAATGTCTAATCATCCCATCTCTGTCAGTGTATAAACATGAGGAGGGAGGAAGGGAAAGCTCAGCAAAATAGCAGTCTAAAACAGTAACTATACTTCAGAGAACCAGCTACTGCATGGTACATAACTTATCCCTTCTTAAGCATTTATCAGCACAGATGTTCCAGGATAAGCAACAGAACACATAACAATTCTCAGGATAAGTGACATCTTTGCCCCTACAAGACCAGGCTAGAAGACTTGTGTTATGATGTTAACCAGCTCCTGTTAACATGGTTAACACAAGCTGATGAAGCTGTAATGTCCATTTCATAGCTTGCACACTAGTACATGTTACCAAATTACCTTTCTTAATTATATCCTCAAACTCACTCTCACTGTCAGAAGGGAGTTTTGAAATTTGCCAATATGATCTAGTCTAAAGACATACAGCTGCTAATCCAGTAACCATGATTTACTTCTAAATAACCAGAGGGATTTTTTCTGGAATTCACTTATGTTGATCCTATCACCTAACAACAGCAAACCTCTGTATTGAAAGGCACAACACTTTTGCAGATGGCTTCCCTCCTGTACATTTCTCCAGAGCTTCATATCCTGTAGGACTGGGTGGGATGACTCTTTTTGATGTTACAGATTGATATCTGACCGTGTCTTCCACTTCTACAGAAGTCTGCTGACTTGACTGATGTCAGTTTACTCTGAACTCAGAAGTACTGAGGCAATTCCTGGGTCACATTCCCTCTTCTTCGCAAGAGACACAAACAGAGGTCAAAAAGATTTTCTGCCTCCTTGTTTTGCAGACCAACATTAAAAAGTACAAGGCACAGAAGCCACCAATGATCAATCAAAAAGAAAAAAGGCACTGCTATGGTAGGCTCCTACAGCAGGATTCACACTGAAATTCTGCTGATCTACACAACCTTCACCCATTTCAGTCAAACCTACCTTCCTTCTGGTATTAATACTAGGGTCAAAAGGTGTTAAGGAGGTATTCCTTCAGATTGGCCCCATTAAGGATCTATAGCACATCTACAGTAACAAAGGATGTAACTCAGCCACACATTATGAGAGAAGATGCTGGGTTTGTGTTTGTGGGTTTGGTTTCCATTCCTTGTTCCAATGGATTTGCTAAAGAACAGTAATTTCCACTTTCACCAGTGATTCAGGATTTAAGTCTTTTGATGACAGAAATGAGGTGGAGGAGACTTTATCACCTTATTCAGAGAAGGCCATCACGAACCATTTTTCATACTTTTTCACTTTCCTTGATGAGCAAATTACAGGAGCTGTCATAAATATCTCCAGAACCAAGAAGTTAAAAAACATCTAAGGAAGACTGGAAGTCTGGCAATTTCCTTCTTTCCTCACTTCAAAATCACAAAACCCAGAAACATCTCTGAAAACATTCTGTGGTATTACAAGTTGAATGTTTTACATCAGTCAAACCCTTTGAGTTCAACTAGTAAGTCAAATTAGGCCAAATGTCAATTATATCAAATCTACTGTATTCAAAAAATTCACAGACTTACATGAGGTAGCTGGTCTTGTGTAACCTTCAATCTAAAAATAGAAGAAATTTCATATTAGACTTTCTGATTAAAATTTCAGAAAAACAGTCTCTACTGCAACTGCCCTTAGAAAAGGAACAAGTACTTTTATTTATGCCAATATAATTAAATTGGTTCCTCACACACAGATAGAGAATCCTGTAAATGTAAATGAAATTTGAGAGAAAATTTGCTTGCATTTGAGAAAATTAAAGTTGCAAAAATTAAAAAATATTGAAGTTAAAGTAATGAAATTTCTAAACCACTGAATGCAGACACAAAATTTTCAATTTAAAACATCTAAAACCTTAAAAATATAAAGCTTTGGGGTTTTTTCTGATGGATTTCAATACTACTGTTCTTTTCCCCAGATTTTTCAGGGCAACTTTAAGTTAGGCATTAGTTCAACTCAGTACTACACTTCCTAGAAACACAAGAAATTGAACAAGCTTTGCCAGCAGTACTTTTAAAATTTGCTTTATCAAACATAAATGTACTGTACAAACATACAGATACTTTACATTTACTTCTAATTACCTTATACATTTTTAATCCTTCACTCTTCTCTAGCTCTCCTGCTATCCGTCTGAAAAATGAGACTTTGCATTCTTTTACATCTGTTGGTTTTCTCTTCAATTTATCTGGAAATTCTTTAGACTGTAAATAAAACCAGCTTGAAAAGGTTATTATCAAAATTTACCACAATATTGAAAAGTTTACACATTTCACCTTCTGGACAAGCTTCCACAAGACTAAACATTGATTTGAACATTATGAGCTAATTTCTTCTCTGCAACACATCTAATCAAATTTTAGAGTTACTTAAGTAGGCTTCAAAACAAAAAATGGATATCATGCAAAGCTTGCCACCAAAAGGCAACACCCTCTGCACCAAATCCAGCAATGCTATGGACATGCTGGGGAATAAAAAGGAAACACAATGTTTTAGAAACCTGATCCTGAAGGCAATCCTAACACTTAGGAACAGACTTTGGAGCTGACACAGACAGGCACCCCTGGACTGCGCTGCCTCAATACCTCACAGAGCTCTTCATGTTGGTCTGACCCAAGGAGAGTCAACTATGCAAGTACTGGCAATGGATCATATGTGGGTTTAAACTTCAAACGATCTAATTATTTAGGAAAAAAACCCAGAAGGTGAGTATTATAAAGAAATTTTGATCAAAACACATCAAAATTACTCACAATGTATTCTCTTCTGTGTTTATATCCACTAAGATGTTCTATCATAGGTGCCACCTCTGTATTACACCCACACAGCCTGCACTCATAACGTGGATCTTTTCTTCCTTCAAATCTGACTTCAACCACATGTTCTAAACCTGTAAAAGCAAGTTACAAATACCTCAATTTTACTACAGACTACTAAAAACAAGTGTATTCTTTTCAATGCTGTTCATTAAATTCAAAATGAATATATTACATTATTCCATTTTCAGAATTTGACACTCCTTCAGGATCACTTCAACACTTCTTTGGACTTATTACCCACATAAACTAAATTTATCTGTTTCTAATGTCTTATTCTGAAAGGAAATACACCATCTATAGATTTCCAAGCCCACCAAAAATATTCCATTACTAAATTATTTATTCCTGTCTGGGATATTTTTTCAAGAAACTAAGAAAGAGAATGAGAATAGGAAATGCCATGCAAATGCCTAGATTAGAAAACTGCATTTAAAATACTTAGTAAAACATAATTTGGACAGTGTCCAAGTAAAAGCAGATGTAGGAAAGACATTAATCACTTCACAAAACTGAATCTTTCATAATCTAAAAATGTTCCATAAACTTTTAAGAATTACAAGAATAAAAATGGGATTTTTCTTCATTTTTCCTAGAAATTACTGAGACTATCCATTAGAAGTATTCACAAATCTTCAAGTTCGAGGCTTATCAACTAGAACGAGAAATTTTATTCTGAAAAGTTTGAACATAGTAAATTTAAAAGCAGTTTAAAACAAATAGGAAAACCCTGCAGCTGTTCCCTTATGTCATAATTTCCAGTATTCTGTATTTGTGATGGGGTGATCCCAGCCAGCAGCCAAGAACCACATAGCTGCTTGCTCACTCACATCCACACCCCTCAGCAGGGTGGGGAGAACACAAGAAGAACAAAAGCAACAAAACTCATGGACTTAAAGACAGTTTAATAAGTTAAGGAAAGAGGGGCAAAAAAATCCCAAAACCAATCAACATATAAAAACCATTGCTCACTTCCCCACAAGCAGACTAATACCCACCCACAGTCTCTGAACAGCCACCTTGGAAGTTAAATCCTGCTTCCCCCATTTTTTCCTTTCTTTACCTCAACTGTGATTGCTGAGCATAACATTATGTGGTACAGAATACCTTTTGTGCCAGTTTGGGTCAACTGCCCTGGATGTGCCACCTCCCAGTCTCTTGCCATCCCCAGCTTATTCAAGGGGTGAGGACCCAGAGTAACAAAACAGTCTTGGATGCAGGTGCACTGCTCAGCAACAGGAAAAACCACTGGGGTGTCATCAAAACTGCTTCAGTCACAAATCCAAAACATACAGGCTGCTATGAACAAACTCAACTCCATATCAGATCTGATACAGTATTATACTGCTAAATCTTAACTTTAAAACTATCACCAAATGAACTGAAAGTGTTCTTGCAACCAGCGTGTCTTCTATTACAAACCCTTATAGTAAAGCTTTAGCATCAAATAGCCCAGCAATTTATTATGTGGAGTAACTACAAGACAATGCACTCAGCAGAGAAATTTTCTGCTAATACTAGGAAATTTACTACTTAGGCCTTCATCAGAGAACCTCTTTCTTTAGGCCACCAGTACACATTTGGAACACTAAGGTCACTGACAAGTAGCCTTGCTTCTCTCCAAAGGATTGCCTAATCTAACAGCTAGAAAGAAAGCAAGTGTTAAAATTAATCTCACTACTTTTAGTACAGCCAAGGACAGTGAGAAAAAATATCTCACTAAGCAGAAACATCCATATATCCCAGCAAATGGAAAGCCATAAAGAACCACGACTGATGACAAGTCACCAGTGGCACGAGGTCCAGTTGGAGGCCAGAAGGTAGCAGTGCACCCCAGGGGTCAGTACTGGGTCCAGCCCTGCTCAAGACCTTCATTAATGATCTGGATGCTGATGATGACACGAAGCTGGGAGGGAGGCCTGATACACCAGAGGGTTGTGCTGCCATCCAGAGGGACCCTGAGTGGCTGGAGCTGGGCTGACAGGAAGCTCAGGCTGTTCAACAAGGGGAAGTGCCAAGTCCTGCATCCAGAGAGGAACAAGCCCACGTACCAGTACATGCTGGGGGCTGGCTAGCCAGGAAGCACATTGGCAGGAAAAGACCTGGAGGACACCAAGTTGAAGATGAGCCAGGAAAGGCTGATGGGATGCTGGGCTGCACAAGGAGGAGTGCTGACAGCAGGCTCCACTCAGCACCAGTAGGGCCATTCCTGGAGTGCTGTGTCAACTTCTGCACTGCCCAGTACAAGAGATACGGACATATGAAGGGCCATGAAAGTGACAACAGCACTGGAGCATCTCTCCTAAGAGAAAAGGCTGAGAGAGCTGGAACTGCTCTGCCTGAAGAAGAGAAGGCTCAGGGCAGATCTCATCACTGTGTATAAATACTTGAGGTGAGGGTGCAAAGAGGGAGCCGGGCTCTTTTCAGTGGTGCCCAGTGCCAGGACAAGAGGCAATGGCACCACTGAAACAGGAGATACTGTCTGAACATCAGGAAATACACTCTGATTGCGAGGGTGACTGAGCACTGGCACAGATTTCCCTGAGAGATTGTAGAGCTTTTCACCTTGGAGATATTCAAAAGCCATCTAGTCATGGTCCCAGGCAACCTCCTCTGGGACTTAAGCAGGGGTTAAGACCAGCAGAGGTCCCTTTCAACCTCAACCATTCTGTGATCTGGGAAAAGCTTCTTTACTTAGACAGGAACAAGTTAACAGTTTCAGGAGGCCTTTCTTTCAGGAACAAGTTAACAGTTAAGGAGGCCTTTATAGTACTCAGTGTAATAAACTAAAATTTAAAAGGTATGAGATAGGCAAGTTATTAAAAACATTTACAGAAAATGAAACAGTAACTAAAATCCCACCTTTTATTTCAAAAGAAAGCCATTTGGTCACAAATTCAAAGGCATACAATTTATAAAACAAAAAAAACGTACCAATTAGAGGTTCTTCTCTTCTGGGATCATTCATAAAATCCTTCAGACAGGTTAGGTAGTTTGTGAATCCTCTCTTCACTGAAGTAAAAAATACACACATAAAGAGACATTACACATTACATAGTTTGCACATAATAACCAAATAAGCAAAACGACACTTATTGCACAATTCAGTTTACTGAGGAAAGACACCAAGTTCACATTCATAGCATGTCCCAGACTGTGTCAGTTCTCATGAAAAAAAAAAAAAAGCCACCAACCTCCTCCTCCCCTTAAAACCCTAATACTTATATAGCATTCTGGAACTGCTTGTTTGGAGTCTGAAGTTCAAGAATTATACTGCCTTAAGGCTAACAAAAAACACAATCTTCACTAATACAGCAAATACCTTTTGCACTGTGGGCAGCCCAAAAGCTGCACAAACACAGTCAGTATATTCCTGAGTCTGAACTAGCAGTGCTTCAGTCAGGGCTCTATCTTGCTCCTCACTGACTTTTAACAGCTTGGTTTTCGCTCTGCCTAAAACACTTCTAAAGCATTCCTGCTCAGCTTAGAACACTAGCAGAGTTCAGCTAAATACACCTGGAAACATTCTCAAAGAGGCATTAAGTGCATTCAAATGTTGGACATTATAAAAGAACATGATAAATTGTTAAAACACTTATTTTTAATCTGAAAAAAAAAAGTGTAGAAATAGAACTCATCTACCTAATTACATATAACTGACCAATGAATCACAGAAGTGTAATTACCACTGCTAGTTTCTTCAAAATGGAGCAAACAAGTAGAAATACCACAAGCAGTGAACTGTTACTGTATTCTTTCCCTCTAGGATATCAGGTTATGGCTAAAAAAAAACCAACCACAACTTCACAAGAATAGGAAATTCCATATTCATTCTCAAATATTTATTCCATTAGAAATATGCCTGTGTTTCCATCAAGTCAAACTCCAGAACTACACACAAAGAAAAATTTCACTAAGTTCCAGAATTTAGATGAAAAACCTCTTGCAATTTAACAATGCTAGAAAATACCTCATGGGACACCTCCTGCCACAGCAACAATGTTGCCCATTCCCACCAAAATTTCACAGTCTTGTTAAAATCTTTCCATGTTGTTTTGGTTGGGATTTTTTTTCGCCTGAGGTGACATGCAGCAGTAGCATAATGCGAGAGAGCTGACATGTAACAAGTTAGTGCCACATCATTCATCTCCATAGACAGACTTTATCAACACTTCAATGCCTTATGTCATTCTCATGCATTTGTGTGCCTGTGCAGTAGCTCAGTGTGAGCTGGTTATTCCCAAGATGACAGACAATGGCATATGATCTTTCAGACTTAATATGGAAAGATGCACGCAGAAAAGAAGTTAAAGGTCTCATCAAAGTAATGGCCATTTTCTTCTTGTTTCCTAACATACAACTAAATACTCTCGTCTTAGTATCATCTTAATAGCAAACAACCTATACTGTTCTTGGTTTATATGCTTTTGGTTTGTCATACTTTCACTGTATTGTATGTGTACACTGAGCATGCTGCAAATTTTTTAACTGAAAACTTCACCAACTAAAAAAATACTAGCTAGATTCACTAAGACATTGTCAGATAAACATGAAGACAGAAACTATGTCTCAAGTTTGAAAGTTGTTCTGTAAAAATACTTGTAACTCCATATTCTCCTAAGATCTTTTTTTATATAAATTAACCAGTGGACAAAAGAAAAGCAATGGTTCAAATGTTTGGCAGCTTGCATTGCTTCTTTCTAGACCACAGTCAACCACCTGCTTTAGTCACCATTAAAATAAAACCACTGATTTCAAAGTTGCATCTGAAAATGGTTGTTTATATTCAGCTACCTCGTCTGAGCACTCGATACTTCATCAGAGTTTGGACTGGAGCTGAAGGACCTATAAACAAGAGTTTGACAGTCAGATTACTTCTTCTCATTTGCTTGTATTAAGTACTTAGTAGATCACTGAAACATGTTACAGAATTGAACGGTTATCTTTGTTCTGCAGTTTAATATAGGCTCAGTATTCCCTCGATAGTTTTCTAACTTCATTGCTCTAAGCATGTCTCCCATTCCACTCCCCTTCCCCACCAACACAAAATACCAAACACACAAATCTCACAGAAACCCAGAATATTCAATTCTTATTTGATTTTTAAGTGCTTTTCATACTGGCTACTTATTTTAATTATTCAGTATTGTGCACAACAATCAATCTGTGTTTCAGGTACCTTACAAGGGTCTAAACAAGCAGAGCCTAAACAAAGTCCAAGATACAATTAATATAGTCTTTAAACTACATCTCCTTTTACATAGGAGTCTGTGTCTATTCCTAATCACTCAGAGCTTCAGAGTGAATGTTAAGATGTACTTACACTCCTGTTGGAACTTCTCCCTTGCCCCACTCTCCCTCAAACCCACAGACACACACAAACCACCATGCTTTAATGATGTCAATATTTTGTAAGTCACAGCATTCAAGATTAAAACAAGGTGATATACTAATACTCATTTATGGAAAAAGTAAAAGTTTAATTATTAATTATTTGCAAATGTAATTCCTAATTTTGAAGTAAAAAAGTTTTCTACAGTCATGGCAAATGCAACATGTTGCATACAAAATTTTCTCCTCTTTCCATGTAAGACCCAGAGTTAAGAGATAGGTATCAAAGCTGTATATCAAATCAAGGTTAAAAACATTTCGCAAACGACTCTGCAACATTAACATAAGGGAGGGGTATGGAAAAGCATATCTTCCTTGATTACTTAAAATAAATTATGCATCTTTCTCAGTTAAAAGCGTCAAAGTATCTGGTAGCAAGAACAAAAGATTCCCAGGCATTTGGCAAGTACAACAATTACTTAATGTCAGAGTTGTTCAATTAGTGTCTGAAGCTCAAGTTAAGATTCTGGTTCCAGCATGTGCAGAAAACATGGCCAAATGCTAAATGACATGAATAGGTGTATGAAAAAGTGCTTTATTTTGTTTACTTCTAGGAACAAAGTGAATTTACAGAGAGTTGCACCAGAAGCAGATCACAGCACATATTCTGCCTAAACGTGGTTAGTTTACAAATACGGTCAAGCTAAAAATCAAGTTGTAGCTGCTGCTATCACCAGAGGTAGCAGAGTGGAGGACTGAGAGTTTTTTCCTTATTAAAAAAAAAGAAAAAGCATTAAGTAAAGATCATTGCTGCCACAGAAGTTTAACAAAGCAGTTTTTATCTTGAAGACTCTCCCATTCAGCAATAGCAGGTTTCCAGGCTAACATTTAATTCATGCTTACTAGCCACGTGGCTTTGTAATGTTATCAATAACGTATTTCTTAAGCATCCTGAAATCAAACCAAACCAGTATTTTCCCTAAAGCATACCAGACTGATAATGACTTGAAAATCAGGGGGTTTGCCAGGCTCAAAGGGAAACAATCAACAGAGCAGCCTCCTAGTGCTAGAGCAGCCTAGTGTCCAGTAAGCAGCAGAGTATCCCAAAGAGCAATTCCAGGGCCCACAGCGATGCATCCCCACCCAGGTTACTGACGTTGGTATTCATAGAACCCTCAGAAAATTCACAGGCAACAGTAATTTAGGGGATACAACCAGTGCCACAGCTTCAGCTGAGTGGGACCTTGGGAATGCTGAGATACTGCACAGGCAGCTTACTGCAGAGCATCTTATCCCCCATCACCTGGGACTTGTAAGGATGACTAGTATCATCCTTGTTCGGTTCAAGTGGGATGTAGAGAAAGCAGAAAGGCTCAAAAAATGGCTACCATGACAGNGTTCAAGTGGGATGTAGAGAAAGCAAGCAGAAAGGCTCCAAAAATGGCTACCATGACAAGCAAGCCAGGGCAAATAATTTATGAGAACAGTTTTGGAAGGTGGACTTCTTTAGTCTGGTGGAGACTAAGAGGAGATATACTGCACGGATACCTGAACAGCAGCTACAAAATGTCCAACCCTATGGGAATGTGACAAAAGCATTAAAAAGTAGCAGCCAGAAATAGTTACTTCAGGTGCTAAGATTAGGTATTAGGATAAAATTCCTTTTGAACAGAGGAGCAACTACAGACTGAATTAACACAGGTAGCAGACTCTGCCTGTGAAGATGTTCAAGGATTCAGCAAGCGATGATCCAGCAGTGGCAGTTGTCCTGCTTCAATCAGGAAGTTAAGAAATCACCTAATCAGTCTCAGGAAACACCTTCCAACTAATTATTTTATTTAGTAAGAACTGTTTTCCAAATACAAGCTACATACATGAACAAACAAACAAAAAACCCAACAAAAACAACTCCCAAAAAAACACCTTCCTTTCAAATATTCAATTACAGAGTGCTGAACATATAAAAGGTGGAGAACAAAGAAACATCTGTGTATGTATTTGTAATGCACACACGTTTTTAATGACTGCCAGAAACATAAGGCCGTGTTTCAAAAAAAAGAGGGCAGTTTCAGACACTGCCAATTCAGCTACTGAGCAGTAACAAGGATATCCCAAGCTCAGCACTGCAGATTCTCTTTTGAATACAAAAGGGGAAGTGCACAAAGACAACAGATTCCATTGTAGAGAGGAACTCCCCAAGAGAAAAGGAGTAAGGGTGCTGAAGTACTGTTCAGTCTTATACTTTATTATCACAGCTTCTGAAACATTTTCTCTTCTAGTCTTTAAGTCAGAAAAGAACTTCCAGGCTTTTCCTCTGAAGACTTCGCAGTAGTTATACACCCAAACCCATTCTTATTCATGTTTAATAGACACTGAGCATGGAGAGAGATTTTAAAACATATAAATCTCTTAAAATATTAAGCTGAAATGCTGATCAGGATACTGATTGTCATTGGTGAACACAAGGCAGAATACACAATGTTTGTGCCTTCAATGGAGGAAGAACTTGTCATCACTGCTGTTTAGTTTAGTTAACTTCACACTGGCTTCCTCTCTTCAACTCCATGTTTTACAGAACAACCATAATGAAGCTTTCTTTACTCATGGTGCTATTTACAGGTTTTAAGTTGAAGGATGTAGATGCAGATTAGCAGATCCAGTGGCTAAGCATATACAACATCCCTTATTACACTTCTCATTAGTATTGCTCTAAGAGCAGTACAAGTTACCTCTGCATCATACTACAATGCAAGAAGAACTCCACCAGCTGTGTGAAAAAATTTCAATAAACCACTTCTCTTTGTGCCATATTCATTTCACCAGTAAAGCTAGGCAGCCCATAAAGGGCTTTAACAGAGCTCATACTCTAGATTTTGCCTCTTGCCTGACCTGACTAATGGAAACCACTGCATTTTGCTATTGCCCAGTAAATGTTTGCCTAATGTGTATATTGGCATTGCCCCATCATTTAATACCTCTTGCTCAAAGCAAAAAGCTTTCACAACTTTTCTATTTTGGCCAATAGATCCCAGGGAAAAAAAGCAACGTTCAGTTTCCTCCCCTCCTTATCCCCGAACAAAAGGGCAACTGCCTTAAAAAGAGCTGAAAAAGTATTCCATCTGTCCAATTATGCCACTGTGCAAAGGAATCACATGACTGAAATTTATACACACAGCTGAGCTTTGATTTAACTCTCTTAGTAAAGTCTCAGAACTTCAGCATCCTCTATTTCCGCGTCATCCATTATGCTGCTCTCCACTGAACTGCTGAAGAGGGAAAAAAAAACCCAACCCAAACCAACCCAAGATATCCAATTCTGTCATTACCACAAAAATAGTTTGTGGGTAGTTTTGCCATATGAAAACTCACATGGTAAGTAGATGCCTTTCTTACAGGAAGTGGAACTCCTCCAAAAACAAACACCTGGAATCAGATGCATTTCTTCACTTAATTGACTTCAAACCAAACATGATTGTGCAGTCACACAGGTTACATACATTCACCAATTCTGGATTATCAAGTAACTTTTGATGAGTTCAGAAAGGATATATGGCATATCCCATTTGAAAACACTCAGAATCCAAATAATTTGTCTTTTTAAATTTTGGTTTACCAATGGCAGCAGCATTGGAGGTGCTCTCCCTACTGAAAAAAGAACTTTGTTAAATTCTGCAGCAAGGAAGAAAATGCAAGTGTTGGTGTAAAACATTCTAAATATGTCAAGCCTTATGCTCTGAAGTACCTGTTCATTTTTAGACAGTGTACATTTCAGATACTTGCCAGGTATTGTCCCGAATGATTTCCAAGAAAACCCATCCTTCACTTTCACAACATTTTTTTTCCTGGTTCTTTGAACTCCAGCTCTGTGAACATGCTGCCACATTTCAATCTCACTGGAATATTTGATAGCATGAACATCAGAACAAAATTGCAGATCCAGCAATAAAAACAAAAGCATCTCAATAATTTATATACTGAAATAAAATTTGATTCATGCTTTACATATTGCATCTAAGAATATCCGTACTTTCCATGCTCATTCACAAAGATTTACTGCTAAACTGCATATATGCAGTATAATTTTTGTTCATGCTTACTTCATATGTCTACAAACAGTAGAAAAAAAATCCCAGCTATTTAAAATTAAAAAATAAAGTCTAGACAAATTCATAATTTTTTTTTTTATATTGATGACAGAGCACAATGAATTTACTGGATCTGCTGGACCTTGAAGGATAATTATTTATATAACTGGTAATATGTCCATGGGGGAACTCAGGAAGTTCTGCATACATACTGACTATGTAATTCTGCATTGCAGTTGCCAACACCTCTGAAAAGTTAGTTAGGCAAAAAGCTTTTGTTCTTGTAAAAAAAAAAACCCAAACCAGCCCAACAGAAACATACAAATAAATTTCGTCAGGCCGAATTTCAGCCTCTTTGGACAAATAAACCCTCCCAGTGGCTTGCAAATTGACCTCCCACATCTTGATCTTCAGTGAAGCAGAATGCAATATTGGTAAGAGTAGGATAAAGGAGACATCAACAGTATTAATAAGAATTTTTTATTAGAAGTAAGTTTCTGATTGCTTCAAAACGATTGCTGAGGCAGAGAACTTTCTGGATAAAAGCACATCTTGCAATGCTTCTGACATGTGGTACCCTGTGATGTTGGGACTCCTCTAGAAGTTAGAGCTAACTTGCTTACCAAAGTTTCTAGACTCTTCACTTTAGTAATCAGATACTTTGACTTCTCATTCTGCAGGATACATCCCAGTTGAAAGACTCCACGTCATCCACATTTCCAAAGATACAGTATTTGTAGCATGCATATATTCTTGCTCCAAATTCTTCATGGAACACTGAGATTGTAGTACATACGGTACTGTTTTCTAAAGTCACAGGTCTTTGCAACAGCCTCCTGCACTGCACCACTCTTCTCTCAGTCTTGCTGCCACAACTTCTGTCACCTTATTCAAGTCTCTCTTTCTGTCCCATGCATCCCATGCATTATTCCTCCAAAATCAGATTTTATGATCTTGAAGAAAGAACCTCTTCACTTAATTGATTACTTTTAATGATCATTTCTGACACGAAATTTAAAGAAATCTGTAGAAAGTGTCTTCCACTAAAAGAAGTGGAAGCCACACAAATCTGTTCTTGATGCTGAGGTGTAAATGCAATTTTGTAGTGCTTGAATCCATTGGACTTTGAGAAGACTTGTACGTTTTCACAACTTTTCAAGTTCTGTCAGAGAGCTTCATTACCATGTAGCAGTCATGGCTGCTGAGGCGGAATCTCGTAACTGTTCTCACACTTGAATGACACCTCTTGCACCAATTCCCTAATTAGCACAAAACCATGAGAGCAGCTAATGAAGTCTCTCAGAAAAGGGCCTCTGACCAGTGTTTTCCCCAACCATTCTTGTGTGTTGATTCTTCAGGGTCCAGTAAGTGGTGAGCTCAGCCTGCAGCACTTCCCTCAGTACAGGACTGACAGGGCCACTCTTCCTTGTGCAGATGTGTATTTTCAGGCACCCTTGATCACCTTGGTTCAAAAAGGCTGAGAGGTTCAAAAGACACTGGGGAACAGACGATAAAGGTGGAATGTAAGCCTTGTTTCTTGGGAGAACAGGCTAAGAAGATAAAGTAGAAGTGAAAGGCTTGTATCTTGTGTGACTGACTGTATAACCATTTTGGTTTTTATTAATCTCATTGATTTTTATCAGTATTCCCACATCTGCTTATGCCTTTGCTTCCTGTACATCGTCATAAGTAGTTTTACAACAAGATTTTCCTTTCCATTGTGAGCTAGGTATAAGCCACGTTTTCATCCTTTCATCACAACTCTTATTTTCATTGACATATGACAGTCTGGATCCACATTCTCAGTTTCTGGGGGAAAAAATACCCCCAGAACAGAATTCACCTCGAATATATCTTTGCTCCTCCAAGGCCACTACAATAAAGAGAGGCAGAACATTCCTGTGATGCAGCCAAGCAGCTTCAGCACCAGTAGAGCTGCATCTGCAACAGTGCTGGGTTAGCCTGCTCATTTAGCTTCTTAGCAATCTGCCTGAAGCTTAGCAGTGAGTGCATCAAGCTGACAGACAAGTGGGAGACAGTTTAGCCTGGGAAGGTGAGAAACTAAAACACTGACTATACATCCCCCCACTAGACAGATATATAAATAGTTATATGTGAAAAGCCATAATTAAGGTTTCGTACTCTGCAACAATTCTTTGCTCAGCAGTTCGCTAGACAGAAACCTCAGAAAAATGTTCAGCATACAAAGAGAAACACAGACATAAGCATATAAATCAGCAAATGCAAATACCTGAACTATTACAAAAACAACAAACATTAAATCCCCAAGCAATACCTATCCTAGGAGGCTGGAAGAAAAAAGTATTATACTTACAATAGACAGTCCTGCGTCTCAGGGCTTTCTCTTGCTTTAATTATGAAGATGCAAGTCATCCCAAAATAAAATAAGAAAAAGAAATTAATGTGCTGCATCATTTAAAGGAAAAACCCAGCACTTCCTGAGAAGCCTTTGCAGATAAATTGCATTACAGGCTAAAGTTTCCATTGTCAAATAGGAAAAATTAGAGCCTTTATGATTTTCTGCAAAAGCTGGAAGTACTGACAAAGCTGTACTTTCAGTTAACACATGGTTACTTTCAAGAAAGCCCTGTTATTTAATGAAGTTTTAAGAGATGGTTATGGCTTGAAACACAACACCTGAAGGATGTCAGGAAAACCTCAAGCTCTGTATGATTATAGCTCCTAAGTTTTCAGAAGGTGTAGTTCCAACAACAAAAAAAAAAAAAAGAAAAAGAAACTCGAAGGAAAAACTGAAAGGAAAAACAAACTAACTAAAGGCAGCTCCCCCACCATTTCGAGTGGATTTGGTTAAACCTTAAGGCTAGCCAAATCTCATGGAAGATCATTCATATCATGAAGAACCGGAAAAGAGTCTTTCACTGGCTGAATCCAGAAGAGATGATTGCTTTTTGGCAGAATCTAAAGAAAAGAGGAACTTAAATTTCCATTTAATAGCTAAAGCGATCCTGACTAATTTTGAGAATTTTCTGGCAAGTAAACACAAACTTGTCATTTACAAGAATGAAACAGTAAGTGTGATCATTCTAGCAGTACAGCAGCTGTCTGTCCAGAGCAGTCCGTGGAGTTCAGTGCTGTATTTTCAGTATTCAGTGGCACGGAAGAGATGCTGGACGTGGGTGTGACAATGCAATAGGAAGCAAGACTGACACAACAGCTAATTTTTTGAGAAGCCAAGTAGCTGTACTTTCATGGCAGTTATAAGATAAGGAAGTTACCTAAGTCCCAGTATTGCCACAGGCAGAGGATGGTTTTGTATAAGCTCAGCAGGATTTCCTAGGCTTAGAAATACAGACACAGTGTTCCTTGCAGTTACGCTGTTCCAAGTGCTTTTGTTACTCATTCTCCAGTTTTACAACAAACAGCTGCTAATACCAAAATTTTCAGACAAACGCAGAAAACATTAGCAACTGTGAGCTGCTGCTCAAAGAGAACTTCCTCCTGACTATTTTCAGACAATCAACTTCGACTTTGACTGCACCAGGGGTACTGCTTTTGTTAATATTAGAAATAGAGCTTAACAACTGAAGCTAAGGGGTCCATTTTACTTGTGATCCCTGTTACTAGATCAGAAATTCGGATTCTCACACATTAGGTAAGAAACTTATTCTCTGTTCTGGTTATGGGATTGCAATAGCTGTTTTTGAGCTAAGACTATGAAAAGTTAGAGTAACTTTTAGCAAAGTGTCTAACTTTGAGAAGCCAAAACTCAAAAACTGCTGGTTTTAAAGGTTCAAACCTTCAGTGCACACTGTAATCTGTACAAACTACTGCATAAAGTAATTGTCCACACAACTCAAGTTCACAGGTTATCTAAAAGAACAGTTTCAAGTGCATAGTTAAGTATTACATGAACATAATTTAGTTTTTCTTAAAAATATACAATCTTGAAATATATCAGTTAGATATACAAGGATATGCATGAAAATTCTACTTAAATTCTTCAAGCTCATAATAAGCACATCAAGTTTCGGGGCGTTGTTTGTCTTCTGTTTGGTTTTTCCCCTCAAAAGGAAAGCTCCACAATTTAAGTTTCTCTGGATCATGAAGA
The DNA here is from genome assembly GCA_013397915.1 of Daphoenositta chrysoptera. NCBI lineage: Eukaryota > Metazoa > Chordata > Aves > Passeriformes > Daphoenositta > Daphoenositta chrysoptera. The sequence goes on along the minus strand of VZRO01002741.1, from coordinate 587,700 downwards.
TATGCTGAACACAACAGCATGCTTTTTGAGACCAAATATAAACAATCCTACACCAAGGTGATTTTCCTGCAACTAGCTATGTTAGCATTCCAGTTACCAACCCAAACACGTCTGATTGACACGCTTATTATTCAGCAATGGTTGATTTTACTGCCACAAGAAAGGACAGAAAAGTTGCCTATACATCAGGTATTTCAACCACAGGTTCTGATGCACAACATTCAGGGGTAAGAGGCAGAAGCAGTGAGAACACTGAAATGGTGAAGACAAAGACTAACAGCTCTCTTCAAAGATTTGAACATCCTTTGTTTCTAATAAGCCTGTAGAGTCTTGAATACGGATTTTTCTCCTTTTGGGACATGGCAGGCATTTCTACCTATCTAACTCCAGATTTGAAGGGAGGGCAAGGAACCTTGAATCTTTGATAGAACCAGCACAATCTTAATCTGTGTTCCAAATACAGTTCACAAAACAGGCATTGCATAACATACCTGCAAAGGGCTGTTCAAAATAATGGAAAAAAGATGTTCCACACTAGGATTGTCTTTCTAGCAAACTGAGCTATAAAACTAATGCATATTTACAAAAACAGAATAATTTACATCACATACCACCATATTGCAGGTATATACAGAGCAGGTGTATTTTATTTGGGGACTGTTGTCCCAAAAAGCCTAAATTTTTCCTCAGCTGTGCCAAAAAAAAAGGCCAAACAAATCCACCTTTCATGCATTATATCCCCCATTACTTTCACAGGCTTGGTTCAAGTAAAAGAATCAGTAAATGTACATAAATGTTGTTTCCTAAACATTTTACCATAATGGCTAAAACTAAAATTTAACTGTTTTCCAAAGTATCCAGTACCAGCCAATTCCAAATTTCAGAGCCACAAATTATACACATATCTATGAATATTTTGGCTAAGTCACTGTCCACAACTCCCCATCCCATTAATACTAGTTCTGCAATGAAACCACAAACCCCATCACTATACAACTACACAGAGGTCACACAGCACTCCATGCACAAGGCCCACACAGTCTTGTACATGATCATCCCAGCCACACAATCTCTTGGCCATCAGCACCTTTTTGACAAGAGTTTGGCCTTATGAACTAACAGCACTACAAAAAACTATAGATTAAACAAAGGTATGCAGAAAAAACCTAGATAACTATCTTACATACCTATTCAAAATCCAGAATAACCAAACTACCCAGGTGGGGAAAAAGAAAAAAAAGATATAAAAATAGCCATGTACACTGAAAGTCAGCTGAAGTATTCCTACAAATCTGTCAGATAGCCAAGCTTTACTACTGCAGCTACTCAAAATAACACATTTTACTTTGAATAGCTATAGGAGATGCAGGCCAATGGAATGACAATCCTTTCACATATGTAGCACGTGTTTACATTGGTTTCTTGAAATTTTCTTAGTGACTGTCCTTCTGATGAAAGGCTTTTTCTCACATTTTTGAAACACCTTCTAGTGGCAGACAAGCAGAGAGTATCTTTAACAATGCCATTTTAAAAACAAATAGGCAACTGATAGAAAAAAAGCAATCTGACTAAAGTAATAAAAAATAACTGATGGGTTGGTCAGGCCAGTACTGTGATTTAGGAAAAGAACTACTGCCTTCTCTTCATTTTGGTATGTTGTCAGGACATCCTGTGGTATTATTTTGAACAGGAGCTCCTCCAGTAAAGAACAAACTAAGAGCTATTCACTAGCTACACCTACCCTGCATTAGAAAGAAACTAAGGCTCAGGACTTTTATAGTTATTCCAAACCTAGTGGTACAAAACCCTGAAATCACCCTATGAGTTCTGATCTTTTTCCACCAAAACACACATAGATGTCATAATTTAAAGAAAGAAATTGGAGATAACTGAAAAGAATGATGATGTGAGCTTGGAGAGTTATTCCTACAGCAATGCAGCCTGGGACTGACTACGACTCATCAACAGATTTCACATCTAACAAAAAGCCAGTTTTCAACCTGCCCTACTCTTGTTCACTATTACCTCAAAGAGTTCATTGGCACAAGAAACTTTCACAGATTTAGCCCAGCATACATCCAAGCGTTAAACAGAAGGAAAACTATATGCAGAGTCTGTAAGAAAATAATTGCTAGTTTTTCTACTTTTTAAAGGGAAAACCAGCAATAATTTGATTGCTAAGAAGGTTATCTAAGAAAAAAAAAAATTGAACAACCACAAAAGCAAAGGAATTCTTTGCATCAGCAAGAACATTTGACAGGTCATGAAAAATACTACTGTACACGTCTACTCAATCAACAGGGAACAAGAAGACCCAGTCCTGGGAGGAAAAAAAAAAGGGGTTGGAGAAAGCAGAGCCACTGACTCAAATAAGAATCAATGCTATTCAAGTGATCAGCAAAGAGGTAACAGAATACTACTAATCTGTCTGAATAGCAAAGAGGTGGGGAGATGCACCTCATCTCCAACAAAAAAGAAGAGGGCACACAAACACTTGAGAAAGTCAGTTTTGCCGTTAGTCTCTAATGTTCCAGGAAGAATAAAATGTCATCGAGAAAACATCAGAGCAGGCACTTCAGTGCCACAACAATACAATCTGACGGCAGCAGAGGAGTACAGACAACTGAGTTTTGTCTCACCTTTACAGACTGAGAATGCCATGGTATTTTAAACAGAAGACAATAACCAGCCAATCAACAGCCAAAGGTTCTGTCACACAGCATTTGTAAAAGCCTCATCTCTAAACACACCCTTACTGAACGGTGCCTAATTATTTAATGATTTTGCTTGTTTTGTGCTTAAACCAGAGAGTTGTTACTGAGATGCTTCAAACCAACAAAAGTGTCAGACTTGCTAGTTAATCTGTGTAACTCCTTCAGGAAATCAGAACTGGCGTTACTATCAAAGTAAAGAGTAAGCTCATTTTATTCAAAGTACAGGTGAGTTATGTAGACTTGGAAGACAGAAGAGTACTTTTACCAACTGCATCCGAAAACAGAAGGTTGAATTCTTTCACCACCTGTGGCTCCCGTGTAATCAAATGTTAATTTCACAATTAGCACACATTTACCTTTAGCTAGGGCTGATGTTTCAAGTTACATGCTGCACAAAGCAGAGTTGTGAGATTCCCACCTCATCTTTTTTTTGGGATATTTCAAGCAAATTGCTGTTACAAATCTACTGATAAGTTAGATAAGCACTTGAAGCCGTGTGAAATCAAGTACTGAACCTGCAAGAGTCCCAGATTTACAATTAAATCTGCACATATATTTAATACGGAAAAAGTTTACCTTTCTATGCTTTGCACCACGATAGTGTGACTGAAGACTTATAGCACACATACATGAAATTTTACAAATCTGAAAGAGAGAAATTGAACATCTTCAGTTATGATACAAATATTCCACCACTGGTGAACTATAAATACGAAATACACCCGTTCCTACAGTGTAATCGTGTAATTCTCAAGGTCTTCTTTGGCTCAAACAGCACAGTTTGCATGACTTTTAGGAGAGCAGCATACCATTAAAATGACCAGAAATAGTATGCAAGCCTGTTCAAACGATACATAAATACATGTTTAAATAAATCAGGTGGTAAGAAGTTTTTAAGAGCCTCCCTCTTCTCTGCTACCAGCACTTTCTGAAGCTTTGGTTTTCTAAACTTCTCCAAGCTGGAAAGCAAGCAAAAAGATCGTGCAGTGAGTAGAAAGGAACAGAGACAAAATTATGACCTAGAATAACTGCAACTCCGTTCATTGTTCATTCACAACTACAGTAAAGGGATCAGAAAAACAATGCAGGAAGAGACATGAATTTCATTAAGATCCACAGACAGGCATATACCATTGCAATAACGAACAGAAGACAATACAGACGTACAAATATTTCTTACTATCTTTAGCTTTTAAAAAAGCAACGACTAACGCATGCTAATATTGTCTGTTCCCTTTACATACTGTCGCAGAACTTGAATGCGCCGGAAAAACATTCAGTGCTACAAACAGTACGGGACCGACAAATGTAACACGTTCTGCCCCGGAGCTGCAGCTTTGAGAGATAAATGAGCCTTTGCAGATAAATGAGCCTATCAGAAACGCTCGAAAGAAAAGGAAAGGCTGCAAGCAAGAACCATCACACCGCACCCGTGACTGCTCAAGAACAACCTGAATTCACCGCATCCCGAGGCCAGCAGCTTTTCCAGGCGCCGGCCCCGTTATTCCCCCCCGCGCCTCAGCCCCTCGCCGCCAGGTCTGCCCGCCGCGCCGCGCCCCTTCCCGCGCCTGCCCGAGGCACCCGGGCTCAAAACACGCCGAAGAAACACACTCACCTCGCAGTAAAACTGCTTCTTCTCAGGCTGCGCTTTGCCATCTTCTGGCTTAACTTCCTCAGCTACGGCGCTCATCCTGCACGACCGGGGAAAAAAAATAAAAGCACGGTGGTTTCCAGCGACCGGCTGGGGGCGGGGGGCACGCCGCGGGCGGGCGAGCTGCCTTATTATTTTGCTATTTAAGCGCTATTGTTTCATTTTGTGGCTCAATCCACATTTTCCAGAGCCGGCGCAGCCTCAAAGCATCCGGGAGCTCACACCCACCCCGCCCCCACAGCGTTCGTCACTTCCGTCACTGCTGCAGCCACGCCCCGGCCGGCGACCATTGGCGGGCGCGCCTCGACCAATGGGAAGCCAGCGTTGCGCCGTGCGCCCGGCAGCGGGCCA
>VZRO01002741.1:492132-582924 GCA_013397915.1 Daphoenositta chrysoptera | reverse complement strand
GCCACGCCCCCGGCTCAGGCTGCGCCCCCGGGCTCAGGCCGCGTCCCCAGGCTCAGGCCACGCCCCCGGGCTCAGGCCACGCCCCCGGGCTCAGGCCGCGTCCCCGGGCTCAGGCCACGCCCCCGGGCTCAGGCCACGCCCCCGGGCTCAGGCCACGCCCCGGGCTCAGGCCGCGCCCCCGGACTCAGCCACGCCCCCGGCCTTAGGCCACGCCCCCTGTCTCGGGCCGCGCGCCCGGGCCCGGCCTGGCTTCCCCGGACTGAGTGCGGCGAGCGGGACCGGGCGGGCCGGGATGGAGCCTGGGATCAGGCCAGGGTGGGTGCTGGGACCACTTCAGCATGGGCACCGGGGCCAGGCCGGGAGGGACCCCGGGAGGAGTTCAAGGAGAGGATGCTGGGACCAATTCGAGGGGGATACTGGGACCAGCTGAGGCCAAGAGAGGATACTGCAGGCAGTTCTGACCAGGGTGAGTGCCTGGACCTGCTTAGTACGGGTACTGGGACCAGTTCAGGCTTGGCGTGGGTACTGGGACCAATCCAGAGCAGATCCTGGGAGGGGCCCAGGGTGGACAGATGCCAGAAAAAGTCCAGAGGGGATACTGGAACCAGTTGAGGCCAGGGAGTGCTGGGCCCACTGCGAGGAGGTTACTGGGCCCAGTATGGGGAAGGGGCGAGAAACACACACAGCAGCAGCGTTAATTTAAATGCAAACATTTTATTTTAAAATGTCTCAGCTTTACGCTTCTGCCTGGTAATAAATGTAAAATATAATTTAAGAAGTACGCTTGGAAGTTCCTTCTAAAAGCAGGCTGAGGAGACAGTACAAAACACAACAGGAAAGTGCGCCGGGTTTAAACAACAGGCCAGAACGTCAAATCCACGGGTCACTGCCTGGTTTGAATCAGCCACAATATATTTTACAGGTATATTAGTCATATACCATGACACCTATGATACCCCTGTACACAAAGCAGCACAGCCAGTGGTGCTGGTTGGGTTACACATGACCAAAGGTGATCCCACAGAATTCCCTGGGTTGGCTTCCCCAGGGCTGGAGCTGTGCCTGTCTGCCCAGCTGGGCAGCATTCGTGCCTCAGTCACATGCCCCAGTACAGGCATTACCTTCAACATCTAGCACATTTTCAAATAGTGCTGGGGTGGTTGCGGTGTTCTCTCCAGAAATACACCTTCCCCCAAAAAATTTTGGGGGATCATGGAGTGCCAGATAGGCCGAAACTGTTGGTAGAACTCTGTGCACCTGTTTGTTAATCATAGAATGGTTTGGATTGGAAAGGATTTTAAAGATTATTCAGTTCCAACCCCCTGCCATGGGCAGGGATGCCTTCCAATAGACCAGATTGCTAAGTTACTCTTGTCCTCCACTGTGCTTCTGCAGAAGAAGCAGGAATGGCACTTGTAATACAGAATTGTTAGTGGAGTGTGATGGCAGATTATATCCCTTTGGTGATGAATTATTGGTCTCATATTTTTCATGGGCATTTCTGTAACAGTCAGTCTTTTACATTGAGTCAGGTTAAAATGCTTGATCGATGTTTGTGGTTCTAATCTCCAAATCTAAAATGGACTAATTAAAAGCACTTCACTGTACACATCATGTAATGCTTCCATACCCTTCTTAATTAAAAAAAAAATTAAAAATTGCAAATTGAAAGTGCAATTGCACAGTGAAAGAATAAACCCATGTAGAAAAAAAAATGAGAGAAGCAAAAAAGGAGAAAACTAGTTCCTTGATTGTTTGAGAGACTGTGTCTAAAGAGAAAAGGATTTGGCATTATATATATACTTGCAGCACTAAACTATTGGTGCTAGCTGGGGGTTTCTTGGCAGTACAGACTCCTGAAGAGAGGATGTTTAACCAGCAGAGTGACCTCTTCTCTGGTTTAGGGGTACAGCTGTAATTAGTGAGTACCTCTGTCTTATTAAGGAGGGCAGGGAGAAATGGGGGATTGCACTTCTGCCATCACTGTTCTTTTGGGAAAACTTTTGAAGTATGCCTAAAGTGGAAATGAAGCTACGGACACAGAAAATAGAAAAGGTGGAGACCAAAATGTACCATCCTATGCAATCAAAAAGGTGGAAAAGCTAGAGGAAGAAAAGGAAATTGCCTTTAAGGAAGAAAGTGTTCTTTGGTTTTGTTAAGGAGTTCGGGGAAAGACGGTGTGAGGAAGAATCCTTTCAGAAGAGGAAAGTTTGTTGACCATGCAGAGGAAGAATCTTCTTAGGTATGGTAAGAGGAGAAACAAAATTGAATACTGTTATTGAGAACTGACATAACTTTTGCCTTTTTGAAGTTCTTTCTAGAAAGACAAAATTAGAAAAAAAAATCCCAGTTGATGCTTGCCTCTCCTTATTTCACATTTTAAATGAACACAGGGAGGATACAAAAGCCCAAAAATTAAAAAAAAAAAAAAAAAAGGAAAAAAAAAGAGGTTCAGAAGGGAGACCTCACACCCTCCTGTGGTGCAAAGTGAGGAGCTCTAGACCACAACTTCACCTGATTTTTTTCTAACATAGCCTTTTAATTACTCAAATACAATTAATAAGACTAGCCAAGCAGCTGATCTTCTTTCTATTGCCTTCTGCCACATCTTTGTTTACCATAATTCTACCAGTACAAATGTGAAACTTGAGCTGTCCCTGGAGCCCTGTTGCATCAAGGAAATCTTGAAAAACTTTGGACTGCATAGTTAGAGCATCAGCTGCACAATTACCAGCAGCAAGAGAGATAATGCACACACTGAATTTGCCAGGGTTTGGAAGACTAGCCCCCAGAAAGGAACAGGAACACTTCATGCCTCCTAAAATGATGCTTTCAGTCTGATTGAGAAATGCGTCATAGCACTGAAATGCCTCAATCCTTGTTTTCAAGAATTATTTTTAACTTGAAAAGTTACAAAATCAGTTCTACAGAAAAAAGAAAAAGAGGATGTGATTTCAGACCACAGGATTTTTAACAGTGGATGAAGAATTAATGCTGTAGTCACTGAATAATCATACCTTGATGGCAAAGGTGTAATTTTTTTCTCTCCCCAAGATTTGTCTTAACAATTTTTTTTGTTTTTAATTCTTCCAAACTTCCAGTCAAAAAACACCTTTGCCTAAACACAAGCAAGTGCTTGGATCTCCGGACGTTTGGGTTGGTTTTTTAAAAAATACTTTCTGAGTTTAGAATATATTTCAGCCTGTTGCTGATGACTTTGGTCAGAGGCATTTCTGATAGCACGATAGGAAAATGTATTCACAGTGACAAGAACACGCCACATGTCACTGAAACGTGACAAAGATCTGTTTGTCAGGGTGGCAGTGCCTATGAACATAAGCTACCCGGTGCAGCCCTCTTGTATGACTCTCCTTCAGCTGGTTAAAAGCCTTGTGACTACATCCTGAGCAGGGCCACCTGCACGATCTCTTGCTTGCTACAGATGCCTGTTTCAGTTGAGACTCACAATTTAACATAGGACTTGGCAAGATTTAAAAGAAGGAACTCCAGGGAAAGAAACTCCTGTTCTAGTGAGAAATTTTCTACAGTCCAGTTTAGGTTTAGGATTTATGTCTCAGTATGATCAGAAAAGTATTTTCATTTTGAATGTTTACACTCAAAAAGAGGAAATGAGCAGATAGACAAGAAAAATAGAACAGTTCTATACCCCTGTCATTCTGAGGTTGGTTTTCTTGGTTAAGTGACACTCAAATGAAAGAAAATAAGTATGTTAATTTTTTTACCACTACCTAAGGCAATATATGTATTCATAGATAGGGGAAATAATGCCTTTTAACTATTTTAATTAAAATGTAACACCTTATTAAGAGAAAATAATGGGTTTCCTGAAATAACTACAGTGGGTGAGGCTGTCCTCTTTAAGTTCCAGTATGGCTTCAACAAAAATAGTTAAGGAAAGCTTCTAGGCAGCAGAAGCTGATCTTATCCCACAGAATATTCCTTGCCTCAGGGTTGTTGCCTCTTAAGTATTTTAAGCACTAGGCATTTCTGGAAGGATTGCACATGCCCTGTCGATCTCAATACCATATCAAAGGATCAGCACCTAAAGTCTTACTGAACTGACTGATGCTCAAATGTCAGACTTCCATGTACCATCCAGAGCACACTCAGAGGTAAGAACTTTAAGAATACATGGCTGTGTTCCAATAAAGGGTGGGTAAATCACAGACTTAAACTTTGCATTACCATGTTAGAATCAAGGAGTAGGAAGTTAGTCTTTCCTACAGTGAATTTAGTACAGTCTCTTAATCTTTCATTTCCCTTGTTAAATCTCCGAACTGTAGACAACTGAACCAAGCTTACCACTCCCACAGTGCTGCCCTCACTTAGAATTTTTGAAACAAAGCTTTTCTTTGGTATCCAAAGACTCTTAAGTCAATGTAAATTATTTATAGTGTTACCTACAATGGAGGCCTGTCCCAGTTTCAGTCACTATGTAAGTGCAAGAAAATCCACTCTTTTTGCTCTTCAAGCTTATCCCTAGCTCAAATAATGTTGTTTCTCAGTAAAAACAGTAGCTTTCCACAGTGTTGGACTAGCATTTGTATGGTGCTCACCAGCTGTCCACTGACAGCTGAAATCAGGTCACATTCTCAGTAGAGTCAAGACCTTGATCAGCAGCTTTAGCACTGACCCTACTCTCTACTCTCTGTGGACCAAGTAACATCCAGGGGGATACACCTTCTCACAGCTTTTAGAACTGCTCACCTTCCATACCAAAATATACCCTCCCCAAAGATCAGGGAATTCATGAGTCCCTTCTGTCTCAACCTCTGGAGAGTTTATGGCTGAGGAAGTTTGAATGCTATTATCAGTCAGGCATTTCTTTCGGCCTGAATGCTCCAAGTTCCTATTAGGCAACCATTTGACTAGGCATTTCTTCTACAAGAATAATTCTTTATTGTTGCTACAATAAATGCATTGGGAGGCTCCTAAAACAGACTTTAGGGCTGCGCTGAAGGGATACAAATACCAGGTCATTAAGCAGAAAATCTAAACACCAGTGACTGAAAATATCTTAAACCCTACTTCTCAGTGCTAGTTTTTAGAATAATACCAAAGCAGCAACAACCACTAAGAAAATGTAACCATTTTAAAGAGCTGGTCTGTCTTTCATCATATTTACTGGTCAGTGCCAGGGGGTCATTAATGTCTACATACAAAAAGGTTTTATAGACTAAACTGGTGGTAATTTAACAGGGTACAATGCAATGTCAGATTTCAGTCCCAAGGCAATCCAGAGCACATATCGTGTGGAGAGAATGAAGGCATATCTGTGCCTTAAACAGAAATGGCAAGAGTTTATTTTTAAGCATTTATTTCCTCTGTTCTTTCAAAGTACTTGGAAGGAAGTGGACTTTGTGTACTACCAACAATGGTTAGCAATTGTCCAAAAAGAGGATAAACTGCTGATCTCTTCATAAGCCCAGTTCTTGGGAGATTGCTGTACTGCATGTGTGGTAATTTAGAAGAAATTCTACTCATGCCACATTTTTTCATGTGAGACCTGAAATAAGAACTCAGCCACAAATTAAGTGGGCCAAAATCAAATGTGATGTACAGGATAAGTGTGTTGTTTCTTGGGTTCAGACTTCATGGAATAATAAAATGTGACTGCATTTAGACAGCAGGAAGTCAGAAGACGACATCTCACTTTTGAGTCACACATTCATCCATCCTCCTAGAAGGCCATTACATCTCATGTATCAGATTACATTCTCTTATATGCAGAAACTTCACCTACCTCTATAATATCAATCAATATGTATAAAATGTGTGTTTGTTGGAAACATGAGAAAAATAATTATAACTGATATGAGCCAGGACAGCTTGAGAGTGAATAGAGCTATGTCAACAAAAAAGAATGAATTTTGTAACAGAGAGAACTTTAGAGAATTTCTGTTGTTGGTATAAATTACTTCTGCACTGAAGAGAGAAATCTGGCTGGTACAGTTCTCCCACTGTAGTCACATCAGGTAATATTTCCAAGCACAGACAAGGCTTTTGGTGGCACAGTCCTCTACAGAGTTGCACCTGGTGTAATCACTCCCATTGTGCAAAATGGCACCAGCATGTCCAGATGAAGATAACAGTGTCTTACACGCACACTTCATCAATGCAAATGATGTGAGAAAGTACAAGGTAGTGTGAAACCAAGCCCAGGTACTCTCATTCGAAGGGGTGTGACAGTAATTCTTAAAAATCCTCTTTCAGAAGTCATGCAGGTGTGTCTTCCCCTTGTCCCTAGCCATCTATTCCCACACTACCCTGCCTCCCCATCATCTCATGTCTGCCTGGCAGCTGCACAAGGGTCTGGACTGGACAATATTACAGGGTTCATAGCACAACCCTACAAGCAGCTCTGAGGCACACAGTAGAGTGTCTGGCACCAGCACGTAAGCAGTGCCACTGCTACATGCCAAGAAAAGGACTATGACAGCAACTCTATGAGAGTTTAGAGAACTGCTGCTTGTAATTATGTAGATAGTGAATCAGTGAGGCTGAGGTTGTTCACCAACACTGATTTACGGCAGTCTCACTCTGTATGAGCAACAAGTTTGCTTGCCCACAAGTATTTTTGCAGTTTAGCTTGAATTTATTTGATGGAGACAGTGGTGTACTGGAGAGCAGTGTAAATTCCACCACTGCGGTCTCACTTCAGAACAGGGTCTGATATTGCATTGCAACCACCAGCAGGAGTACTAAAGCAAGGATATCACAACTGTCTCAAATAAGAGGCAGCACATAGCCAACGGGGAGCTGATGTACCTTGGACACAAAAAAGGTAGCATTCTCATGGCTTGGATACAGTCAACTGGACCATGAGAGATTTAACCTGAAATACAGTAAGATGTCGTTGCCCCTCTTTACTGTCCAGTGTGCATTTCAGATCATACCACAGTTCAAAAGCACTTAACTGGCATGCAGAGAATGTGTATCTTTACACCTGCCAACTCTAATGTACAGGCAGTAATTTCTATCAGAAAAGATGGTCAGTCGTCTTGGAGAAGAGCAGCCTCCCAGGTGCAGAACCATTGCACTGCCTGAGAACTTCACTTATCCCACATATTTAAAGCATTTGGGAGAATTTTATGCCACTCTTCTGGCATGTAAAAAAAGCCATGCCCTTAGTGACTAATAGATAGAGAAAGGCAGACATTATAATTATTTATAACATTTTGGAAAAGAAAACATTCATTACAGGGCTTCTTTCAAAAAGCACATATACATACATCTAAGCATTTTTTAAAATTATGTGGTTTTTATATAGGTGAAGTTGATATAAAGTTGAAATAGTGCAATTTTAAAACAAAGGTTAGTGCAGGAGTCAAACTACAACAATAACAAAACCCAAAATATAACTTTATTTTTTTTTGTTGTGGAAATACATTACTGTCTGGGTTCAAAGAAAAGTATACACTCTGTTTTCAAAAGCACTAAAGTGCACTGAAGTGCTTTTGAATGGTATACAACCACCAGTTGCCTCTCAGTGAGATTAAGAGTTTCTTTGGGATTGAAACTAGGATGCCTTTGAAAATAATCTTAGTGTGGGATTTGGTTTTGATATAAGGTGACAATATCTAACAAGCTGCTATCAGTCAAAGAAATAATATCAGGTAAAAAAGTGCATTTCCTTTGTTAATGTTACAAGTAACAGCAAGGAAAATAGTTGGAGAAATACTTTGTTCTCACATATATTTAGCAGCATTTTGTAACTCATTTATAGAAGTGGATTACGTCCCATTGTTCAGTCTTTCAGCAGCAACATGAAAGGCTGATGGAGTTAAAATGGAAAAATATGGATTCTAAAACTATAATATTATCAAGAAACACAGGAGTAACTTCAGTTTGAAGTGAAATCATTTCTAATGCATTTATGAAAGTCATTGTTTTTATTAATGCAGTCCTTTTAAATTAAGAAGTTTTGTTGGGAAGCCCTTTCCTATTGCCGTTAATTTAATGCTTGGGTGAAGGAATGGCTGATCCTTCTTATAAGAGTAGAAAAACAATTATAAAGCAAAAGCTCCTAAGGTAAACTGGCCACACTGAAGACCATAAACATTTTTGATTTTCACAGAGGCATCACATCACCTTGAGAAAAACAAACAGACCAAAGGAAATAGAAATTGCTAGACCTTGCTAGTGAAGTGTAGACAAGAGAGGAAAGGTGATAAAGAAAGATGATCAGGTATACCTGTGCAGCAAGTAATAATTATTTTTCTGTGCCTGAGGTTTAATCTTTCTTTCCTCTTTACAAGGGTCACTAAGAGAAGGGCAGTAGCAGGGGGTAGGATGTGTGTACCTGTGTCTGTTTCTTTTCACACACAGGTGCACACACACACACTCTCGAAATCCTTCCACTGGCTTTTGATTTTAGTAACTCATTTAACCCAACTGGAAGAGAATCTACAACTTCTTGCTTTTAACATTATAAATATTTCAAATGTTATAAAATCTATTGCAAAAATGTACATTCAGTGGTTTTAAGAGGCACAGGACCTGCTAATGTATTTTCAGGAAAGCTTGCGTGTACTCTGTTCTGTCCACTGTTGGACAACGGTGGAGAATCCAGGGGCTCGCGCTTGATTGCTTGAACCAAGCAGGGGTTTTTAAATTCACATGGCATTTTGAACACCTCATTAATCTGCTCTTTCTCCTCCCCTGGGCTGGGGCTGTAGAAGTGGCTGTAGCAAGCTGTGTGTGGCAGGTCGGGCATGCTTTCCAAACACACCGAGGAGTTCTGAGGGCAAAATGGGGCCACCTCCTTGTTCCGTGAACCCTTGCAAGCTCTGTTCAAGTTCAGGTTGTTGGGATGATTTGCTATGATGCATTGCCAATTATGTGGTGTGTAAAGGCAGTGCCTTGGCTTCTGGCAAGGCAAGGCTGGCTGGCAGAGGTCCGGTTCTGTTTTGAGGTGCATTCTGTTGGGATAGCTGGACACCTGCTTTCTCACGGAGCCGCTCTCGTCCAGCCAGGCTCGGCTCTGCGACAGCAGGTAGTTATCGGCAACGTTTTCAGAATCAGAGTCGTATTCTGTTTTGATGGGCATCTCCAAGGGAATGGCTGTGTCATAGGGAGACTCTGAGGATATTAATGGCCTCTGCAGCTTCAGGTGGTCTGTTGCATAGTTCTCTGCACAGCGTTGTTGGAGCCCTGAGTAAGACTGGCCGTTTTCTGTGCTCCCCCAGTGGGAAGAACAAGTTGATGCCAAATTTAAGAAATTTTGCTCTCTATTGTAGAATGATCCAGCTCTCCTGTTTGGACACGTGTTCATTCGCTGGCTCATAGAACAAGAACTCGAGTTTCTTAAAGTCCAGCTACTGTTTGTGGTGCAGTTGTTTTGAATGCCTAAAACTGATGTGTTAGAACTGAGAGGTTCCTCTTGCATAAAACACTCACCATTAGTATGAGGCTCAAACTTCACTTTTACATTATCTTGTTCATTCTTCACTGCTGCCCAGTTAAGATGCTTCCAGTGGCCCAGAGTTTCAATGGCACTGTTATAGGAAAGCCCCTCCAGGTTTCCTTTCAAACTGGCAAAACCACTTAGTATCTTCAGTTGTTCATCTTCTTCCCTTTCAATAACAGTAGAAAAAAAAGTCAGTCAATCAGAGGTTTCTAAATGGTTGTTTTCTGGGATACAGAGTGGCTCAACATGCATTACAAGCCATACATTGTCCTCAATACAGGACACTCACACTCTTGTGCACATAACCTTTGTATTTGCTTGAGAGAACAGAAGAGTCTCCCTGCATCTGGATGTCAATGTGTGTGCACAGCTAAATTTCTGAAGCATTGCTTCATTTGAATTCTGTCATGAATTTGCTTTTCCATTTCAGGCACATAGTTCATAAAGACCTAAATATTGTAGTACAGTACAGTAATTCCCCTGATGCTTTTGTTCTTCCCTTATAATATACCTATATAATATTTGTATGTAGAAAATTCTAGAGATAACATACAAGTAGTATCTTACATGAGAAGTATTTTGTTAACAAGGAGTTATTTGGACACATAAGAGCTTTCTGATCAGAGTGATTTGAGGGAGAACCATGGGGGTCTTATATTTCAAGAGTACAGCTGAGAGGAAATAAAATGCCCAAATTAAATAACCCAATAGTCACAGATGTTCATATTGGGTGTAGGTTTGTTTTATATGTCTAACTTAATTTATGTTGCCTTTTGTTTTCTAAGATGGCCAGTAAATTAATTTTCCATGACCTCCAGCTGAAGTATTCAACATTAAAGAAGAACACTGGCAGACAGTGTTGCCCGAGCACTTCCATGCCTGAAGCAGCTGTTTTCAGAACTGGGGTCCAAATCCTGAGATTCAGATCTTGAATTCACTAATGTGCTGATTCCCAGCCCTGCAGGGTCAGTGCTATGAAACCACCTCTCTCCAAACAAGAAGCAGACATCTCCATAGGAAACTGCGTGGGAAAACCTGAAAACCTACCAAGGGGTTTAGAAGTCTTTTTCTTAGGTCACAATACAACTTTTTTCTTGCGCATGGAATCAATGTGTGAGTAAAGGATTTTCCAGTAGAGGGAGTCCATGTTGTTACAAAGAGAGATCGCGCTGTAATAATGTACACCATGAAAGAAGAATATTTGCTCTTTTTTTTTTCTATAAGGTATTAAATATTTTCAGTCCTCTGCTAAATATTCTTATTTTTATTATTGACACTATTGATATGCAAATGGTCTGATACAAGTTTGCTGCAGAACATGCTTCTCAGAAAATAATCAAATTGGGAAGCAAAGGACCGAACAAAATGCAATAGTCAAAAAAAGTTAAACACCCAGATTTACAGTGAAATAGTATCCAGTGAAAATTCTCCATCTGAATGTATGTTTCCTGGAAGAGAGTGTACATTTTAACAACAACAACAACAAAAAAGTAGTAGCAAATACTAAGTCTATTGCAGACTAAGACAGAACTGAATATAGTCACCAAGGCCAACTCTTGTAATACTTCAGTCTGTGTGAACGATCAAGCAGAAAGGAAGGATTTTAATCACTCAGAAAGTAAAAATGTAACTAAAGAAACATGCTTAATTACACAAAAAAACCTGGAAAGTAAAGGAAGTAGAGAAACTAATAAAAGAAACAGCCCCTTTTAATCTGCTTCTTAATAGAAATTTATTCCCTCACACAGCAAGATGATGTTTGTGCATCCCAGTAAAGGTAAAAAGTTCCAGCATCCTCAGATGGGAGCTCCCCTGCAATCATGTGGATATTGGGAGATAACTCTGCCTGCAAGGAATACCTACTCTAGAAGTGCAAAGACTTTTTTCATTTATTTCTTCCACCTGCAAGGCATTCTAAAGGAAAAAAACTGAGATAACAGCCCCATTTTTAACACTGGGCCAGATGGTGGCTATGTAAAACTCCTGGCCCCTGCTCATTTTGTCCACTCTCTTATCTCTTCCCTCAGACAAGCTTGAAGAGATACTTCAACAAAGCCCACAGGAACTGGAACAGAGAGTCCCATGGGGGAAGGATGAAAACCCTGTTTGGGAGGAAAGGGTAAAACTCATCCAAGAAGTCCTGTCTGAGTGCAAATCTGAGATTAGTTTACACTCCATGACTGAGCCTTCAAGCAACTAGATGTATCTATCTACAAGCATACAATGAATGTGAGCACCCTTCTTTAGATTTTGTTGCACATACACAGCTAAAAACATGAGCATAAGTGTCATACATGAAAGAGAAAAAAAAAAGCTGAACATAGTCAAGTGTTGATAAGTGGAAAAACTAGGAGACTAGATTTTCAGCTGCAAAGTAAAACAAACCCCCAAAATACATTTTTTGTGCAAGAACATCAAATATTAATAATCAAGTATTTTCTTTGTGTCATCGTGTATAAGTGCACTCAACTTCAGAAAAAGAAAAGATTGAAAACAGAAAATAAATATTGTTTAGGACTGTAACAGCCATTTCAGATGTTCCAAGACAGAAGTAGATTTCCAAATCAAAAGTAAACCAAATTTTTTTCATTCAGCTCTTCTTTTAGGTCACTGCAGCCCTTTTAAATATTTCATATAAAAAGATACCAGAAAACAAAAGGCAACATAAATTAACATAAATTTTCTTTCTTTTTGGTAGTGGAAAATATACTTACTTTAACATTTGCTGTTGGGCAAGGACATATTCTGAACAACCACTTCGATACAGAAGTTGAGTGTTAGCTTGAACCCAGACCCAGTGATCTTCATTTGTTTGTACTTTGACTAGAGAAATGCCATTTTCGCCATTATTCTTTGCTATATAATTTAAAAGAAAAAAGATTTTTAATACAAGCCGTATTAAGTATTTTTTGTTACCTAAACTGTGAATGTTTAAAAGTTTCTTTGTTGCCCTAGAAGCATCAGCATAGGAAAGTACAAGCTAAAATATGTCACAAAATGAAGCAAATTACATTTTAAAGCTAAAATTTGAAAAGCCTAATAAAGCACTTAAACTGTAACTAAGGATTTTTCAGTATAACTCATTCCTTATAATATTGTCCTCTCAGTAGTAGTAGTACTATACCAAAAAGAAAATGTTCATGAAAAATGGGGCTGTAAGAGAGGAATGGTTTTAAACAATAAAGATTTCCAGCAGGTATGATGGAAGGATGAGTCCAAGTCTGCTCAAGAAGAAGTTGCCCAGTGGGATAGACTTACCATCAAAATTTTATCCATTGCAAAATCTGAAATAGAGCATAGACTCTCATAATTTTTCCACATCCACGCACTGGAAAAGCATGAGTCAAAGCTGTGGGCACATCATGAGTTTTAAAGACAATGCATTCTAATTTTCCTCTGTTTTCTAATCTTTGGGGAAAACTAACATTTGTAACATATCATCCAGTTTTTCCTCAAACAGGGATAGATATTGTTATTAATTATTAGGATTTTCCCATAATCTTATTAAATTCAGTGCTGCAACTTTTAAGCAAGCATACGTTGAGTATTCTTTTACAACTATTTATTTAATATTTACTATTTACCATGATTGTTTATTTCTCTGTAAATTTTCTGCCCACTCTGAAATCACAGACTGATTCAGTATTATCTTTTGAGGTGGACGATTTTTTTGCATTTTTTAAAAGAAGAGGTGTTAAGGAAAAGAAGAAAGAGAGCATTGTGAAGAAGGAGAAAATAGAAGACCAGGTTCTTTTTCCATAAACTGTATATAATCCAGGAGTACTTAGCAGTACCTTTGATTTGGTTTTCAGCGATCTGTAATGCATTAGTGAAGGCAGCACCTTCATGGTGATTGTTTTGTCTGTATAATTCTGTTGCTTCACACGGTCCTGAACTGCCTTTTGAACTGGAGCTGTAGAGGGCAGAAAACGTGGAAAACTCCTTGTCAGTCAATGACAACACAGTAGAATCACAGACTCTAAAAGATACATCTTCGAGCTGGTGACCATTAGCAAAGGCATATGGCTTAAGTACGTAGTAGCTAACACTAAATAATTATCTGCTTCCTGCATCATTTGGTTGCTCAAACTAGTGTGTGACTGGAGTTCTGTATTCAATTAAGAGGAATAGTTATGTTTAGGAATATTCTGCTCATGACTTACTATATCTGGAAAAATAAATTTCATCTGGAATTGAGACAAATGCTGTGCATATTCTGATCTTCCTATTCAAGTTACATTCGAGGTATGTACATCAAAGTGACCAGCAATGCATTTAAGAGTTAGCATGACTTCAGTTTGCAATAAGCACCATATGATTTGAATGTATTTCTTCCAATCTTTCGTTGAAAATGCCTGAATCAGAGCTTGAAAAGGGTGCAATGTCTGTAACATTGCGTTACAAATGCCTCCCTTCATTAAGACCATCGTCAAAAAAAGACTGTGTAAATCTGCCCACCATCCTTGGCTACCATGCTTCAGGCCTGAACCAAAGGAAACACTGAAGATTAATGGTTGCTTCATTCTTGTCAAATCCTTGGCCACTGTCCAGTCAGATAGTAAAGCACCTCTCTTCTAGGGGCTCAATTCTGATCATCAGTTAATTTCACCTGGGCTACTGGAAAAGCTAGCAAGTAGAAATTATTTTCCAACCCTATTCCAAAAGCCTGCATAGTCCATTATAGCAGACTTCCAGCAATTTAGTTCTTGTCATAAGGATGTATGTGCTAGAACCACATTATACATCTGGATAGTGAATCCACACATACTCAAGCATAATCTAATTAAAAGCCAAATTATGGTACTGTCAGTCATACTGACGAGCATTTTGCTTCACAGCAGTAGAACTCATTACTGTAAGGTGATATTTAAGCAAATAAGGGAAAATATGATCCTAGCCCCAAACATCAACTAAAATTCTGCCATTGAAGAGTAACAAAAATAAGTGTTAGGAAGGAGGTAAGTCTGAACACGGTCTGTCCTGATCTTTTGTGATTGCTACCGAATTATGACCCCCAAGCCATTTACTGTGACTGTAAACTTAAATGTTCATAAAACTTCTGTTGAGAGATAAATGCATACACCAAGTACAACTCATTAGACTCTGTGGGAACACCCCCCCACACACACACAGTCGCCTTTCTGAAGTTTTCCTTTCCCTTTGTTTGTTACAAAGATGCCCAAGTCGAAATAATTGTGTTAGCAGAAGATACTGAAATTTGAAAACTTGCTGTAAAAATACTTTTTCTTCTCCACTTTTACAGCTAGTAGACTGGCTTACTGCGTTGGTAACTTCTGAAGGTTAAAAAGATGTCCTAATGTTCCATTTTTAATACAAAATTTTTTGTATTGAAATGTAATACTTAACACATACTATAAATAAAGTACAATATATTGCATCATCTTGTATTCTATTATGTTATATTACAGTAATTGTATTATATTTATTTTGTATTCAATAGTTAAATCCAGATAAATTATTCACTTTTCTAAGAAAGAGTTTTAAAATGGAGAGATAATTAGCATAATTTGTGTTTTTTACATGCTTAATAGCCCATAATCTTCACTAAATGCCAAAAAGAATAATTTGTAAATACTTGGTGTTCGCTGTTGCCGTATCATCAACTTTGTGTTTTGCTTTCACAAGCAGGCTTTTCATCTTCATCTCTGTCACAGAAGGGAGCAGAAGTGGTACCACTATGCAGAATAAGGACAGCTGAGGTGGCAATACTGTTCCTGATGAGGACTTCTTCCTTTGTCCAAAGAGAAACTTTAGTTTGCCTTGGAACTGCATTGTCTGGGGGAAAAAAAAACCAAACAACCAAACAACAACTTAAGCATTTTGTGTATAAATATTTAAAATATTAATACAACCTATGGACTGCATTATTTAACACCAAACCCAGTTTTGAATCAGGGATTAAAACTAGGAATTTAATTTTCTTCATATAATTTAAACCATGCCATTTCCGAGACAGTGTGGGTGGAGGTACTATCAACAGTAAAATGAGGCTTTTGAGGCTGGTTGAATTTTTTTCTCTCTTGTGTATTCAGAAGATCTGTGTTATGTTCTGTTCACCAAAACAGGCAGTACAGTTTTTGTTTGTACAGTGGTGCAAACAGTTGTTTCCTCTGTACCCCACTGAAGCTGGAACCATTATTTTTCCATGCTCTGTTCTCTCCAGTGAGAAGGTTTCTTAGTTTCTCTCCTCTTGCGCTGCACTTTTTCTGGGAAGGATATGGACTGCCACAACCCAAGGACTGTGCAGACAGATGCCAAGGGAAAAAAAATGGCCAAGATACCCAGGCACAGAGTGCATAGCTTGGAAGGAACCATCCATCCCTGCCTCAAATGTCTGTATAGTCAGAAAGCAGGGATCAAGTTAATAACAAGTTGCTGCCTCTCAGTGAAAAAAAAAATTAACTACCAAAAAATGCCCAGAGAAAAATCAGCCTGTTTGAGTTAAATTTTCCAGAGGTTAAAGCAGAGATGCAGAAATGATGGCTGTTAAGACCCATAACCTTCCAGCAAATGAGCATCTGAGACTGAACTTGCATTTCCCAGTCTCATGCTGATCCTCTCGTTTTCTTTGCATGTGCTGGAGTTTCCCCTAAGTAGAAACAGCATTGGTCTTTACTAACGAAATGGAGAAGAATTGATTTCTAGAAATGAGCCTCTCCTAGTATGGAGCATGCAAGAGACTTTCATATTCTGGGGTTTATTATTAAAGGATTCTTTACAAAAGGGGAAAATGGATCATTATTTTTCCTTCTCCTTAAAGCAAATACCTTGTGCTTAAATGTTAATTGTTGAAATTCAGGCTTGCCACCCTTGTACTATGCCCAATAAAAATGGAGGACAGATATTGTTGAAAAGAGCTTTAAACATAAAAATTTTTAAATTTGTTCAATTTCAAATATTACAACCTTCTTTTCTCCCATCACTCTTTACACATATTAATAATTATCTTTAGGTGTTTCTTGCTAGTGCACAGCAAAAGAAAAGTGTATCCTGTCCATAGATCTCCACAATATTTATGTTGAAGAATTTTTCATATGAAGTAATTAAAATCTATTATGTCACACCTACAGTCATCTAAGTGAAATTATACTTACAAGGAATCCAGAAGTACTGTCCAACAAGCAGCGAACTCGACAGATGAAACAGCGAGTTAAAAAGGAAGAGTAATCTGTTGTCATGCTGTCATTCTCTTGTGCTTTAAACAATTTACTGAGAATATATTCTTCTCCTAGGAACGACAGTGGAGGCAACATATATCAGATCACACTAAGAAATAATGAAAATGTTCTGTAACCAATTGAGGAAGCTCTTACGGAAATTGCTAAAAATTGCTTTATGGATGGACGAATATTCAATTGTGTCATGTATGGATACATCTGCACATGCTCTATCAAAAAACAATAAAAGCTCTGCAATGGGATTCGGGTGAGTTTCTTCAGAAATTTGGACTTTATTTCCTGAGTTTTTGTGATTTTTAATGATGCAAAACAGGGCAACAGATATTGCTGGTTTTGAGATCAGAGATCACAGAAAATGCATTAGACAAGAGAACAAAATAAGGACAAATTCTAATGCTAGAAAGAAAACAGAACAAAAAAATGGACAGTAGATAATTAGCTGATGTTCAGCTCTTGTGCCTCCTTGATTTTTTTGGACAAGTGCACAATATTTTGAAATATTTCCCAAAAGGCACAAGTAATTATACAAAATTATGAACTCAAGATTTGATATTCTTCACAATATACATTAGGACAAAAATTCCAAATATTTGTAAATGTTATAGTTTGAAATATTAGTTTTGCTTGTTTCCTGAATACTTCCTACAAAATCTTCCAGAGTTTCCTCAGATATTTGTATGTCTCTTGTAAAACACAGAAACTGTTTTACAGGAAATGCAAGAAATTCCACCAAAGTTTCATGACTGTGTTCCTGAGGACTTCATAAACGTTGCTGAAGGATTTCTTGCAAGTTTCTCCCCACTCATCTGGTGACTATCCTTCCCAATTTATTTCCTCAGTTACCACCTCACCTTCTGGTGAAATGCATACATTTTGCTGGGATCAATAATTCTTTATAAGGTTAACAATTCCAACTCGATTATACGTTCTGTAGTTGTGATTTCAGCTTAACACCTCATGTAGGAGAAACCTTGAGCACAGGCATCCAACTCCCATCCTGGGAAATATAGCCTCAGAGGGAAAAAGTGCATTGCTAAACGTACTTGTTCTTCAGAAGGCTTCTGTCTACATCATTTCGCATGGGAAAACAAATGGCAGAGAATGATTCTGCCACTGTGGTTCTGTACAGAAACCTTTTGCATCACTGAGAGGACTATTGGTGTCCTGATCTGTTACCAACAGAAGTTTGTCAGTATGAAGAACTTATGCTGCTCATTCTGCATTTGTAAGAATATGTGTAGGCACATCAGTCAGAGAAAAAGAAAGGAAACAACTTTGTAGCACCAGCGTCACATTCTACCTTATAAATGCCCAGGATCAGGAAGAAATGTCACCTCTGAGACAGTAACCTAAATAAATGGCCACTATGCATCTTTCCAGTGAAGAATCTGACTTGACATGGTACTGAGATGGGCGTAGAGCAATTCTACCTCTGTACAGTGGTGCCTGTGTTTCCAATCAACATCCACAATCCCACCTGTTTCTGACTGTAGCTGCTGTCCAGACAACATCTGGGGAGGATTCATGGCCCAGTGCAGTTGTCTACAGAAATCCTGGCGATCATCCACATGAATGTAATCATATATGTTTTGGTGCATTACATCAGTCTGAAACAATTACAAGGAATGTTTAATTAGTAACTGTAGGTGGGGCAGCCACTTATCTTTAGATTAACACTTTGCTTAAAATAATGGCAGGTGTAGAACACCTTCAGAGCAGATTGATTGAGGAAAGTTGTTTCAGAGGCCCCTACTTTTCAACATCTGCTTTTTCCCTTCACATGCTAAGATGATTCTTTCTATTCTTAACTCTTTTGTACATATGCAAATGTGAGTAATAAAAACATCCAACTGGCAGCTGATGACTAGTGGCATCCCCCAGGGCTTTATGCTGGGACAAACCCTGTTTAATTTCTTGACTGAGGAATCATGGGATAGAATGCACGCTCAGCAGGTTTGCTGAGGGTACCAGCTGGGGAGGGCAAGACAGCTCCTTGGTGGGCTGTAAAAACAGGCTGACAGGAACCTCAGGAAGTTCAGCAAAGGCAAATTTCTCTCTTAATTTTGGGTACCCCATGAAAAGAAAGAGATTAGCATATCAAAATGAGCCCAGGAGAGTGCTACCAAGACACTTAAGAGAGCTGGAGCACACCCAGGAGAGAAGAACAGGGCTTGTTCAGCCTTCAGAAGGGAAAATCTCAGAAAGAACATACTGCTGTCTACATCAACCAAATGAGCAGGGGAAGAGAAGATAAAGCCTGACTCTTTTCAGAAGAACAAAGTGAGAGGGCAAGAAGCAACAGACACAAGTGGCAACATGGGAAACTGGGACTTAACAGCAAGCAAAAAAAAATTACAGTCGTGGTGGCTAAACACGTCTTCCAGAGAGGTCACAGAAACTCAAAGCTTGACTAGATAAGTCCTGGGTCAACCTACTCTGGCTCAATGTACTTTGGGCAGGAGGTTGAACTAGATGGCCTCTAGACATCCTTTCCAACTATATGGTTCTGTTAGTCTGTGACTTTAGAATATGTTTATTACACACCATCACCCTAGAAAAGCAGCATCTTACACTGAAATTGAAAAAAAACTTCTAGCTAAATCTTTGTTTTGTAATGGATGGTGTTTCTGCTAACAAAATCTTTATAAAAGGAAATTACAAGAAATAAATCTTCATCTGTCAGATTTACCAAAAAAATTCGTCTGATATGGCATAGTAAAATAATCTTATTTCAGTAAGAGTGTATGTCTAATCAGCAGTAGGATAAGGTGGATAAGGTAGCAACCTACAGTGCTGCATTTAAAAAAAATAGCAGAAGTGGTGACAAGAAAGTCAATAAAATGTCAGTGACTGGGTATCATAAGTATTTCTCAATATATTTACCTGATGAAACCCTAGATAGTCCACAATTGTCGATGACGCATAGAATATCATTCCATCTGCACTCACCACCAAGGCAAAACCATTCAGTGACTGAAAAAGGAAAATAAAATACTTTAAAAGATAATCAGAAAATAAAGAATAAAATTAATATGAATGTAATAATTTTAAGAATATTCTAGATACAAAAAAACTCACTCTGCAAAAAGTTGGACACCAAATTTTTGCAGAATGGCCTTTTCTTTCCTACCATGAAAAATTAATAACAACCTGGAACATGCATTCTTTCTTTTCTAAAAAAGTTAGGATAGTTAATTACAGTGTAGTGACCATATTACATTAATAGTTTATTGTCTGCTTCATTGTCTGCATAATTATATTTGCTCATTATTTCATAAAATTAGAAGTTTCATAGAAAGTGTCAGCTACTTTGTTATTTCTTTTAATTTAAAACTTCACATTCCATAACAATTGCTTTGAATATATACGTATTAATACATATAATATAACAATACCCAATGAGAAAGTTAAATACAATTGCTTTGAATATATACGTATTAATACATATAATATAACAATACCCAATGAGAAAGTTAAATACATGTGCTGTGGTAGCTATGACGTTAAAACTGGATCTGTATTTTTTATATGGCAATTTTATTAAGCTGCTATAAAAATACAGACATAGCATAATTGCATAAGTGCAATGAATATAAAAACTAGGCAGTAAATACTTCACTGGTATAAAACAATGGTTAATCTAGAAAAGAGCTAAATTAATTCTTATACATTTGGTAATGCAAGGAAACAGACCAGAGAAATCCGAAAATAAAAGTAAGGATTAAATTAAATACATGATGTAAGCATAAGTTCATGCTGCTTGCAGAGTGACTAATTTTGCCTCTCTTCCCATGATAAAGGTTTGGTAACATATCCTTACTCCAGCAGGCTTACATTCCAAGGTAGTTTAGATCCTTTCTTGTGATGGTTTTGAGGTCTTTCAGATCACAGTTCAAATAGCTGTTGCTGAAATACTGCTATATTACTATTATCCTTGCTTCACCTTACTCTCAATTTACTGATGTGCCTATTAATCCTGAGTTAATCCTGAAGAACAGCAAAGACAGATTTTCAATTGCTAAGTAACCAAATACACTGACATATTTTTGTGAGCTTGGTTCTCTCTTTTGGTTCCTAAATAAGGACCAGATTTCCAAGACTGCTTGAAGGCTGTTCCCACTGTGACAATGGTGGGCAGAATTTCAAGAGTTCAGTGCACAATAGACTGACCTCCTCAGAAGGTTTGGCCCCCATCATAAATGTGGAGCACCTTTGGAAACGTGGCCCCATGGGACCACATTTGGCCAGAGGCTCTGTGCCTTGAAGAACCTGTGAAACAATGATTGAGAAAAGTAGTGGAGAGCCTTCAATGGCTGTAACAGCAAGTGATTCGATTAGGTCAACACTAACCATAAGTCAATGCTAAGAACAGTCAATGGCAAATCTTGTTTTGCTCCAGGTCAGCTCCATAGGTTTGGATCCTTTGCAGAATAAGTGTGATCTCTGCATAGTTGGGCTTGTGCTGAATACTACTTATCCTTGTCAACTCTTCAAGCACAAAGAATTTCTCTGGTGCTATTTCCTGCTCTAAATAATTCCCAAATTTGTCCCAGCACCTCACCAACCAGAAGATGGTATGTCAAGATTTCTGCATGTTCACATCTGTGCCTTTCAGTGCACTGAGAGGAACGTTCATAGATGATATCTGTCATATACATTTCCAATGTCAAATGGAGACAAGAAAGCGTTTTTGGCATCTTGTCTCTTTGGACTCATCTTCACAGCAATGAAACCATCAGTGATGCAATGTTAGGAATTTTATTACATTTTGAACATCTGGCAGGCCTTTTAATTTGGATAGACTAAATCTTTCCATAAAGATAACTGTAGGACACTTAAGGGAACTCCTTTTTGTCTGTGGCTCTTACCATGCAAATTCTGAGAGACCTTGAGTCCTGCCCATGAAACTGGACTAGGTAGAAGTTAAGAACATTAAAAAAAACCAAAAGAAATGTACTTAATTAAAAAAAGTTTTTCAACTAATACACCAAGCCCTATCTGGAAAAGCTTAAACAATGACCACAAGATCTGAATATTATTAAAGAACCTTACACATTATAATACTGAACATCCTTAAAATGTACCCTCCATTGTCCTGCAGGCAAGCTGGAGTTTTTCAGCCCCGGCAGGAACATCTGCCTTTGCCAAGGATTGCTTGTATGAATCAAGAGATAAATTCCTCTGTTCAATGAATTAATCTTCTCCAACATACTGGTGTGTACTCTTTAGGCCTAGACACATACATAAGAGATCAGTCTCTACCTTTAAAATGTAAGACTTGATCTCCCACAGTAAAAAGCAGGAAGGTTTTTCTTTACACATGTGTTTGGGTTTTTTGCACAGAGCTAGAGTCAGGCTGGACTAGGTGCAGCAGTTTCTAAAAATTGGAAAGGGAAATGCAACCATGTGTATTTCCAAGGGTTCAGATCAGTGCACTGGCAACTACATCTGTGAGGCTGGAGGTGGTATTAATAAAGAGGTGGGAGGGAGGAAGAGGAAAGAAGTGGAGGAAAAGTTCAAGGAGCCATGTGTTTAGGCTAAGCCAGAAACAAGAATGGATTTAAGGCGTGTATGTAAATGAAGAAATTTACAAACTTCCCCTTCTTTGTTTTTGGTTTGTTCTCAAAATGCTGGTGTCCTCTCCTGAGGTTATATCTCTTAAATAAGCACCCCCTGGTTTTCATGACCCCAACTGCAGACATCAGATGCTTTGCCCTGCAAGCAAGGAAAGCAAAATCCGCTTTGGTGAAAAAACAACTTTTATGGAGCCACATGACTCAATTGAGGATTAACACAAATTCCATGTCTCTAAACCTCATTTTAACCAAGGAACCTGCTGCTTCAGCCACATTAAAAAAAGACGAGCTGGATATCAAGTAGAACTTTATACCAGTGAGTCTCATCCACACCTGCAAATTCTTCTGCTTTCTCAATATTACCCTAAACTGGAGTTCAGTGGGAAAACAGACATGTGCATCACAGAAGACTCTGAATAGAGTCAAAGCTGGGCTGGGATTTATACTTTTCTTATCTACTTACCACAGGTGGGAAAAGGAGGAGGGCGTTTGCCAGCACATTACCCACCCCCTGAGTAGGTAATGGTGATTGCAAAATAGTAGGGAAATACCTTTTACAGCCTCTCAGATAAATCCCTCAGGTACCAAATACATACTGAAATCCTTTTGCATTGAGATTTTTCCATTTTTCTGGCCAGAAGCCTAGTGACTTGTTAGACTGAGTGGGAGAGAGAAACAGCTTCAGTCCACGAGAATGAGCAAAAACTATTCCCAGCTTTTTTGTTCTAAGTTACCACATCTCACATTAAACAGTGCAACAAAGTATATGGCTCCACTTACGATTTTTAAACATTTTCAGTTATTGAAATAAAATTCTCAGCAATAGCCTTCTCTCGTTCTCAGTGAACAGGAGGCTGCACTGGTGTGCTGTGTCAGAACCACAGCAGCCATGTGCCTGGGTAATGGATAACCTGGGGAGATGAAACAGGAAAGAGGACATGGACCAGTCTCATACCTGTGCAGTTTGCACTCCCTAATGTAAGCACGTTTGTCCCAAACACTGAGGGGACACCACAGAGAAGTAAAGGCAGCTCTCCTCATTTCATTTTAATACTCTCAGCAGAAATAATGGAAAGCCTAAATGGAGCTCTCGTATTTAGCAGATTAAATAACCAAACTCCACAACTCAGTGTTGGTGGTATTTGCTTTGTGTACAACAAGTGTGTTTCAATCAGTAAAGTCCACTTGCACCATAAAATTTTTTGCAGTATTGCATATTCTTACACATGCACAGAGGGTCACATGCACACACAGAAACAAACACACAAAAGTATTAGAATGGACCTTAAAACTTTTACAACAAAAAACAACTAACTTCAAATCTGAAAAAAATACATGGTTTTAAACTGCCATTTGGTAAACCATATGGATTCAATGACAGATGGAATTTCTAATCCAGGATAATAGCTGAAACATGTGAGACAGACTTAAGTATGTATTGTGAACATTTGTTTGTTTGTATTTGGCTTTTTAAAAACACTTACATGAGTTTTCTACATTGTACTTAAAAAATGAAATCATGTGGGACTTTTTTCCCAAATGAAAAAAAAAAAAAGAGCTTGGCACCAGATAGGGGCCTGTGTTCTTTTGAAAAAACATGTACATCCAATTATGTACTCACGAAAAGCTGCACCTGCTACTGAAACAAAAAAACAATTAATCTGTCAGTTCAAAGAAAGTACGATATTATTCTGGTGCCCGCAGTAGCTGTGAGATGAAAGTTATCAGTTCCTTCCATTAAGAACTTTTTGAAACTTTATTAGTCAAGAGATTCTCTTTGGGAATGAATGCAAATATTTTGAGGAAGATAGGACTTCCTTTGGCAAGGTCCTTTATATATCCTGATTTTTTTTTCCTGGTCTCATAGCAGAAAAGCAGCCAGAAAACACTTCAAAGATATTTTGGTCAAGGTCATGGCATAGTAAAAATAAGGAGGAGGGAAAAAAAAGGAGAGAGAGAACAAGTTCCAATGCACATTTCTCTTATTACTCTTCCTTGAAATAAAGGAAAATTCACTAGCATTAGGTCTCCAGAGACCATGTTACTATGGCTACTAAAGTACAACAGTCAAGGCCTGCAGCCATGCCTTGCTTTGAACAGATTTTTGAGTCACGCAACTTGGGTACTAAATTTCCAGGGTCAGTTGGCTCACAGTTTATCTGGAACAGCTTCATTTAATAGTGGATCACTGGGTTTTTGCATCCTAAGTGGGATGGGGCCATTTTCTGGTGATCTAAATAAGTAGCTATTTTAAAACTCTGGAAATCATATACTCGTTCATGTCTTATGAATATTAGGAGGAAAATGCAGACAGTTAATTGTGTCTTCTGTCTTAAACTGCATTGTTTAGTGAATCAGTATTTCTTTCCACTGGTGTTTTTAGGACTCATAATTGCCCTTCTCAAAAATCCCTCTGAATCCCTGAGGTTCTCTTTATAAATTAAAAAAAAAAAAAAAACTTAACTCTTACAGAACCCTGAAATAAAACACAGCATAAAAGACTATTCAGAAATGCCATATCTGGTGACGTCAGAATATGGCCTTTGCTCAACAAGTACAGTATCTCTTAGCACTCTGGACTCTTATTTATTTCTCTGGTATCTACAAAGCAACTTCAAAAGGACTATTTCTGTGAGTAAGCACTATTTCGTGCAAAGGAGAGTGGCAGAATTGTTTTAGCATTCAGTTTTGATCAAGGGTTTGCGTGTACAGATTAAATTTCAGGCAAAAGAAACAAAACAGAAGACAAATTTCCATCATTTGAGCCAGGGAAGGAAGTACTAGCCGAAGTCTACAGACATGGAGTTCTATGGGAAGCCTGTCGAAGAGAAAGTTCTCAATCTGATAAACTGGTTTTCATAGACAGCATAAATATTTCTTTTCAAATACAAAGAAATATGTATATATGGCCATTATGCCCCTTTCACTCCTTCTGTCATCCCAGAAAAAACAACGTTCGTGTTCCTGCCTGTGTCCTTGACCCAGGATATCACTTCAGGTTTCTTTCAGTATGGAAATTCCGCATCTAGTGCTGCACTACCAAGATCAACATTTTCAAAGATAATTCCCAATGCCAGACAGGTTTAAGCCTGGCCCTCCCATTTACTGTCAGAGAGAACAGCTGGGCCATCTGAAAGGCACAAGTGATTGTGAATCATTCAGCTGGTGAAATTTCTCATTATTCCATTTTTCAATATCCCACCACTTCCACGAAGGAATTAAGGAAACCTTGGAGATACTTGTTTATATATGTGTCTTCAGTCTAGCAAGGGAGCTGGAATACTGTGGCTCGTCAAGAGGCAGCAGTCAAAACTGGCCTCCTGGAAATCAGTTAGGAAAATGTAAGTCATTGGGCTCCGGTAATTGTGAGCTATAAACTTTCAAGAAAACATAGTAGTTCCCTGGAGGGTGAGATTGCAGTGTGTGCACACATGTAAACACATTTTAAACCATGGTGATGTTTTTTATATGCTTGATATGTAATAAGTATTGGACACAACCAAGAACAACTTTGCCTTTGAAGTTGTTTTGAATGCATGATGCAAAATTGTAAATGCAGTTTTTCTTCCATTATACATTCCTTCCAAGTTAAGCTTTTGTAACAAAGCTTGCTTAGTCTGTGTGTCAAGCCCTTGGGAAAGGGCCTCTCTTTGTTACCATATACGTGAACTGCTGGCTCCTGATGAGCCTGGTGCCTCAAAACCAACTACTCTGCCCAAGATGGGACTGAGAAACAAGGGCTGAAGCACCAGTTGACTTTGTGTGCGTAGAGAGTTGATGTGGTGCATAATAGAAAGAGATGCATCCCAATTAAATCCCATTTTTTCCACAAGTACTAAGCACTGGAAAAGAGAATACAGACCATGCTTCCAGAGAGGAGCAGTACTGATGACTAATAGTTTCAAGGCGGGTTAGGGAAGGTTTTTTGATGCAAAAGGGAATTCATGGGTGACGCTGAACACCTCGGTACAAATTTTTTATATGGCATGCTTGTTCAGGATAACATATTATCACCAAAAATGTCTTCTATTGATGGCATTGTTTGGTGGATTTTTTCAGGTCTAATTGTAAACATTTCATGATTCTTTTCTTTGCATTACCATTTAGGATTTCATATGGGAAGCAAGAATGAGTGCTACCTGAGGTTAACGAACAGTATACAAGTACTGGAGACTACTTAAAAAAATATCAGGAAGAATTTTCAAATCATTAATTCTAAAGTTGTTGGGGGAAGGCACATTCTGTTTATTAGTCCATAGATATATTTATGATGTTTGCTAGATAGTTAGTGAGTACGTGGATGAGTAACATGTCATTCACCTTAGCAATTATCAGGAAAGGATACTAAATTACAACATAATCATTATATCTTTTCCTTTAGCCTCCTCATTAATCATGATGTCGAATTTAAAATTGTGCTCTACTAGTAATGGAACCCTCCTGTCAATGCTCTTTCACAAATACTATGCCCTGGACTACACTTGGAAATAGAAACCATCTTTATATTGATTTATGCAGTTTCTCATTTCACTTCCTCAAAAGCAGATGTTCACAGATGGAAGTAAAGCTGGGGCAATATCATATCTTCAGTGCAAGTTCAGCTCTTCATCCTTTCTGAATTCTGCAGCTGCTCTGAGCTTTTCAGTCTTCTCTTCAACAATTTCAATATAGAAAATGCAAGCCTGATTAATTCCATTTGAGAAGATTCAAAATGAAGCATTAATTGCTCACTGCTCTGCACTTGTAATAACAAATTTAGTTAGGTAGACTTTGCAATAACAAATGTAGTAAGATTAGGCATTATCTTTCACAGAAATAAGTTACTGAAAAGAGTCTCAAATAATATTTATCCAACATGTTGGACAATTAGACATATGTAAGTACCAAATGTCTGGATTTTTTTTTTCAGTGTTATTTGCATGTAAGTGCATCAAGTCCTGAAGAGAGGAAGCCGTCATAATATTCCACCCACAGCTGACTTTTATTTGTACTTGCAAACTGTTAATGAGGATGAATGGCAGACATCTTTCTGTAAGGAATCAAAACCTAGAAGAGACAATGTTGCCGCCCATACACTGCAACCAGAATGTTATGTCCTAATTTCAGAGCACTCTTTTTCTGTGTATTTAGCACTATATACCACATTTTCTAACATGAAACTATTTCAGGGGGTGGGGAGAAGAGCAAAACAATCTGTATTTCACATTCTATTCAATAATATATGCTAAACCAGCCTTTATGAACACCATTTCAGTTCAGTAGAATTTTCAGGGAGTGTGGCTTTCCTGAAATTGACCCTGGGAACAGTTTCACTCTGAGGATTATCATCTTATGCATGTTTTGTATCCTGTAAGTATCCTGTATCAAACACACCCTATCCCATTCTGACAGCAGGGGTGAATCCTGCTTTAAAGGCATTATGCTGACCCAGAGAGACAGGCAATATTTTGTCTAATCCAGATATCAAGTGGATGACAGTGGATCATCTGAAGAGGAGTAAGGATAGAAAGTTAGAGACAAATCCTCTAACCAGCAGCAATGGCTACAGATCTTAAGTTGCATTATAGAATAAACTAAACCTTCCCCAAGTCTCTTCTGCAAGCCCTTGCTTTGGTTTGAGCATTTCAGTTTTATTAACTAAAGCAGACCAAACGTGAAAGTGGAATGGGCTCAATATTTCTAGCAAAATATTTAGGTTTTTCTTTTGAAACCTCCAAAACAAAATCATTGCAAATTTGCAAAAATTCGCAAGACTGGACACAGTCTAGCCTGGACCTTCTTTCTTGCTCATCACTTCATCTTATTGAGAAGATAGCAAGGCTGCAGCTCACGAGCTTTCCTGAATTGAGAATGAGGAATATACTGAATTGAGAATGAGGAATATACTGAAAGCAAGTGTCATCTGTGAATACAGTTTAGGCTGCTCATTTGTAATTTCACTTCAACCAGTTGAAGACAAATTAAACAATATAGGATTGCAATTATTTAAAGTGTATTTCTATTTCTTCTATGTTTTGGGGGTTTTCTTTGCAATACATGACTTTGCCATCTTCAAAAACACTTCCTCAAAAGCCAATGCAGAAATTGGTATGAAATGAACAGTGTGCTATGAATGCCTTTTTTACTTGAATGCAAGAAGTCAGTTCTAGTAGCAGACTAAGTCCTGGTGCATCTATACGATGCAGGGCTCAGATACAGATACCAAACCTATTGACTGGTGGAAATAGTTGTCAAGGAATAGCTCTGAAGTCAGTGAGAGGAAAAAAACCTAACAGAGCTGAAACGGGAGAATATGTTTTGTTGAGGAGGAAGTTATGTGGCCGCTGGACTCTCTCCAAGAGGCACCGAAATAGCCTGAGCAGAAACAGAGGAAGAGGCTGTGAAAAGTGAGCTCGGGTGGAGTTGGCTGTGATGAACAGTCTGGAGACAGCAACAGCGGCCTGAAATTCAGATCTGCATCTGTCTGGTCTGTGCCCAAAGCTTAGTGATTCTTCACCTTAACACTGCCGATGGACAGCTGCTCTGTTCCCCGGTGCAACTAAAATTTCTCAGCTGGCCCTCCTGATAGAGGCAGGTTTGCCTCTCTCCTGACAGTGGAAGACACTTTTCCTGATGCCAGCCCCAACCAGAGGATGGTAACTGTCTCTCCTCACCACACACCTGCGCCAGCTGCCCGCTCCCCCCACTGTCACACTAAACATAAGCTGCTTGTCCTCATTTTCCAACCCACTCCCAGCTTGCTCCCCTCTCAATTATAATCTGTAATTTTGTGTTAGAGAATCGAAATACTAACTCTCATCAGCCATCAACTCTCATGTCACCCATATAGGAGACTTGAAAACAAGCACTTACTGGCATTTTCCCTTTTGCCAAAAGCCTCCACACAAGCCTCTACAGAAATACCTATTTTTCCTCTTCAAATCCCTCCATAAAACTCTTGCAAAAGTCCTGGCAAAAGTCAAGCTTCTCAGACGCTATGTGTGCTGGCAATTGTGGTTACCATTTTGTTCACTATTTCCACACAGTTTTGCCCATCAAAATCCATCTTCTATCTCTTTTCTCACAGTTAGGCTGAAAATCTAAAGGGAGGGGATAACATGATTTTGTTTTTCTCTGTCCCCCTGTCAAGTTGGATGATGCCACCTCCTGTATTTCAGAAACCTCAGCACTGTGGCAGCATCGTGATTGTAGCAGTCGTAACAGTAGCACTAAGGACTGGAGGAGAGAGCAAATGGAATTTAGCGGTCATGGTTTTTCTATCCAGATTTGTTAGAGAAGAAGAAAAAAAATAAAAGAAGAAAGGAATAAGGGAGAACATTAGTTATTTGTTTAAAGGGCAACAGAAAGGATGTTTTTTGCACAGAGCTGTGGCCATGCCAAATTTCAAGTCTGGATTTCAGAAATATGCCTATTTGAAAAGAAAGAAAAAAAGGGACCAGGGCCTCTGAAGTGTTCCTTTGTGTTTTGCCTACGCCTGGCAAGAAAAAATTGAATGTACGCATGTGATAAAACGGCACTCGTAACCCCATTTATGGATTTTTTTCATGGATAAATTCTCCATAAGTCATCCCAAGTGACTAATGTCAGCTTAAATCATGTCTTCTAAATTACTGGGAGAAGGTTCACGTTTGAAAACAAAGGAAAACAAAAGGGTTGTTTGGGTAAATTTAAAAAGTTGTATTAACCAAAAAAAAAAAAACAAAAACCACTAAGACTATGAGCTTTTTATGAGAATTTCCTATTTTGATGTAGATTAAGAAAATGAAGCACTGTATCATCATCTATCAGGATTTACTTTAGAAGGACTGTGCTAGGAGAGTGTCAGCACCATTGGAAGCTGAAAAGGAATTCCAGACCAGAATAAACCAAAAATGTCTCTTTCTACCATTTTTTGATTTCTGAAGCTTGTGCCTTGGTCATAGATCTGTATAATCACCATGCACTTTATTAGACTTGCAATTTGCCTTTGCAAGTTTAAATTAAAAAATAACAGGAAGAGGAAAATCTCTTGCTCTCAGACTGAAATTCAAACTGGAGTACCTTTTTCAAGAGCACAGTTTTATCAAGAACTGATTACATAAATCAGTTTGGAAGGAGGAAGTGGAATTACACTAACAAGTTTAAAAAAATGACAGGAAACCAAGAGGGAAAAGGGCTCCTATGTTATTTCCTTATGCAGAGTGAAGAACAGCACCAATAGGATGTTTTTTAATGTATCATTTTCCAACTCCCTTGGAATCAAACTTGAACTCTAGTTCAAGCTGTTAGTAGAGGCCACTGAGAGATACCTTCCAGTGCCAAAATGTGCATATTCACCTCTCTCTTCAAAATAACTCCCAGAAAGCTTCTTATTTGCATCCATTTCTAAGGTAGCAACATAATGTTAAATAATACGTTTCAAACATACATATTTATTTTTCAAGTAAAGGACCATATGACTGTGATTTTAGGATATTTAAGACACCAGGCACCTGACAGTCTTTGTCTAAAAATTTAAATAAGTAGTAAGTCTCTCCAGATCCCTCTGCAGAACCTTCCTGCCCTCAAGCAGGCCAACAATCCCATCCAACTTTGTGTCTTGTCAGAATTAGGGTGCCCTCGATCCCCTTATGCAGGTCATTGATAAAGCTGTTAAATGAAATGTAGAGTGTCACTGAATATGAAGTATCAGGACAGTCTTATGACTGGCATCTTCAATGGAGCCATAAAGAAAAACATGAGTCAAAACCACAGAGATGTGATTCTTGTGCCCCGAAGCCTTAAGAGTAAAGGACTCATGGAAATCTGACCCTGAACTGTACAAAAGTGTGGCTTGGAGCATCCTGAAAAGCAACATGGATCTTCTCTGAAAGAGTCTGAACTGCCAGTGAGCATGGAAAGGACAAAAAAGGCCAGGTCTGGCCTTTATCAATATTCATCAGTGTGTAGGGAGGGGATAAAACCAGGCAGTCTTACTCCACTAGCATCTGTTTGGGAGCTGCCTGCATTGTCCTTATTTCTTTCTATTCTTTGTGACATTTTGGTTATAAAACACTGTTTTCACACCTGAAAAGAATTATGTCCAACACATCTGGAGACAGAGATGTCATAGATCCTATGCTTCAGCCTACAAGAGCATAATAGAAGACCAACAGACATAACAAAGAAGAAAAGAGAGCCCATCAAGGCACCTCTTCAGCAGCAAGGGTTGAGACAGAAATTTGAACATCAATTATTCTCCCATAACAAGCAGAAAAACTGCAGGAGCAACTGTGAAGTGGTCAATAAAGCCCAAGTGACAATTTTAGCAGGGTGCAGCTTAGTGTACGAGTGCTGATTACTCAAGGAGCAGTGTTGGAGGTGATGATGGGGTGATGCCTGATTGTGTGTCATTAAGAAAACAAGTCCATATAGGGCCTCCCTCTTAACAACAGACATTTAATTCTTCCAGTGATCAGTGAATAGTGTAACACATGACAGTTCCACAGCCATTTGGGATGGGCAATTACCAGCACCATAGTGTAGACTCTGAGTCTGGATTTAAGATTACGAGTGGAGCATAGCTGGGGGGAAGAACAGGAGGTGGCTAACAGCCATGAGATGAATCCTGCAATCAAGGCTATTGCCTAGATACCCACCAGTGATTCATTATTTTTCCAAGTCACCATTTTATTGTGTTTCTCCACCCCATCACCCCATAAACTCTATCTGGATTTATTGACTGCCAATACAACTTATTTTCCCCTTTTTCTGGTTATGGGTTTGGGCCAGTGTTCCTGAAGTATTCAGTAACAGGCTTCAGAAACCGAATGTGGCCCTTTTCTGCCAGAAGGCACAGGGCGCAAGGGTTGCAAAACCACCTGTCTTGGAAAATATTTTGAAAGCACAAAGTTAAAAATCGTTACTGCACTCAAATGTTAGAATCTGAAGTCTCCAAGGACAGTAAAGATTGTGTCATGGATTGCAAGAATGGGGCATACTCAAAAAAAAAAAATCCCTTAAAAAATTAGACTTTAGTTCTTAGAGCTTTGTCTGTCTTTCCTTCAAAGGGAAACAAAGATGGCAAGAAAAGTCTCTCTTATCCAGAAGAAATTATCTTAAAGTACAAAAAAAAATTATTTATTTAGATACCTGCTGTGCTCCACTAAAAAGTCTTTGATAAACTGGTATCATTGTTTATTCTGTTATTGCTGATGAAAGCTATTTGATTGTAGCTGTAAAAAATCTCCATAAAATCCTAAATAAAAAACACATGTTGTGGCAGAAGCCTTTAGAAATAAAAAACATTTTAAACATATTTTGAAGACAGCCTAATTCCATTGTTTTCTTTCAAGCTGAAATGGGAAATAGTGCATTGTTCCAAAACTCAAGAGTCCCAGATACACTATTTACCAGTAATTAGGTTCTTGTTATCCCATATTTCTATCTATACATAGAGCAGTGACTATACCCACTAGGAAAAAAATAAAAGCAATTATTCTTGATTTTTCCACTAATATTGCACTCAGGAACAGTACTATTCACACATATTTTGGTGATTCAGATTATTCTGGTTTGTGTTATATAAAGCATCTAGGAGAGGTTGCACAGTGCAAGGTGTTGTCATAACATGGAAAGTGGCTTTCGACAGCTGAAAAATATCTTTTGAGAGCAAATAAAGTGGTCAGATTCACAAGTCAGTATACAAAGAACAGCAACCACGGTTTGCTTCTTCTTGGAAGGAATCCGAAATGTGATATTTAGTTAAAATCCCACAGTTCCTAATAACCAACATGGTGAATCTGGTGGAACATAAAAACCCACTTTTCTTCATGTGCCATAACCACTGAATGAGGATCCGAGCCAAACTCAGTCCTCAGAGAACATTCCCGACAAGCCCTAAGGAAAACTCACCCTCTTATTCTAGGTCAGACGTGCCCATAAATGAAGCCTGGCAAGTACATTCATATTAACGTGCACTTAATCATCCAGTTAATGATCCACTTTAAGTATGATCCAGGATAAAATGTCACCCCTGTATTCAGAGGGCATGTGACTCCTGCATACCCTGCAGTAAGCAGAGCATATTTAGTAATACCAGTCTCCTGTAACCTGCCCCAAATTGTGTGCCAGTGTTCTCTCCATGTACTCACAGCAGCAGGGCTACTGTTTGAAGATGCTGAATGATTATAACTTGTGGGCATGTAATGTACACACAACAAAACATAGACTAAATATAGGGACCCTTGTTAAAAAATTGTATACTCACCATATTTATCATTTACTGTACACCCTTTTTTCCCTATTCATTGAGAATGGAAATGACTGAAAAATAACACCTGACAGCCAAACGTCTTGTTTTGGCTGTATCACTAACTAGTCAGATGCCTCCATGTTACTTGTTTTGAAATCCAAAATTAAAATCTTCTAAAATATTAAGAGGAAGGAAAGCAGGGTGTCAGTTTCCATTCCATAGACCTGAATAACTTACGGTATTGGATCTCATGGTAAAATGTGTTTTAATTTAATAGTATCCAGCAATTATTTGCTGGAGGCTACTATTTAATTTACATTTACATGCATCTCAGGGTTGTTATTAAAACACAATTTTTATACCATGAATATTATCCTATCCAAAACAACTGTGCATATGTAATCTTAATCACATAGGAATTTCCAAGGACCTAAGTGTATAAAAGGCATTATTACATCATGTGTTTGAAATGCAGATGTAGCTGGGATGGACCGCTGTGCTCTAGCTGGTTCAGTAGTTCACAGCAATATTAATTCTTCCTTAAGATTAATGGATCCAATTCTCAGTAACAGCATGTGCCCTTTATGCTGCTCTGCTGACATAAAGTCAGCCTAAGGGGGATAAAAATACATAGAAGGGATAACTTTTGCTGACACGGTGTGTGTGCAGAGCAGAGTTGAGGAAGTAGGATAAACTAAAATATCCTAGAATATTTTCAACTCAGATCAGAAACCGGGAAAGCTCATGTTGACATCCTCAAAATATGGGCCAAGTAAAATAAACCTAAAAGTGAAAAAGAACTGTGAACTGGCCTGCTGGAATTCACTGGTAATTTCAAGGATGCAAGCAAGGGTGCAAGGTGCAATTGCCCCAATGGACACTGACTGTGACTGTCACAACTGCCAGTCTTGCTCTTGCAAGAAGTGTTCACAAGTGTGGTTCTTGAAAGACTCACACCAAGCCTGACTGTTCAAAGCTGACACAAATCATTAGCACAAATATATCATCAAACTGAATAAATTACAGCCAGAAAAAACCCAGCATTTTTTCACTCACTTCCAGTAGAAGTCCACCTTCTTGCACAGCAGTCTTGTTAGATATATTGTCTTCTTTTATCGTTTGGCCAACTTGCTTCTTAAAGTGCTTTTCTTGAATGGCTGTTGGAAAGAGTTATCATCAATTTAGAAATCATAATGACTGGGGTCACGACTAAAATTCTTGTTTAGGCATTTAACATGCATTGAATTTAATTGGTAGTTACTGTCTTTGTGGTCTGGATCTCAGTTACTGACAACTTTCTTTTCTTTTTTTTTATCCCTGTGCTGGAGATAGATACATATTTTGCAGTCCAGATGTTTTTTATATGAAATATCTATCACATTTTTTATTGAACATATTTTTTCCATTAGTCTACACTACATAAAGCAACAACCAAAACCCACAGGAAAGAAACAAAAGAAAGTTAGCAAGTTGTTTTGTTTATAAAAATATGTATTGTGACAATACAGAGAAATGTCTATATAGATCAGAAGAAAAGGGAGTGAAGTAAGTTTCCTATTTTCAGCACTGACCTCCTTGACATCAGATTATTTTTGGTCTCACTTTACCCTGATCGTTTCTACAAGTTTCAGCTTGACTGGAAGATTCAAGAGAATATTCTCAAACTGTTTCATTTTTACATGGAGTTTTGAAGTTTGTTTTTAGCAGCTCCATGAAATTCATGGATAGCTCTCATTGTAGATTAAAATTCCATATATTTTTCCTATTAATAGGGAAAAAAAGCTTACTCCTGAATACGCCTTCATGGGAAACTCAGCTGGTGAGTGCTCTTCCTTCACATTGCTTGATCTCAAATATCTTTGAATGCTCAAATTCTTCCTATCAATATATCCTACAGAAAAAATGCTGAAATACAATCCCATTTCTGGGGATAATGAAAGAATTTCTGAAAAAGCTGGCATCCCTTGATAATTGGGCTTCAGCATCATGTAGGGAGTATAACAGGAACCTGTCTTTATCACTTGGTCAGTAAAAATTAAGTCAGCTTCACTCCTACTGACCCATTCCAGTGAAGGGTCCTACAAATATCCTGGCAGCAAAGAGATATTCAGTTTTCTGGTTTTTCTCCTTTTCATGGAGAGAATGAGAGAGGAGAGCATCCCAGTGATATTATCTGGGACATTTGATACAGATTTTCCCTTCCAGCCAAAGGGGAGTGGGAACAACCACAGCCAGAGATGGTTAATAAAACAAAAAACACCCCTCTGAAAAAAAAAGCCAAACCCACAATAAAAAGCCAAAAAACCCCAACAACAACCCAACCAAGCAAAAAAAAAACCTCCCCCCAAAAAAGGGTTGAGATGGGCAAGAATACTTTGTACCAAACCAGAATAAGAAGAGGAGACAGACAGCAAACCCCTAAAGCTCCTGAGCCTGTGCAAGAGCTCCGTATCTATTTAACAGCCTGCTAAGGGATTGTTGCAAGATACATCAGCATTTTACAACAACTTACGGAAACGCAGAACCACACAAACGGAATATTTGTGATGGTTTTTGGCTTACATTGTAAATATTTGCTGAAAGTGATAATGTTGTTCATTACCCCAAAGCAATTATCTCAAATGTATAATTAAATGTAATAAATCCCTCCCCTGGGCATGGGAAAATACATCAGGAAAATCCCAAGCTGCTTAAACAGATCCCTACCCATATTTTCCAGCTGAAGCAATTTTTGGATTTCAGACGTCTAAGCTAGGCTGCTAGAAAATCTGCATTTTCATTTTGATGTACCTTTTAAGCTAATTAGAAATAGTTGCTTTTTTCCCCCTCTGATCAGCTGGGCCTTCTGCTAGGCCTGTCTATAAGAACAGACATAGAATCATTGGCTCATTTAGGTTGAAAAAGTCCCTTAAGATCATCAAGTCTGACCACTAACTCAACACTGCCAAGTCTGCCACTAAACCATGTCCCTAAGTGCCATATCACACATCTTTTATATACCTTGTCACAACAATTTTTAAAAGCCCAACCCCTATTCCAATGGCCTCTTCCAGAGTTTCCCTCCTCAGAAGAGATGTTTTTGTAATTACTGACGTGGTGGTTTGCGGTCTTTGTGCAGGTTAAAGGACAGACAGGGAGGGGTGAGAGGAAATGAAGGTTTATTTCTTTGATGCGCTCTTTTGGTGTTGCGAAAATTCCATCCGTTCAAACTTCATCGTTAGTGGAAACTATTATTTTACTCAACTGAGAGGGCCAGAGCTCCCTGCCTGCTTGTTAGCCTTCAGGCTCATACAAACACATCAGCAGAAGCACAAGAGATGTTTGTTCTGCAACTCGTCTGGCTACTATAAATTCCATCCCCCAAACGGAAAGTATTTTAATGTTATTTTGCCAGTTAGAGTTACCCATATGTTAGGCCACACACATCCGTTTCACAGCATGCCCTACTCACTGGCCTGACTGCAAGGAGACCCACTGCACTATCAAAGAAAGACGAATAGCACCATTGCTCCAAGAAGTGAATGCTCCTTGGAGGTGGGAATGCTTGCTCCTTGCACCTGAGGCAGCAGAGCTGTCACTCACTGCTCACTCTCCTTCTGCCTCCCCGCACGGGAAATACTTGATTAATCCACCCACAGCTGGGCTGATACTGCAGTGATGCCTCAGGAGAGAGGTGCTGGTGATAGCCTGTCACCTGGAGAAAGCAGAGCAAGACAGGCAGAAAACCACACAGATCCCTGAAAGAAATGAGGAGGAGGAGGAAAAGCAAGACATGACAGGCAGGATGAGGGAAACTTGCAAGATGTTATCTGACTAGGCAGAAAAACAGGGAAAAGAAAACAGAACAGTCTAACAATACCCCTGTCACCACCAAGAACCATGAGAGAGAACAGGACAGCAAGTATTGGTTATGATGGGTGGCT
Source organism: Daphoenositta chrysoptera (assembly GCA_013397915.1). Lineage (NCBI taxonomy): Eukaryota > Metazoa > Chordata > Aves > Passeriformes > Daphoenositta > Daphoenositta chrysoptera. The sequence goes on along the minus strand of VZRO01002741.1, from coordinate 545,584 downwards.
TGATAGAAAAGACCCTGATGCTAAGACAGCTGTGATCAAGCTTAGACATCTCATAAAATGGTGTCCCTCTGGAGCAACAGTGAAGCCTATGATGATGCAAACAAATGAGAGCTTGAAGAATGGAGTACTGTCTCTGGTAGGTAGGGAGGAGCAAATTGCAGAAAGCTGAAAAATAAAAAACAGCAAAGGATGACTCAGTGACCTGAGGGGGAAACGGGCTGCTGGAGTTCCCATAGATCAAGAATGGGGCAAGAGAAAAGCTGATATTGCAGGCAGTCTAATGAATGCTGCTGGCTGTAAAAAAAATGGAGAGTTGTATCTTTATGGAGATTTGAACTTCTTTCTATGGGAGAGGCAACCCTTTCAATGGTCAGCATAGAGCGCTCACCTACCGGGCTCAAAACTGGGCAAAGGGAAGAGGAGGGAAGTGGTAAGACCAGAGACCTTTTTCTGAGCACAATGTATCAAGCCTGCACTTCCAGAACATGAAATAAAACAGAAGATGGAGCTGTTCTGCCAAAGAAGATGAATGAGCATATTGATACCATAGAATGATAAATACCAGAGATACATGTACCAGGGCTGACAGTTTTGCAAGGTCATGCGATCTAGTGAGCATGGTGCAATCCCATGCAACATTAAAAGCCAACAAGTCTGGAAATGCTGGGTCCTGCAAAGGACACACTTTGGAAATATACAGGGCAAGGGGAAAGGGGGCTAGGAAGAAGAGGAGGGAGAAAAAAAATTAAATAAAATGGCCAATGCAATTTCCTGGAGGAAAGGTCAAAGATCTGAGGACATCATTTCAATCTCTAATCTGAAAGCAGTGAAAGGAGTGGAAACAAAAAAATAATGTAGAGTTAGAATTGACAGTTAATTAATGGAGAAAAAAAGTCCACAGAGGAGACTGTAAGATTGGCTGAATCAGTATGGGACTGTCCCAGGCAGTGCTGTTGAGCCTTTCACAGCTGCACTGTCTCTGCCCAGAATAATGTAGAAACCTGAGATCTCTTTTGAGCCTCCAGTTCTGATACGAGCATTGCTATCTGCATTTGCAAACCCCTTGGCTTGAAAACCAAATCTGGAATATTGTAAAGCAGAGAAAAGCTGCCTAACACAGTCTATAGAAGCATTATGAAACCAGCCGTTCCCTTTCCCCCAGAAATAACAGAACATTTATTCATTGCAGGATACTCTTTAGTTCAAAGGGATGGAGATTTCAGGACTCTCATAAAACCATAGTTTTTAAACCCATGGGATTACATTCTCCAGAGTGTTTCTGTACCTCATCCTGCACAAGCACAACATTCATTCTTCAGAAAATAATTAGCAAAATTACCGGCCAAGTTAGGGTGTGTAACAAACTAACGTGGGGGCAAACTGTACCCCAGCTGCCCCAGCTGCCTGCGTCAAGCAACAGCACAGGCAAGAAATGAGCAGTGAAGGGATGCTGCTTCTGGACTGAATGCCTTGCCTGGGTTCATTTGGGGTGTAAGGAGGGACCATACTGTCCTCTTCAGATTCAGGTTGGTGAATCAGTTTCAAGCCCTCCTACAAGGACTACCAGTTCTCTCCAATGATGCCCAGGGGATAAATTGTTTCTTAAATCAGGCAGATGAAAATACCCGAATCCAGACTGCAGGTTCAGAGACACTGCTTTAAGCATGCAAATCTTACATTTGGTAACTGTTACTCGAAAGGAAGTGAGAACAGAGTCTCTCTTCCTGGATCTTCTAGCTGCAGGAAGAATCAGCTATGCGTGTTACTCTGAATAATAAGAAAACAAAACAAATTGACTCGGAAACACTCGGTATGAGCAATTCTGCTTAACAAACCTAGAGTCATGAACTGAAATGGTCTGTTTCCTCTGGCTGTGTTACAGAGAACACCGAGTGACAATTAGGATGGGGGTCATTAGATGCACGCTGAAATTAAAAAATACACAGTAAGGAACAATTACATATTGCCAAACAACATGAAAGGGACATTTGCACTCTGAAAGGCCACAGCATACAGGTTGTACAAATGCTTTGGGGAAACAAATCAGCACCACAATGCATAAAAGCTGAATAAAAGCTGTATGGTGCTTGGTCCTGTTGCGGAGGCTACCAGAACACCAGATGAAATTACGCTAGCAGTAATGCAGAGTTTTTCTTCCCAACTTAGCGGTTTTCTCAGTCTGCTTCTTCTTAAGAGATGCTTTGAAATCTGACTTCCCTTTGAAGTTTCTCGAGTACAGCATGACATTTATTTAAGGTACAAACCGAACTGTTTGCTTTCCAGATCCCATCCGCTCTTTCTTCCAGAACCACTCTTCCCCTTCCCCAGCGAGCCTCATCCATTTTCCCCCGTGCGAGAGGGGCATCAAAGAGACGCCACCTCCGGGGCTGCCCTCCTCTCCCCGCGGACGTGCGCGGGGCTGGTGGGGCCAGCGAGCCCCCCCGAGCCCCCAGCCCGTGTCCCACGGCGTCCGGAGGAGCCCTTTTGAAGGGCGGCGAGGGGGAGGAGAGGTCCCCGCGGCGGAGGAGGCAGTGCTGACTAACCCCGGCCCCGCTGTCACGCAAGCCTCGCCGCCTGTCAATCTCCCGGCGGCTCTGACAGCGGCCTGGCCGCCGTTCAAACCCTTGCGTGCGAGCAGACGAGCCACAGTACCCTATGAAGTATTTCATAATAACAACAGCTGTTAAATATTGATGACTCCTGGCAAGCGCTGAATGCTTTTCGAGAAGGTTAAGCCTTCGTGTAATGGAACCTAATTCCTCATTATATACTGTATCAGATATCTGGAAGTTGCCTAAAAAAAGCAAAGGAGCTTAGAGTAAAGGATCAGAAAAATAACTCTCGTGCAGCAGGGAGAAGGGAGAGAGCCCGCTGTGTGAAGGGTGAAAAGTGTTTCCCCGAAGTCAAATCCTTTTGCAAACAGTAAAATACTCTTCTGGAGCGATCATCAATATGGTTGGTTTCACTATATCCCACTGGAGGGTTTTGTGTTTTTAGAAATTATTGCAGATCAGATAAACTTTCTAAAACAGTGATCCAGCTGCCAGTGCTGTCTGTTTGTCTGTAAAAGTACACGTGGACATTATTTCTACAGAAAGACAGAGAAAAGAGCAAAAAAGCTCACATTCCTGTAGTTTTTCTACAAACATCAGCTCTGAGAGATGTTGCTCATTAGAAAATTTAGTGGTGATCTGACAATATGTCAAGGATGAGATCTCAGAGAGGGTTTCCAGCAGGTAAAAAGGGGAGAAGGACGAGCCTCTTGCCTTGGGGAGATCCTGGTGTGCTTTCCTCCAGTTCCCAGAAAAAATCCACCATCTTCTTCACACTGCCCTCTAAAACCCATCAGTCTTATCTTTTCCCTCTAGACCTAACTGCCGAGCAAGGTTGTGTTGGGAAGGGAATCAGTTTGGGGTAGGAATTCATGATCCTAGGAATGGACCTGGTATGACTCCAGGGCAAGCAGCACCGAGTAGTCCAGCAAAAAGGCAGCATCAGAATCCAGATGCAGGTGAAAGAAGAAACACAAACCGAGGACTTCTTGCAGAGGTGACTGAGTCAGGGTATTTTTTTTTTCTTGCATGTGAAGAAGAGGTCTGTGTGTCTTTGGGAATTAGAGTTTACACGAGGCAAGCCGAGAAGCTGAAAACAATTGCCTGCAAATGTTCAGTGGTGCTGCAGTGCAGGGAGTTCTGAGAAGCTTTAGGAAAGTGGTTTACCTGTGGGGAACCCAGGTCTGTTAACTGAGTCAGGGTAGCGAATCATAAAAACTTAGGAAGTTGTAGGTTGGAAAGGACCTTTGGAGATTATCTGGTCTACCTCACCCTGATCAGAACAGAGCTAACTTCACTTAGGCAGGTTCCTCAGAGTTTTTGAGTATTCCTAGTAATGGACATTTCACATTCCCTCCAGGAAAACTTTTACTATTTAATTACAAACAGGATTAATTTTGCAAGATAAGGGGTTGCTTAATGTTTTAGGTGGATGAGGTAAATTCTGGATGGACACTTCCTGTTTCCACAATTCTTGGTTTCTAAATGTGTAGAATAATTTAAGAAATGCTGAGAATGGTGAAGTGGCTTTTATAAAACATGTATGTATATGGAGAATATGCAAAATAAGTATTAGCTCTTCTTCTGTTTTTTGCTGGCTTATTCTATCTCTATCTCACAAGAAATCACACTTGTATGTCAAGTTTAAATGTAGTCTGGGACTGTAATATCTCCCTTATCCCATAATTTCTGAGGGATCGCAAATCCAAAGAAAAGCTCTACCTTCATGTGAAACAAATTGTGTGCTAACTATACAAACAACAGACTCAAAAGAACTTGTCTAGAAAACACATTTCTTTTCTCTAGCTTACTATTGCAACCTTTCTCTCTTCATATGACTCAACAGATGATCTCCCCAACAGACAACCCCACATTGTGCATTGGCAAAGGAGATATTTTAGAGATCTGTTTGCATCACTGTGAGTAAATATTTGAGTTATCACTTGGTCTGGTAGACTACATTGGCTATAAGACTGCTGGAGACAGGCAGTCCTCTGAAATTATCCCAAGATATAAGACTTACTCCAAGTAACAGTCTTCCTGTTTGTGTTCACAATTCCATTTTATTTTCTACTACATTAAATATGATGATTTGATCACAGAAACTTATTGATTTATAGGTTCAGTCCTGGGGCCTTAATTTTATCTGTGTACTATTCCATTCTTTAATAAAGCTGTAATACGTTAGCGTGCCTGAGTATTTGCTTGCACACCCTTCTGAATAAATACATAAAAGGTAAGTAAAAAGGGGTTATTCTCTCAAACTGCAAAATGGATTTCAAGTCTGAGTTATCAGCAACCTTGAGTAAGAAATCTGCAAACTACTTGTTCCACTTTCAAATCAATACCTACATCACTCACAAAAAATTAAGATGATTCCAACACTCACAAAAAATTAAGACGATTCCAACACTTCTTCCTTGCACCTTTAAGTTTGTAAATTACATGCCCTTTAATCAGAATCATTATATCCAGCATAAGTTTAGAGTTAAAATACTTAATTTAAGAGAACTATTCTGTATTTAGAAAGTCTGCTTAACATTGGTTAGTTCCAGAGTTAAGGACCTCAGAATGTACAATGAATGTAGCTTTATATTTTCATTTATGACTTCACCAAACTAATCCACAATTAGCCTTAAGTGTATTGCAATGTGCTCTGACCTGTTACATCCTGATTGCTTGAGTGGGATCTCAGCAAATCCCACTGATCATGATATATATACATATTGAGAAGAACAGCAGATCAGGACACATTGATTCTAGGATCTATGGAGAACATGACCTATCAAAAATACTTGAAGAATTTCCCCATCCTTCAAAACATCCTTCATAATGGCTTCTTGGCTGAATAGCTGTTCATCTTTTCCTTTTTTGAAAATGAGGTCTCTATATCCTCTGAATTCCCAATGTTTTCTCTCTCAAGGGCCCAAGAATATTTGTTCTCTTTTGATATGGCTCATACTGTTTCACTGTCATTAGGCTATTTTTTTCAGGATTGATTCTCTAGATGAAAATAATACATCAACAGACACTGATGTCCATGGCAGAGGCAGTTGTCCTTTGAGGAGAGGCTAAAATGGCTGTGACTTTTTACTGAGAAGGATGAGGGGAGATACAACATAGGTTTACAAAATTATAAGAGCAATGGATAAACTGAATGCAGAACTGCTGTTCACCCAACCCCACAACATGAAGACTGTGAAGTGCCCTGTGACACCAGCACAAGAATGCTTTAAAGTAGATAAAAGACAGCAATTTTGAAGATGAGAATACCAGACTAGATGGACTGCTGGTGTGACACAGTAGTGCATTTCTTCTGTTGTTATATTCTCACTGCAATGCCATGGTCTTGTCCACAAAATTTGCTGCAGACAGAAAATAAACAACAGATGCACAACAGCAGCATCTGTGACGTGAAAGAAAGTATATCACAGAAGTGACAATAAGAAAAATCAGAACCTTATGAGAAAGCCTGTATGTGACTAAATTTAAGCATATAATGAAAGAGCAGCTTGTGACTAATCATTGCATCCAAAAACAACACAAAAGATACTTTAATGATAAACAGCCTATTGAAATAAAGTTGAGTCTGAAATATTTTTCAGAAACATAAGTAATGAGAACAAAATCCATTTTTACTGAAAAGACAGCTAAAAGGAAAGATATGTGTGTTCATAAGTAAGCAATTGAAGTCTACTGGAATCTTTCCCGCTTTTGGAAAGGTGACTGTAAGAATTGCATCTTACAGAAGAAATGCAATGAAGTGTTGACAGCAGATTTACCTTGAGAGTATCAGAACGTTTTCAGCCTCTATTGGTTACAGAAGATGTGCATCATTTTACCCTCTCCAATTCAGGTCTATTATTTTAGAACATTTAGTAATTAATCCCTGAAGGATGAACTCAAATCAAAGATAGACCATGAAAATAAATGCAACTAGGAAAATGCATGAGAAAACAACTCTCCCCCTTCTTGATTAAAGCAACCTGACAATGACTAACTTACATGAGATTTACATGATCTTTGCTAGCCTTTCTGGATTTGATAACCCCTTTTCCAGGACTATGATCAAACAGACTATCTCCTGAGCATCCGCTCCTCAATTTCTTGTGCCTTTATAATGTTCTTTGCTCCATTCTGCATGGAAAGACACAGGCTGAATTCACACCTGCTAGTTCCAACAGGAATTTAAGTCAGTATCTCTTAGAAGAGAGTTGAAAGAGCATGTGTCAGTAGGCCAGTATATCATCCAAGAGACTGTTTAAAAATAGCCAATGCACACGATCTGGAGAGGATAAAGGAAACCTTTAAGATGAAATAAACACTGCATCTAAAATATTCACACTGCGACCTTAGTGCACAGGATGTGCATGTGTTACCCAGAAAACCAAATCTGGATCCAACAGTTTTAGAGTCAGGAATATCATATGCATAATTCTTTAATATCTGCATTGCATAGCAGTCTTACTGTATCCAATATTAAAGGCAATGACTCGTTTACTTTCCAGTGTATTTTAAATAAGCAAACACACTTGACAGAGGAAATATGAGGATCTCCACCTTTAAGTCAGCTGGGTATCACAGCACACTGCTGCACAACCACAGACAAACACACACACCCCACAAGAACCCAGAGCTCTCTTTCTAAGGCAGAGCTGCTCTGCTTGGTCTTTTCTGCTGTCTGTGGAGGCTGCATGAAGCCTTGAGAAATCAAACACACCTAATGTGCTGTGGGAAAAGTATGCCTGAGAGAAGGTTCTTAAGCTTTGAATTTTCTACTTCAGAAAGTAAAAACACGTGCTGAGACAAGATAAGGGCAAATGAAACATCAGGGATATTATCTAAAAGTTTTAAAGCATTATTTCACAATCAATTTCCGGGTAATTTGAAAACATTGAGCTGTATTCCAGAACCTTTTAGAGTGATGAAGAAAACCAATAGCATGACAATCTCACCTAAAAGCTCATAATTAAGAACTGCCCGACAACAGAAGTCCAAAACTGAACTGCCAGAAGCCTAAACTGATAATGTTACAATCCCTGGAACCCTTAAGTATGTTTTTATCCACATTAATATTTTAATGTATGCATTCAAAGACTAGTCCTGAAAAGCTATCCAAACAGATGGACCTTGTTCCCAACTGGAATCCCTTGTAAGACAGAGGGCCTGCAGAGAAGATGCTACGGTTTGTCCAAAAATAAATTCCTTTGCAGAACAGGAACCTTCTGCAGAAGTAGAAAATGCATGCACACGATGTATTCAATTACTACAATAACCTTTATTTTTCACTTCCTCACAAAAGTTTTGCTTTGCCTTTTTTGACAGCCATGTTCTACATTCAGAAAAAGATCCCAAGCAGATGCCAAAGACCCTAAACAGACCAGTAGTGGGCTTACATTTTCTCTCCCATTCAGCACTGGAGGAATTAAGTTTTTTTAAAGTGCCATGGTCCCTAGGTCAACAACCAGAATTTGGACCTTCAAATTTTCTAAGAGTAGTGAAAAATTCTGTCTTTATAAAAGGCAGGAAAGGTAATATTTGAATGCTCTAAGACTGTAAATTGTCTCCCTGCTTTGAATTGCTTTTCAGTTTTTAAAACCAGAGAATACTTAGATACAGTGATAAAATTACAAGGCAGGCACAGAGTTCTTATCAGACTTGTCCCATTTGAAGATAAGGAAAACCAATGTTCTGTATTTCAGAAACAAAGTCTTAGCTAATAAAATATAACCTTTTCTCCAGTTTCAACTCTTCTGCAGATGTGTCATTGACTTGAACAGGCAAGTCTGACCTGCAAAGGTGCCTGCTACCTTGACTCATAGCAAGCTACCAAAAAAGTAACGAGTATTCCCTATGGGATAAGGATAAGAATCTTGTATCTCATTCATGAAACATATAGGATTATGGCTTCAACTTTCTAGGCAACTATAGCCAATTGCAGCTTTCACTGAGTGATCAATGCCAGGTGAATAGTATGTATAGAGCCAGTTACGATAGATAAATTACTTCTAGTGCTTCTTGTTTTGTCACAGGTCTCTGGATGAAAACCAGTAATTTTTTACCTACTGATTCATCAGATCTGTTTTTCTCATCATGTGACATAAACAGTAGTTTGTATTGCATTTTCACCAGTTACAATATCATCTCCACTGGATATACACCGTGGTTTACTGCCAGAGTCAGTCCAATAACCACTGAAACAAGGCTTACTAGAGCTACACTAAGGAAAATAGGAGTAGGTTTAAGGCAGGAAGTGAAAATTACAAATCGCAAAAAGCAAAGATTATTTTGCTTTTATTTTTTAGACATGAAGTTTAACTGGAGACAGTGTATACTCTAGAGCCCGCTTTGTTTTAAGCCCAAGAATTTTTCAGAGGAATCATTACGCTGCATCCAAAAGAGGAACACTTTTTCTCCTGCCGGGGCAGATTTGCAGGGAGGAGGCTCATTTCTGCATTGCTGGTCTGGCAGGCAGCAGAGCTCTACTCCTCTGATCAAGAGATCACTTTCATAACCACTTTTCTGAGGTCACAAATGAGTCTGCTGCAGTCACGCAACCCCTCGCCTACCAGAGCTTACTACAACAATACAGGTTCACGGAAGCTTTTTAAAGAGGCAGCTCATCCTTTCAATCCACACAGATATAAGGCACACGCATATTATTGTATGGGATTCCCCCAAATATGTCATGGGATTATTTTATTTTGGTTTGATCAGGGAAGAAACATAATAGCTTCAAGTTCTGTCTGGGTGGAATGGTGTTGCCTGAGTAGAATGCAATAAAAGCTGAAGCTAAATAGCTCTACAATTATTTTAAATGATACTGGCACCTTTTGCAAATATTTTGTTAGCTTGTTCCTTTTTTATTATCTTAAAGGTCCATGTTCACCAAACAGGTGCTACTATGAATTATGCTAACTAAGATATTTAAAAGTCGTGGTAAACAGTCAAACAAACATTAAATTCAATAAACAACAAGTACAATTGCCCAGATTAAACATTGCCCCGCTGCACTGTTAGAAACACAACAATATGGAAATAGAAAACCAGGAAACAGGCTTATGAATTGATTCTGAAGGAATACTATGAAAGTACAACAAGTTCTAGTTAGAGTTTGTTCCTAGGTCAGAGACGTCTACTTTATTTTAGCCAAGTATCCCACAAAAAATCAACATAGTAATCTGTTGTATGGACATGCCTTGCAGGTGTAGTTGGAATGACTTTGGATGATGAGGCAGTTGGGAATTTAAAGAAAAAAGTTAAAAATATTTTTCCTCTTATGGTAAGTCAACTCTACCCAATGAAGGGGGGGGCTTGGCCTATTTTCACAAGCAGTTAACACTATGAAAGCAACCGTTGTTGTTTCATCATTAATTATTTGCACTAATTACCTGAAATAAAGTTTTCAAAAGCTGTTAAATTATTTTGAAGCCTACAATTAAAAAAATTATGGTGGCTATATTGCTCATTGATATTTTGTGAGGATTAGTGTACAGACACATTTCATTTAAAGGCAGCACAAACAGGCTTGCCCAAACCAGCTTTATAATCCAGCTTAAATAAGTAACAATAGGAATGAGGGCACAGCACTAAGCCTGTTGAGGACTCACAGTCTGGGATGCAGTTTGCACACTGTCCTGCAAGTTCATTGCTATTATTAGACACACTAAACAGGTGAAAGCTTGTTGAGGTGTGCCCACACATGCTACAGACAGTTTCTGGGATTCTGGAGATACACCCGCATGCTGTTAAGTACCCTTGGCTTCATCCAAAATGAGGTATTTTTACACTTTAGGCTTGACCTTGATGTGTATCTTCACCCAGCTCATGCAGTGGGAGAGGTCCTCTCCCATCTGCACTGCAGTTTGCCATTGACACAAAAGATGATGTCCCAGTCCAGCTTTGATATGAAACTAATGACACCCCAAAATTGGCCTTATCTCTGCTCCAGGTCTCGCCTATTTCTATGGAGAGGAATTAGATTGGAAGCTGAACAGAGAATTGTGACTTTACTGCTGGTGGATCTCACTGTCAGAGCTTGGCACACTCACGTTGTAGAGGCAGGCTAAACCTCAGGTGCTGAGCATCACTACAGCTTCTCATCTTGGTCAAAATGTTGGTGGAGGTGATGAGCAGAGACACCAGTCTATAAAGGGAGGGTGCTGACAGCCTCCAGAGTGACCTCGAGAGTAGCAGTACCAGTGCAGACAAAGCCACAGGCATTTTTGAAGATAAATCACAATTTCAAAGATTTCTGAGACTTCCGAAAATGTTACCTTTAGTGTTATGTTACTGATTTGTGCCCATTCACTTACCACTACAACAACTTTCCATGGAAATGAAAAATATACAGGATCAACTTTTGCCTAAACAGCCTTTGTCCCTGTTTATGAATTTTAGCTAAAGCACAAGAAGTTTATCTACAGAAAAACAGCACTGGATACTAATGCAAGTATTTAATCAACATGGCAATTTTTCCTTTCTAGCTATGGAAAGAGATGCATGAGAATGCTGTTGGGCTACCTTACCTATACAAACAAATTCGAGTTTCTTCTGGAGGCAGTTGGCAAAGAAATCACTGCCAACAGCAGGAATGAGTTTACGTATGGGCATTTGGGGGTAAACAGCTGCTAAATACTGCTGCTTAGCTCTGTTCTGCATGCCAGTCTGGCCACTGAGTTGGTACCTAAGAAGTCTTGCCTTTCTGAGAGTCCTTTTTATAACCCCTATTATATGAAAGTAAAATACCTCTAATCTTTTTTCAAGAATATGACCTCTCAAACGCAATGACAGGGTGGTCAATTGGTCCATTTTCTAAGGAGATGCAAGCAGGCAGCTAATACATGTGTGTAAGTCCCACTGGATCTGCAATTCTAGAGAAAAAATTTGTCAGTAATTTAGTATAGTGAAATCAGGATAAACAATGACTTCTCATATGCCAATTTCCAGATAATTACTGCAAGCTTTCCTCACTCCCTCCATGGTTCTTAATATCTTTCACCTGGTATTTGAAAGATCTGTACATCGCCTATATATATAAAAGAACATGCATCCAGTAATTTGGATTAGTTGCAAATCTGCCTAGATGTTATTTTTTTTAGTCCTTTTGTGGAGTCTATTTAATCTGAAAATTATCCAGAGAAATGTAATAGACTTCACTGATACCCCAACTAATAATCTGAAATCAAACTATTTCAGATTAGTATACCATAAATCATTTTTTAATGAATAAATTGACTTTAAATAGCTACTAAGAGGTATTCTTTCATTAGAAATAAATTTAAGTACTGTGACAAATTACAGTCATTAGATTCAAACCTAAGGATTTCTGAATAACTCGGTTATAAAAATTACAGCAAGCCTACTCACAAAATCACTTCTACCCTCGCCCTCTTCCTTCTGCCCCAACATACTGTATATACTTGAAAATGGCCAGATTTTGTCTGGAAGAGGAGGAGAAGAGTGTTTTGCTACTGCAGTGTAAATTAAGGTCTAGCTTGGTCAGAACCACTGAAGGATGCCTGGAAATATGCTCATACTAGGCAGACTGAAAAGGACAGCAAATAGTGCAGCTGTAGAAATTAGTTTAAAAATAATTGTTCAGTTGTTTAGTCACTAGCTGTGACTGAGCCTTCCACATTTGGTGGTTCATACCACCTGTCCCAGCACACATAGCCTTTGTCTGATGAGAAGAATGAGAAAAGGAGCTGGAGTACCTAACAATTGCTCTCCAGCCGCAGCAACACAGCCAGGAGTTGATGGAGCCAAGGCAAGATGGGGCAGGCTGGGAACGGGGCAGCTGGAACATTCTTCTGCCTGATGTATTTTCCATTGGCCAGATGTTCCCCAGTTGCCATGAGCTGTGAGAGGCTGCGTGCGCCAGTCCCGGAGGGTGTTCTGACCCCTGGGAAGCACTAAAGAGGCCCAGGCCTGCCCAGCATTGAGGAGGCACAAAGGTATTTTGAAGCTCTGATCCTCTCTTCTCCCACTCGGTTCCAGTGCCAAGTTCAGCTGCGGCGCGGGAACTCAGCTGTGGCGCAAGATTCATTTTGTACATTAACCCGATGAGCTACAGTGCCATCTGAGACCAACATGTAGTTAGTTGCTGTGAGAACAAAACTTTGAATTTCCTGACCTATTCAAAGTTTGAATTTCCCATTCACTCCACACTCCCATACTAACAGATGGTATAAAGGGTGTAGCTTCAAAACTTCCTGCATCAGAGCATATGCAAAGAGAACAAGAGGAGATGAATTGCACAGCCCTGGAAACCTGCTCTTTATTTGCAGAATGGTGAAATTCTAAATAAATCAATTAATATGCCCAAGCAGCCCCCATCTTCTATGCAGATAGTGGTGACTGGAACTCTTCCGCCCAAGCTATCCCTGCCATGGGGAGCTGGAAAAGCACTGGTTAGCAGAGCTGACTCATCAGCTGACTAGCCCACAACCTCAGCCACAAAGGACCAAAAATGCTGGTGGTGGCATGAAGCGTGTGGGTGGGAGCAAGGAATAAGCAATCATCTGGCAGCCTAATGCAGAAGGGAGGGTTGACAACAAGCCATTATTTATTCCCCCCTCCCGCCCCAAGGCTCATCCCTCTGCTTCAGTGATTCTCATCATCTTGACGCTGTGGTAGGGCTCTTTGTAGGGGAGGGAATGAAAGGTACATCCCCTCCCTGTGGCCCATGCAATGAAAGCATCAGCAGGCTATCTGAGCTCACCACACCCAGATCACTTAGGGCAAAAGGCCCTCATGGAGGAGAATGGAAAAGAGGTTTGCCTGGTTCTGCTTTCACCCAACAGGAGACGAGAACAATGTCTTGTTGGGGGGAAAAAAAAAAAAAATTGAGATCATTGCTTTCCCACCAAAGTCTATCTGTTACTGGAAAGAAGAGCTGGAGATCCAGTTGTGGAATGGCAGACAGCAGATGTAACAAAAAGTTTTTAGGAGTAGAGCAAGGAATATTGAGAAAAGGGAGAATGTTGTAGCAAAGATGGGAAAAGGCATGGGGAAAAAACCTATATGAAGAACACAAGAAAATCTACAGAAGAGGAAGACGCAAAAAAGAAAATTTTACAAAGAAGTAAGGTGGATTATCACTAAAAAGGCTGCTAGAGAAAAAGAGGTGGAAAGGAAGGAAAGTCACCAAGTTAAACAGCGAAAAAGAAAAAGAAGAAAGAAAACCGGCAAATTTAATTAAAACTTGACATGAAAGTACACTGATAAAATCCGCCAAATTGTTCATATGTATCCCATTATCTCGATATAGATCTAAGTAAACTTTTGAGTGTTCATTCCCTGTAGAAGCCTTTACCACTGCTAATCTGGCTATAATATAGCTAGTTGGTCCCCAATTTAAGTAGACAAAACATTCTCCAGCCAAATTATTGGTGTGGTGATGGTGTGACCTCACACCTTCCAGGCTTCCGCATTTTCAGTGGCATTTTTGCTGTGACTCTGAAAAATACATTTAACTTCAGGCAATGTGTTTTTTGAAACACTGGGGCAGATTTTGAAAGCCTGGCTTGTATTACTCCACAAATGCCAAGGTTAAGCAAAACATAATAAGGAATTAAGGACATGACCAGTTGTCCTAATGTTTCCTCCCCAACCAAACTTGTTGTTTTCTGAGAAGAGGCTTTTTGTCCAAATTTTGCCTACAGTAGGTCTTTCCTGGCAGATTGCCTCAGTGGAAAGGAGATTAAGTTTCTCAATGTCCTCTTTTCTTGGAAACTTTCTGTTACATTTCCCAGTCTCCAATACAGGCAGTTCAGGGCACAGGAATACATAGCTTAAAAGTCTTCCCCAACGTGTTTTTCACCTGCTGTTGTATTGGCATCTGGCAAGAGAGTGATGAAGAGTCACAACACTGTAGTTTGCAGCTTTTCTCTAGCTGGAGAAACCGTACTAGTTGAACGTTATCTTCAAAGATTGAGATGACAGAATATCTGCTCAGGCTACAATATCTAGAGTAAGCAAGCTGACCCCTGTCTGGAGATCGTGACTTCACTTGACTTGACAAGATAAAGACAAGACAAATATGTTCCTCTTTTCCAAATGGCCTCTTGGAACTCAGTGCCCCTGAACTAAGTGTTGCTGCAAGGGGCACGTCTTCTGTCCAGAAACTGACCTCTACTCCCACCTCGTGCTGACAGAGGGGACAATTGCAGCCACCCTACTGGTTTTAAAGACATTATCAGCTACTACCGTGATACTTTTAGAGTATGACAGCAAAGTAACCTTCAAACTGACATTGTCTCTGCTTTCCTAACCATAAGTTGGCAGCAACAAATGCAGGGTGCATCACTGTCCCGAAATGATATGGCACTTACTGCCAGACTTACTAAATATTTCTGAAGTGCTTGCTAGCATCAATAAAAATGAAGAACGTATGTTGCAATGTGCAATACCTTCAAACTCTCTGACATTACTGAGTATGTTTGGCTCAGAAGAAAGAGCTCTTCCCTTAGGGGAACATACAGAACTACACTGCTAGGGTTTAATGCAGTTCTGGTGGTCCTGAAGAAGTGCTGAAAACAATCAAAACCTTTTGAACATGTCGTAATTTGAGAGCACTCTGCACCTGGCATGACTGGACCTGTAAGAATTATTAAAGTAATTGCAAATATTGCTAATTTCCTCTTACAAATATTACTTGCTGTGAGATGTACAGCCTTTTCCTATATGCAGCAGTGTAGATGCAATGTAGAAAAAGTATGGAAAAAAGAAATACAATTTCATTTTTCTCCATGTACTGTCATGGTCCTTATAATAACATATTAGAATATTCTCCACATAAATCCTTACATTCATTGGTTCCAGATACATTTTTAAGGCTGAATTATTTATCGTCTCAAGGAATGTTTTTATAAAGCATTATTTATTGTGCCGTTTTCCCGTACAAGGTTTATAGGGGTCATTTGATGGCACAACATCAGTTTAATAAATTATTTGGAACAAAATAGAGAGGGTTTGTGAGAGGTTTTCACTGACACTGATATACGACATAATACCAACACACAGAAGATAGCATTTTCTGCACAGATATTGAAATAGTCAGGGTAATATATAAGATTAATATAAGGTGACATATGTTTTGCAGGTATACAATTAGTAAAATGGTTATGAAGTTGTCAATGGGCTAGAAAATAAAACTAACTTAATATACGCTGTGTTTTGATTTAGATCTGATCTTTGCTTGTTTTCAGTCCTCTTTTCTTAACTTCTTTCAGCTGTTTCCAATATGTAAGTAGCCAATTCATGTTGCAGGTTCAGAGGTAAATGGGAATAATGGACATTTACTTATTGTAACAAATATTTACTTCCTATATACCTTCAACTTGATATATTCCATGCAGATATAAAAAGGGAATGCATTGAGGGTGTTTCAGTAGAATAGTAGGGACACAGTAAGTTCATAGGATACGTGCTTTGGCAAGTCTGTTGTATAGCAGCAAACTTTCACAAAAGGAATTATGAGCTTCTTTAAAAGAAGTTTTAAAGTCTGCTTCTAACTTCTCTTACTGAGCATGTAAGTTAGTTTGCTGATATACATTCTTCTTCCACTTCTACTCAACATCATGATTTAGGAAAATTTGTCAGTTATAGTATCTACAGTATTGCACCAGAAATTATAATAAAATTAGAACTGGACTTACAAATGGAAACCTGTTGTGCCTCATCTAAAAAACTTTCATTTCATTTCATTTCATGGTGGGGAAGGTTCAGAGCACTGACTAATATGTTACTGTTACATCAGATAGAAAGAGAAGCATCTGTGTTAGTCACATGGGATTTTCTTTCTAATAAGATGAAAAAGACACTAAATCAAATACAATTAAATGAAGACAAGCCCTTCAGAGTAATCCATTGAGCCAAACTGGACTATCACACAGCAAAGTGAGGCAAGCTTTGCAGAAACCAGCCTCCTACTCATATTTTATGATTTCCAAGCCTCTAAATATCTAGTCACAGCTTAGAAAGACAGGTTTCTAGCACAGATTCAGCCACATAAACCATGGGATAAATCACAAACTTTTGGGCTTGACTAAAGCATCAATGTATTCATTTAGTTTCATACTTCTAATAAACTTCCCAGGCTCCTGCAGCTCTACTTCTAACTAAGAAGATTTTTGTGCAGGAGGAATTGGTGAGTTATCTGAACAAGATTTCAGGAAGGTCATTTTGTCCGTAAAGGACACGGTGAAGAAAATGAATGATAGCTGTAGGGGAAAGAGTCAAAGCTATGGAAAGAGGAGACAGGGCTGGTAAGAATAAAGATTCTATAGCCAGGGATTATTACAATTACATGTCCTTATGGGAAAAAGCCAGGCATAGAGATACCCATAGAAGTGGCAGAGTAAGCTGCTCACTCAGAGAAATGGGCAATAAAGAAATTTTTAGCTGATTTTGGTGGGGCACAAATTCCAGTTGAAAATCGTAACAGGGGGAAGTGCTGGTAAGCCACCTGAACAGGAGCAAGCGTGTGCCCAGGTGGCCAAGAAAGCCAATGGCATCCTGGCTTGTGCCAGAAACAGTATGACCAGCAGGACTAGGGAAGTGATTGTCCCTCTGTGCTCTGCACTGCTGAGGCCAAACCTTGAATCCTGTGTTCAGTTTTAGGCCTCTCAGTACAAGAAAGAGGTGTTGGAGCATGTCTAGAGAAGATCAAGCAGGGATGGTGAAGGGTCTGGAGCACGATTCTTATGAAGACCAACTGGGGGAGCTGGGGCTGTTTAGCCTGGAGAAGAGGAGGCTCAGGGGAGAACTTGTCTCTCCCTACAACCACCTGAAAGGAGGGTGTAGCCAGGTATGGGTCAGCCTCTTCTCCCAGGCAGCCAGTGACAGGATGAGAGGACAAAGCCTTAAGGTGTGCCTGGGGTGGTTCAGATTGGACATTAAGAACTTCTTCACTGAAAGGGTAGTTAAGTAATGGAATGGGCTGCCCAGGGAGATGATGGAGTCACTGTCCCTGAAGGTGTTCAAGAAACAACTGGATGTGGCACTTAGTGCCATGGTCTAGTTGACAACGTGATCATCAGTCAGAGGCTGGGCTTGATGATCTTGGAGGTCTTTTCCAAACTAAATGATTCTGCAATTTTGTGATCCGCATTGTTTCAGAGTTCTGTGCAGAGCTTTACTGTGTGCTGTAACCCCAAAGTCAGCAGTAGCAAAGTGAGAAGGGAAGCTAAGAGGACAATCTCCCACACTTTTCTCTAGCCTAAAACTATTTGTCTTCTTTGTCTTCGAAGTCCTATGCAATTACAATATGCCAGACTAAATTCCTTGTTCTGTTGGATAAGAGGTATTGTCTTTCCTTTAAAGCATATCTATGTTTAAAATAAGAAACAAAGTAAATCATTTTCTTGACAGTAAAGATACACGCTTCCTCTCAGAGATGGCAATCACTCATGAAGCTGAGAACAAGCATAAACCAAGCCAAATTTCATTCCTGGGGGAATGCTTTCCTACCTCCCATCCACTGCATCAGTGATAAGGACAAAACTATTGCTAGTATCTCCTACAGTCACTGAAATTACTGGCAATTTTGAAGTAAAACCACCATTTTTCCTGTGATGAAAACCAGTCTTATTTCCATATCCAAGGAAAACATGGGTTAGAGTGGAACTAAACTCCAAGTTTTTTCTCAGTTTCCAAGATCTAAACACAGTTTAATTCAAGAGAATAGATCAATGAAAATCCATTACTTATAGCACAGGATAATGGAATTTGATCCATGGCGGAATGAGCATATTTCAACAGCTGGTGCCAGGCCGGGCCAAGAAGGGCCCTAGCTGTGGAGCAGGAATTAAGCAAACACAGTGCACAAGCAAGATGAACACCACTGAATGAAAAAAAACAGAGTGTATATCAGTCTCCTGGATTAGATGGACCCAGATTTTTCCTTGCCACTTGCATTTACCACATTCATTTACACATCCTTGTCAGATTCATTTACATCAGTGCTACACAAGGTGCACAGTGTGAGCTAACCAAATGCACTGAGCACAAAAGCCTACCAAATCAAAATGGCTAAGAATGACTGAGCAAGCTGGAGAAAGATGAAGACCCACACCTAATGGCTCAAAATATTTTGGGGACTTCCCCTAGCATTGGACCAATGTAGAAGCTGTGGGTTTTGGGAACACCTATAAAACCAGGCATTGTGTGCGTGGCTGACCATGTGTCTGGTCCCGAGAGTACTTCTACTGTCGGTAGAAACAGTGGAACTCTCCCAGTGCCAAATGCCCTCAGGAGAAATCTAACAAAGATTCCCCTCATGTCACTTGTCATTTCCAGCTCCCTGGTTTTCTAATCAGTCTTGATAATATCAGGAGAAACATTGAAGCCTACAGGGATGTTCATTTGGATGGCATCCAGCAACAGAAAAATTGTATGAGGTACAGATTCAGAATTACAAGAGGAAATTCTGCAAGAAGAATCCTAATGATGGTGTGCTTCCCAAAGACAGCATAAAATCTGTGTAGTTCAGCCCTTCTCATGCGGGTGACTGAGTCAGTCTAACAGCTCTGAGTTTGTAATAGCTCTGTTAATATAAACAACCCACAGCATATGACACAAGTACCCAAGGAGCACCAGAAAACTTCTGAAACTTATTTATAACTAAGATCCTTCATTTGCCATTACTCAAAAAAATAAGTATTGAATTTAGAGCCAGTCTCAGAACATGACACTGAACATAGCGTGACACTAACAGGTTCCCTTGATCTTCAAAGGTTATGGGAATTGAAGCAATTTAAAAGTTGTCTTGTTCTCCCTGAATATAGGATTATTCTGAAGTAAATCCTGCTTATAAATCAACACTCTTCCTATAAAACCCGTCTTGTTTGCAAGGAACTGAAGAGAAAGCTAGCCAGGACAAGGAGGTACACCCTCTTACAACAGGACACCAAGAGGAGACACAGTTCTCCTCCAAGAGTCAGCAAAGGCCTTCCAAGGACAGAGAGATCGCCATGTTATGAAAGAGGAAATGTAGTCCAAAACAGCCTCAGTTATTTGTTACATGGAATGAATGGTGTTCCCCAGGAAACAAGGGGAAGAGAAAATAGTGACCCATTAGTATAAGCAATATGTCCCAATAAGATGGTCTCCCTGGCAATTAAATATATTTAAAAATCTGATCAAAATAATCCAAAATAACGTTTGAAAATGGGTAATGTGGAGGAGATTTAATTTCCTTCTCCAGAAAGGAGTCCTGCCAGATCTCAAGGATGAATGAATGCAGCTATCCTGCTTAAAGTCTTGACACTTCTACTAAAATTTTACTGATGTAATATTTAGCAGTAGATTAGACAATGATTTTCAGACAGTAGGTCTTCCTTCAGCAATTTACTTATATACCACTTATGCAGCAGAACAGTTTTTCCTTTTTTCAGTTGATGAATTGCTAAAAAGATGGTAAAATTAGAGAGCAATAGAGAGTGGAAAATGTGGAAAAAAATTCTTTCATGAACAGTTCCTTTTTTGCCAAAACACTCCAAATGATGTTGCAATTTGAATGTGCTGGTTCAATACAGGCACAGGAATAACCTTACCTGTTACCCACTCAGACCATGAATGTTTCTTCTCAGTACAAGCCATTGAATATGCTGTCCTAAGAAAGCTAAACAACCTGAATGCTTACAGTCTAATAAGCTACATCTGTGGACTACAGCAATACCTAGGCTAAAGACATTTGGTATGTGTTCAAAAAAGAGAAGTCCTTATTTCTCTTCCGAGAGAGAAATCATTCAGACATTCAGTGTCAGAGAAGAGGACTGGGAATGCTCTAATGCAGTAGAATATGTCTTTAAGAAACAAACTTCTAGTTGTTAAAAAACTCAAACACCTTGGGGATTTCTTGGCTCAAGGTATCAGCTTGAACCCTAACTAAGCAGAGGAACTTAAATCCTTGATTTGTATCTCAAAGTGCAGGTTTCACCAAAAATAGATGTTTGAGGATAATTTGAAAGCCTCTAATTATTTACATAATGGAAATCAATATATAAGTCATAGCAAGAAAAGGTTGGTGAGAACGAAGAGATGGAATCAAGGAAGTATAATTTCCTCCTTGTTATTGTTGGTTTAGGCATTTTATTGTATTCTTATAAAACTCTCTTATTTATTTGTATTCCAAGTTTTTTATTATTTTATTTTTCCTATGTCTGTTCTAAATATATCCATTAAAAAAGACCTGGAAAGAGTCCAATGAAAGGACACAAAAATGATGAAGAGACTAGAGCACCTCTCCTATGAGGACAGGCTGAGAGAGTGAGAGAGCTGGAACTATTCATCCTGGAGAAGGGAAAGCTCAGGGTGGTTCTCATCAGAGTATATAAATACCTAAGGGAAGGGTGGAAAGAACAGCAAGGTTCTTTTCAGAGGTGTCCAGTGACAGGATCAGAGTAAAAGGGTACAAAGTGAAACAGGAGGTTCTCTCTGAACATCAGGAAACACATTTTCACTGTAAGGGTAACCAAGCACTGGCTGAGGTTGCCCTGGGACATCGTGGACTCTCCACCCTTGAAGATATTCAAAAGCCATCTGGACATGGTCCTGGGAAACTGGTTCTCAGCGACCCTGCTTGAGCAGGGGAGTTGGATCAGGTGACCTCCAGAGGTTCCTTCCATCTTCAACATTTCTGTGATTCACTAAGACTATCATTTTAAATTTAAGGGAAAGCTTCAGGCTACTGAAACTGGCTAAAAAATGAAAGGGCAATTTCCCCCATGGAAATAGATCCAGTATAGGCCATAAATATAATACTAAACTCAACAATATGAACTTAGTTTCAGTATCAGTTGAATCTTGTTGTGGGAAAATCTTCCATGCTTATGTAAAGTAAAATCTAAAAAACATATTTATACCAAAGAAGCTGAATTTGTCAATCCAGGAAAAAAAATTACTGAGAGTTTGAAAAGAAAACACTGGGAAAACAGAATTGTTAGGAAGATAGAGTGGGGTAGAAAGGGATGCCTGAGAACTCCAGTACATGCAGTGGTGAGAAATCTTGGATCCTCGGACCAAGAGCTTTGGTTCAGGTAAGCAGCACTCCTACAGCACAGCTGAGTAGCATTATATTGCAGATTACACACCAAAAGAAATATCACTGTGTTTCCTTACCTATCTCAGGTTTTAAAGTCCTAATTTTCTGTGAGTGTCACTGGAGTGTCATGCATGTCACACCAGAAACAGGTCTGCAGTGGGGGCTGCAGCACTAAATATTCAAATACTACAACAAATAACAGCCTATAAGGGTCTAATGAATGAACCTGAGGAATCTCAATCACAATACTATGCTACTGACCTAGGAGAGTAACGGCCACGGATGCTGTAGGAGGAGAACAACGCTGGAACAGACTGCAAGCAATTGAGGATACTGAAAATCAGGCCAGCTGGGAGGAATCCTTCGTTGCTTTCTTCTTAAAAGGGATAAATTCAATTTCCATTAAAAATAAACAGTGATGGGAATTGGATCACACCAAACACAAAGACGAGTAAAAGGAAATGACCCACTAAAATAAATGCTTAATCAGAAGAAAGACAGAAACCACACAGTCCGTGCTACCCTGTCAGAAATGGAAAAAAAAAAATATATATATACGTATGTAAAAGAGGTTTAATTGAAGGGGAGAAATGGATTAGAAGGAGTTAGCTTGGTGAAAGTGACCAGGAAATCCTGAAACTGATGGTTCTTCCAACAGCAGCAATCCAAGGCACAGCAATATGAAGATAGAGGACCCTCAGGAGGGAGACTTCAGTACTCCTGGAAAAATCTCAGAGGACACATATCTAAGCGAAATAGAAGCTGGATGTCCTTTCAACAAATCAGTGTATAGAAGATAAGTGTAAACTGTCTAAGTGGCAGCAAAGAATGGGAAATGTAAGAAAAGACCACCTTAAAAAAATCTTGAGTTTTTCAGTGACTGGAAGCTCACAAAAAATCTCTTTTAAAAATGAATAAAATAAAGCACAAATGTGTAAGAAGATAAATAGAAAAGCCAATGTATAATATCAGATGTAGCAAGAAAGGAGAAGTTATAAAAAGCATGCTGGAAGCCCTTTAACCATACAAGGTTGGGAAAATAATTTTTTGCTACTCAGCAGAGAGGGAGCTACAGACAATGAAAACAAGAAAGCTTAAATTTTATTGCCTCTTTTTGCTTCCATCTGCTAGGATCACCTTCATGGCTGTAACAGCTGAGGTGCCACAAGAAAAGGAAACAATTTTTTTTTCTAAGAAGTAAACAATTTTGTCTTCTATAACTGAAGCAGGAGACTTCCAGCTTGGATGTTAGAGATCGTAAAGGAAGGTATTAAATCACTCATGTTGCAGATTTGCAAAAACATTAGTCAATGACCTTCAGGTTAAAGCATAGCTTTCTTCACTCAAGAAAGTTCACTACAGGCTTGTTTCCTAAAATTTTTAATTCTACATGGAAAGAGATGAACTAATATTTGTGGACAAATTTCTCAAACTCTACTGTAATTCAGTTTAAAATCCATATATAACTTTTGTCTAAAGCAGGTCAAACAACATGTCTCCATGCTTGACTGTCACTAATTTTACAAAGATCTGGATTGCAGCTTAAATATAAAACGTACAGAAACTTTAAAGACATTTATTCACAGAGTTCATTTGTGACTCTCCACAGTCCATATCTAGTCATCCATGAATCTATCAGATTTTTAGCTTTGAAAATCAAATGAAGTCTGGAAGTAAGTAAATACAAAGAAGGCACTGAAGTCTGAAATAAACACAGAGATTCAAAATATACTGTGAGGGAGATTTTTGTTGAGAAGATGATGCTTTTGTGCATGGATGCACGTCTCTGTTTTTGCGTATGTATATGTGTGTATGCAAAAAATGTCCAGATGGACGAAATAACAAGCTATTGAATTAAATTACGCTTTATATAAATTATGTAGCAAAGGATTTAAAATTTAAAAATTGATCCATATTAAAGTCTCTACATTTCCCATCTAAGACTGTACTTGACATCAGCTATCATTTATCAGGAATGCTCATGGCTAAAAGGTCTAAAATTAATGAGTGAGATGCTGAAGGAAAGTCTGAGTGGCCTACTGATACAAGGTTATTTGCACTACGAACTGCACGATGAGGAGCTATACAGCCCTAGTTGTAATCTGCTGGTCTATCTAAATTATCGTAACTGGTTTCCTTACAAGTACTGGGAAACTTAAGTTAGCTCTCTCTCAGAAAGGGCCTGAGCTGCTGAAAGGACAAGGTGCTATTCTTTTGACATTTATTTACTAAATCATTACCTATACTAGAAGGGAACAATTTAAACAACCAACAAAAGGGAGTTGGTTTTGAAGTGGAGCAAGACCACCATTTCCCCACCAGTGGAAAAACTGAGAAATAAGAGGTACTAAAGGATGTATTGTCAAGAGTGGTAAAGGAAGACAGACTACAATTAACTGAGATGGAATATTTCCAAGACAGAGGCCCAGCAAACTCAAGTGGTCACAGACACTAAGTACCACTCCATGCTCACAGGAGCCCCACCCAAGGCAAATCTTTGTCAGGGCCAAATGACAGTCACAGTTTCCTGTAGCAGTTGATGTCTCTCAGTCATCAGCTAACCCTGGTTCAGACCCAGCTGATTCACACACAAGATCCGGTGAGATTGGAAGGTTATTGCTGCAAGCCATTTTGAAGTGCTTATCAGGAAAATGCAAAATTACTAAATGCCTGTAGCTTGGGGGGAGTGGGGCTATTAATAGAGCCTCTGCCAACTGATAACAGAGACATAGAGAATCTCAAACAAGTAGACAGAAGAATTGTTCTGAAGCAAAAAAAAAACATTTCTAAGAATGAGGACAGGAATCCACCACAGTGACTTAAACTGAATCCTAGGAATATCTGCCTCAACAACCAGGTCTAAATTTTGTAAAGGAAGCAGGCCTTTGTTTAAACAACTCAAGTAAGATGAACTGGCCATATGCTTCAAGGTACTAACCTCTAGTGGTCACTAAAAAAGGAATAAATGACTGACGGGTGCTCTCCATGCCCTAATAACTAATTCTCTGCAAAACCATTGTCACACTTGAAGTCAATAGGGTGAGGTTACTCCATGCCCTCCAGTTGGCTATTGATCTTCATAAATATGTTTGTGCTGCACACAGACTCTGCAGAGTAGCTACTAAAAGGACACCTAGTGGTAAGTAAATGAGTATGCCTAGAAATCTCTGGCATTGTTGAAGGTGTGCCACTGTAATTGTCATGGGAATTGCTGACCTGTTATGGGTTGAACATGTAATGTCACATATGAACTTACGTGTCAAGTAGCACTACTCACGTTTTTTTAAACATAGCAAGCAATATTCTTAAAAGCATGTTTTAAAAACCTGGAATTTAAGCTTAACGTCCTCAAAACTCAGAGAACAGTTTTTTTAAACAAAAGATGCACAGTAGTGCACATTACAAAATTGAATTTACTGAATCTCCACTGCGTCCACTTTAGGAACATCGGATAGCTGAACAGAACTCATTACAGATATGTTTTGCTTGATATTCAAGACAAATTTCCTCTTGGGCATCGTCACTCCTTGGTTCCTCCATTGTGCCATTCTAAAATATCCTAAGCAATTCCTTCTCTTCTCGTCTTTTCCTATGAAGACTAACAGCTGGAGAATAGAAATTGTACACATTTGAGCTAACTTTAGTTTTTTGGGGGTTGTTTGTTTGTTTATTTGTTGGTTGGTTGATTTTTTTTTTTTGTCCTTGCAACTTTATAGTCACTTCTTGCCTGTGTTTATTCCAAACCCTTTAATATGTACTAATGCCCTTGTGACCAGGAGATGCCCACAACAGAAAGCTCTATTCCAGATGGAGTCATGCTGGTCTCATGCAGAGAGGGATTATAATCTTCCTGTGTAGTGACATGCTGCCTCTGGGCAAACAGACCAAAATCCACACTTGGCTTTCTTGTTTGTGTCAACATATCGTATTACAGGCATGGAACAACTTGCTGACCACTGTCCCTCTTCGATTATTGTTTTTATGTTCTCTTTTCCAGGTTTGTCTTTTCTATTGAACACCAGTTTCTTTGGATTAATTTTCCCTGAGTGAATTAGTAGAGATTTACTAAACCATTTTTCCAGATACATTTTTTTATCGAATTTTCTAACATCTCTGTATGCCACTGGTCTGTTCTCTGTCCTCAGAGTGTTTATAACAGTTCCCATTTTAGTGCCATCCTTTGATTTAAAAAGCCACAAACAATCCATTTCTGCTCTTCTATCCTCTTTCATCACAAAAAAGATTGAAACACTGGGATGGATATGTTTGTTTTCTTTTTTAGGTGACTTGCTACCAAAGTTTTTGCTTACAGAAAACCCAAACAAACAGATTCTGCCTTATTTCTCCTTAACTACAAGGAAGTAGATCGTGGTGTTAATGAGGGATGCAGCAGATTCTGCTGTTACCCAAACATTTGCAACCACTCCTCACACAGCTCTGTTTCCACAGCTCACCTCTCCTCCAATCCCCACTTCTGAAGCTCCAGCCTGCTCTTGTCTTAAAATGGCATGTAGTTTCCTTCCTTTACTATAAACAATGCTTTCTGTAACCTTCGTTTCATGATGTAAACACTTAAAAATAAGAATGAAGGGAACACAAACTATGTGTTCAATTAGATAATTTGGGGATTAAATTAAATGAAATCTCTCAAACCATGGAACATGGACCATTTCAGCATAACAAGTCTGGCTTTACTTGTTTTCCTTTTACCTTGTCCCTTCAAGAAAAGAAGACAAGGGATCTTAAAAACTGTGGCAGAAGAGTAGTAGAGGAAGCTGAAGAGATATTATTGCTTGTGAATCCGAGAGAAATTAAAGTCAAGCTTTGAGGAAGGGGCCATAATACTCAGGTATGTGTTTATAGGGAAAGAGAGGCACTCTGTAAACTGCAGGGTGCTGGAGGCTGGGCAACCAGCTGCTGCAGTTGACATGGGATGCTCCTGCTGTCAGTGATATCACCCTTTGTAATCTGATGTCAGCTTGTAAAATGCCCTGCAGCCTGCCCAAATCTCTTCAAACTGGCATTTCTTTTATACTAAAATGCATTTTAAAAGCAAGAATCCAACCAACAGGTATTATCCTCCGGTCAAAGCCAAAAAAAAAAAAAAATATATATAAATATATATGTACACATTGTGCATAATAAGGAGTAGTAAGAGGAACAAATATTAAGGAGTAGGAAAGGAAAAATAATGTCCATAAAAAGTACTTCTGTTTGTCTCTGCAGTCCATCTAAAAGTTTTCGTCAACTATACTTCAAATAGACTTTTTTCCTTTTTTTTTTGAAACCAACTCTAGTGAGGATTTCCATTATTAAATCCGTAATCTGGATTTTGCTCTTGTGAACTCCTCAGCAACAGAAGAAACTCAAAACATCTTCAAATTTGGAAGAATTCTTTATATGTGCATCTGAAAATGCACATTTGGCTTTCATTGTGTGGTGTGCCAGACAACTACAGAAACAAAGCATAGCCTAGTACAACTTCATTCAACACTTTAAGCTTTGAATCTCTCTTATCGTGAAAGACAGCGATCATTTTGGCTTTGCAAGCAAACCTCCTGGCATACAGCAAACATAGGTAATACAGTAGTTCCTTGACTTTCACATCATACTTAAACAGGCATTTTGAACATGCATGATAACAGCTTCAAACAGAGAATTTGAAGTATCTCTAGGTACTACCTCTGCCCCAAGCTTCTTTCCTGGTTTAGTGATTTTACAGTTGTGTTTTCCCATTTCCTAAAGCCTGCTGAGGGAAGGTGGATGTTATGCCATTGGTGAAACCACACAAATGGCATAAGAGGAAAGGCATGAAATTTCCAATGCAACATCCCATGCACAAAGTAAGTTCTATAATAGATTTTTTTTCCCTTGGCTTTATCAATACACACTAATTGTTACTTTTAATCAGGATTAGTACAAAGCAGCAATGAATTAGAGGGATACTTTTAATAGGGTGCTGATATCTTAAGGGAACCTACCTTGAAAGAAACTTTTGACTCGGAGATAGCTGACACTAAGGCGCAGGACGGAAAGCTTGTCCAGCTTCGATACGATGTCGGGCGGAAAAGGAAGGAGGCTGGCCAGGTGGTCCAGTTCTGCATTCAGACGGTCTCTGTGTCTCTTCGAAGGATTCGATTTTTCATTCCCAACTGCGGGCCTTCTGTGGTGGAGAACACATTTTCAATTACCTGTTTTACTTCCAGAAACTGAGATGCTGTATGCAATTAGCTGATAACAGGAATACTTTGCTTGGCTTCTACGAAAATCTTTAAAGTCTGTCCTCGGACAAAAAAAGATTTACCTTTCTGCATTTGCCATAGTGCCAACACACAGGCTTTGTCTTCTCTTTTCACATCTGGAAGAAAGTGAAGAACTGGTATCTCTTACTCAGGACGTCTCACCTAAGGGAAGTGGTTACTATCTTCATGTTCTGGTCAATGCCAGGAAAAACAATTTCTCATCTTTATTGTACAAATGAGGGGTAGAACAGCAGGGGAATATTACCATGACTAATGCATGAACCCATTCAATACTCACTGTATTCATTCAAAGCATCTTAGTTCCCCCTGTTTAATGACTCAAAGCTAACCTGTGGGTCAGGAGATAATTAAGAGAAGACCCTGTCTTTAGACATGAGTTTAAGAAGTATGGAAGGCAAAGTGAAGAGAGACTCTTTTCTCAAGCTCAAAATTCCTGTGTACATTCTCACATTTACCCTCCTTTAACAGTAATAACAAAGATAAGAGTTTGGTTTCTTAAGAGCATTGGTATTCCTCACAAAACATAAAGACTAATATAACTCAGCTTTCTAGGCCAAGCAAGTCCATCTCTATTTTGTGTTCCTCTTAAGTAATGGACAGTACTAGATAACCTAGAATAGCTGTTGTGAAAATGCATTGAGAAGAAATACATCACAAGTGAGGAACTTCAGTTTCGGAACGTCCACTGATATTCCCAGAGAACATATAAGATGTTCTCAAGAGGGAGTAAAGGAAAAGTTGGTGCCTTTGCACACATAAATGGGGACCTAATTTCCAGCGTGACGGGAGGGTTGCTCAGCGCCGAAGCACAGACTTCTCCATTAAGCAAGAAGACCTGAGTGGGAGGTTGAGAAGGTGGTTCCTTTCAGTAGACAGCTATTGCTGGACCCTGCAGGAGTCAAGGGCAGTATCCAGGTATGAGCTATGGGACACTGGAGCCATAAACTACATGGATATTCAAGAATGGGAAATGGCAAGTAAGAAAAGTATGGTTGTGCTAACAGTTTCTACTTTCACCTCACTAAATCCAAGGATCATAATCTTAAGTAGCTAGCTGAGGTTCCAGTGGACAATGAGAGTAAAACTAATTATTTGTCGCATTTCACTACTGCATTTTCATGCTACCCACATTTACTGCATTTTTCAATCATAATTTTAATTTTGAGCATAAGCATTTCACAAGCTGGTTAAGGTGTTAAATTACAACAGTATTAATTTGTCGTTGCAATTGTCATTCTAAAATATTGTGCTTAGGAATTAGTGAAAAAAGATCTGTTTTTTGAAGAGCAGTTTTGTACATGTGACTGCTGCCAACTGGAAACCTCTTAAAACAAATCAGGTATGAAAAATTCATTGCTGCTTTTGAGAGCCTCACTTCAAGAGGACAGAATCAGTGGACAGAACGGACGGAAAAAAATTTGAGGTAGGTGTCACTGAAAATACATAATTTCTGCTTTTTCATTCAAAATTGCCAATACTAATATGCAGTTCTTCAATTACAGAATGAGTTGCTTCCAAAGACATGGAGAAGATTTTGCTGATTGGGATAAATTAATGACTTTCCTATATTAGAGAGAGGATATATGAGAACAAATAATGTCATCAAAAAAGAAAGAATAGTGTTTTTTACTTTTTCTGAGCGAACTGTTTTTTGCAGTAAACCTTGAGTCTCAGCCATCCTATGACACCAAAAGGATGTCTGATCTATGAAGGGCAGTAATTTTGTGGGAACATAGCCTATAGCTGAGCAGAAGCTAAAGAACATAAGTTTTTGCTAATTGTTCTTTACATCTGAGAAACCAGCTGAAGGAAGGAAGCAATGTAGGACAGAAAAAATTAATTCCAATAAGGAAAATCCAACTGATGAGTTCAAGAGGTAAAAATTTTCAAGGGTAACATGAAATAGAAATAGAAGTTGTTCAAGCCTATTTACCACATAAAATAGTGACTGCTCTATGCTAGAGAGGAATGGTTTGAAGCAATTAGGAGGTTTGCCTTTGTACTGAGCGCAAGGAATAATTTTCTGGAGATGGCAGGTAGTGGTGCAAAAAGACTACGGGAGAAAGTTCAGGACAGAGTCTTCCTGAAAACTCAAGGAAATGATTCAGTAAGGGAGTGAATCCAAACAAACAGGGGTTTGATGTAAATGGTAATGAGGTGCCAAGTGGATGTGATTTAAAACAATGTGAGTTCCATGGAAAGGCTAGGTTAGCTAGCCATAAACAGAAAGGCACAGGCAGGGGAAATCTTCAGTGGGCTGCTTTGAGGCAAATGGCAATTTTAGCCTTTGTTTTGAGCTCAAAGTAGATGGTGCTTGTTGTGTTCGTGTTAAACTCGGGATTGTCAAACTGTAAACAGAGACATAGGAGTCACTCAATGATCCCTCATTTACTCTGCTTTCCTTACAACACTACTATAGTGAAGGAGCACATGTAATTAAAACAATAAATCTGGCTCTTCTTTCTTCAAATCGTTAAGCTGCCCAAATTCCACCCTGCAGTGATGAGTGCTTGTACCTGAGCAGTCCCTGTGTGGTAGGAGCTGTGTGGGAGCTGGCGTGGGGAACGTTTTCTGTTCCGGGGTACACAAGGCATCGAGCCATTTGCGCATTAGTGATTCAGTGTGCCCGTGACACACAGACCACTAGTGTAAACCAGTTTGGTGAGCTTGCAGAGGAATTTCCTGCAACTACAGCTCTGTCTGCTGTTCCCTACCCTCTGCAGAGCCCTACCCTGTTAATGTAAAGTTCGCTCTGAGTAAGTTTTATAAGCATGGCAAAGTGTTAAACCACCAGAAGATCTGAGCTGAGAAAGATCTAATCATTTACTGTGACAGCAAGCTTTCAGCAAGGAGGGAAAGGGAAGAGAGAGACCATGAGATGCAACTGATAGGCCGAGAGCAAAGTAACAACAGATGATTATCATGAGTGTACTGACCAGCACCCTCAGTCACTGAGCTGTGCTTGGACATTGCATAGGAATCCTGGCAGAGCTGAGGTCCAGTGCCAGCTGTATACGTGTGGATGTTCATCATCTCCTATGAACCAAAAGGACTGGATGAGAGAAATATTGTCAAGGGAAAGGGGGCCCTTTGCCACCTTCTATGTGTCTTCTGTGTCTTCACAGCAAGGAAGGGTGAAAGCAGAACTAATGGTCAAGAAGACATTAGACCAGCAGAGCAGATGAGAGGTGGGATGGTGTGGTACCAAGTAAGAGGAAGGGCTATGCCACAAAGAGCTTTAAAATGAGAACTAGGAAGCAGGAGAGAGCTGCACCTCCCAAAGTCTCTGTTTACCCTGGCACTGGCACGGTTCTGGCTAAAGTGGTCAGCCAGTGGAGCAGTTATAGATACACTCAGAGCTAGAGCAGGTGTAGTTGCTTTTAAAGAGCTGTAAAACATTACAAGAAATGTTTTGTAGAGGGAGAGGATTTTACAAGATGCCAGGGTTTGAGATGAAGAAGTGGCTGAAGTTCTCAAATCGTAACTGTCCTGAAGAACTGCCTTAGCATTTTTAAGTATTAATTTCAGCACAGTGATTTTAGCTTGAGGCTAAAGACAAGATCTCTTTAATTTCCAGATGCTTGAATTACCAGTAAAATGTTAGATTTCCACAGGAAGTAAACACTTGGTAGAAAATGTTTCCTTTAGTCAAATTGCCGGCTGTCTGGCTGAAAAGCATATCTGATGGAAAATTTTCAATCTGTCTGAACTCCAGGTGTTTGAACTGTGTCCATAAATGCCAAAATTCTTTAGTGTAGATCGCATTTAATGGGGCTTGTTCAGAAGTTTCTAGGGGCAAAAGGAAAACAGCTACTTTTAAAAATTTATTTGCATGTATAAAAGTAGAACTTGAACCTTATATATTGTCTGAATAATGGCAACCTAATGAAGGTAGTCTCTGCTAGTTCTGTGTAAAGAGCAAGACTGAAACATATTAGCTCCTCCCAGTAAAATTTTCCACAGCTTCTTCAACAGTCTTGTGGGTCTCTGTATTTTCCCATGGAGCTTCTTCACACATTTTCATCACTGTTCTGTAAAACCACCTTAGAACAGAATTCCTGTGCCTGAAAAACATTCATGAACACAATGAACAATATCATTCTGTGATATCCTGGATTAAAAGCCAGCTGCAGGATCACCACCTGGTTGACAGCGTGATCATGAAAAGATGATGTAGAGTCAGAGAGTTGGCTTCTTGGGATGCACTGAGTATAGGGAGATATAAATGTTTCAGTTGTTCTGCAGAGGAGAAAGCTGCACCTCTGTCCTTTAAATTCTGATCTTTGAAAGGACTAATCCATGAATCTCTGTTGAAATCCAAGTGTTGTGTTCACACTGAGGCACCTGAGCTCACTTATTCTTTTGTTAAGAGAAAGTTAAATTCTAGAGATTATTTACACTAGAAAGAGGGGAACCACCACCAAGACTGGCCAAAAAATACCCCTCAACTTTACTTCCATGAAAATCAGGTTTTACAACTGAACAAATACTCCACCCAGAACAAGTGCCAGTATCTACCCTGATTCATTGTCAGAATGATAGGGGGAAAGTACAACAAGGCTGTAGAGGAGAAAGTGCTATGCTATCAAACAGGAGAAAAAAGCTGTAACAAAGATGGTATGACATGGATCAAAGTCATGGTTAAATATGCTGCTCAATTAATAGGCTTTGTCTACCCTTCTAAATTCAAGATAAATTATTCAAGGCAGCATAACAGTAAGGATACCTCAGAGTCCTGAAATGTCAGTAAGACCAGTAGGACTGAAAGACACAGACCATGAAAGGATTTCTGTCAGCCAGTCAGTCTGGGACATTCAGAGTCTCTTTAGAGGAGAGTAAGTCCCTGAGTGAGGGAATAAGCACAGGAAAGGCTTACCAGAGACCAAGCCCACAAACAGATAAGATTTGAGGAAGAGACCAGTGTTGCTAGGAACTGAGAAGTCATCCTCAGCAAGTGGTAACTAACCACAGAAAATAGAGTGCTGTTTCCAGTGTGGGAGTTCAGTATTCTAACAATTCAAACATTTCCCTTTGTTTTAACCCACATTTCTTAATCAAAATTGTTCACATCCTGGCTTGATGAGCTCGTGCTCAGGTACCTGCACTACAACGTCATAGAAATGCTATTTTCAAGCTAGTATTACCTGCAATGGTTCCCAAGATGAAAACTTGGTTGTATAAAGTAAGTGAGAATTTGCTTCTGAGAGTATTAAAGCCAGAGCTTCAAAAAAGGCTAATGAAGTCATTTCGGTGATTTGTTAGCACGTAGTTTTCTTAGCCATTGCATTTATCTGGAAGTCATCTTTGAGGGGAGTTCTAGCTAGCATGTAAACTCCAAACATAAGCTTAATGTTACTCAAAGCAACTGCAACTCTCCTTCCTTTCTCACAAAAGTAATGAACCATAAACATTTCTTCATAGAGGTAATTTCACAAACTGGAAATGTTCCATACCTCTTGCAGTTGTTATAAAACCAAATATCCACATCCATACTGAAACAGTAGTGCAGAAATATTACATATATTTTTAATTCAACACTCAGGATTTTTGCAGGAAGAATCATTTGCTTATGTCATTATCTTTGTCTATTGAAATATCATACACTTTATACTAAGAGAAACAATTTTTTAAGTGGGAACAAGTGGTTCATGAGCAAATACTGCCCCAAATCCAAACAATATCAACAGATGTCATTAAAACATTCAGAGAAACTCCCCTTTGACTTTCGACCAATATATACAATTTTAAGCCAAGTAGGTTATTTTTAGAAGTTCTGAACAACTGAAAATAGGGAAATCTATTTTAGTTACCTTCTCATCCTTAAATTGTGTGTGAAGGCCACCTTTGCCAGTTCATAATTTTAGCACAGTGAAAATGTGTGTTTCATAATCATATAATCAAGTGTAACAGAGAAAATGTGGGATTATTGTATTAAAAAGCTTTATTTCACAGATCAGTTTATGGCATCTGGAACTCATTTACATTTGAGTGATAGCAATCTTTTTTTCCCCCTCCCATTTCAAGCATCTTCTAGCAACAAATTTCCATTGCGTTTCTTCTTTTTCTGCTTTGCCTTCACGCATACAATTCCTCTCTCCTATTTTTCTCCTAATGAAAGCGATCCCATAGTAAATAGAAGTCTGAAAATTATGTGTTCTATATGCAAAAAGTGAGTCACCAGTCTGCTCTTTCAGTTGGCTGAACTGACCCACTTTCCGGGCTGGCACATGTTGGACTTAGCGATGCCCCAAGCAAGGCTAAGCCCAGAAAGGGGAAGGGGGGAGCGCAGTGCCAACGCTCTGGTGCCACTCAACACAGCTTCTCAAAATGCTCCTTGAGCAGGCGTCAGGGAGCACGGAAGCACAAAGGTAGCAGCCACCCCTCCAGCCCATTGCCCAGCTGACATTTAGGCCACCAGTGTGTTCTGCCTATGGAAGGGCACTGTCCCTCTCCACTCTACACGGCAGCACCGTGGTACCCACCTGCAACCACCACTGGCATCCTTCTGGGGTGCCTAGTGATGGGTAAGGATGGTTAGACCCATGCTTGGCATCCTTTCTGGGGACATCTTACCCATGAAGAGCCAGCCTCCCAACCAAGGGCTTCTCATTGCAGAGAAGATTAGGTGTCTCCTGCATCAGTGGACCATACAAAGAAGGGAACCCTTCTTCTACCTCATTTCTAGCCCGTATATTTGGAGGGAGATGCCTCCTGATGAATATGATACTTAACTGTTTCTGAATGGGTTTCCTCCTTTTCCTCCCAGCATATAGGCATTCCCCCGGAGGAATCATGGCTTTGACACTGAAAAACAAAAGGAATAGGTTTCTTAGTTAGGAGGTTTCTGTGTTTCAGACTGCTGTACAAAATGACAGCATTGAGAAAGTTCCACCGAGGAAAATATTTGTTCCTTGAGTGTGACATTCAGCAACACTAAAAAGCATGGTGGCATTAGTTAAGATAGAAGGTTACGGCTTATTCCAATTTCCTACCCTAATATTATTAGACTATTGATGTTTATGTTCAATTTTCATTTTTTCCAATTAAGTATACTATGCAGGATATAAAATGTGTATAAAATACATCCTGTTTACTGGATATACAATTTTTTTTCCCTTCCAGGCTTGTTTCTAAATTCAACTAAACAAATAAGAATGAATAATACGACCCATCATCTGCAGGGAGGATTTCACAGCTTTTAAAATACACAGGAATATTCTCTCCATTACTGACATTGTGACTAGTAGGTTGCAATTATTCAAATCAGCATTTCTCCAGATCCTCACATCCTCATTTTTAAAGACTGGAAATATAGCTGTTGGCAGCTCAAGATTTGACACACAGTTTTGTGGTTCACACTAGGACCCAATGCAGTGCTGACTGAGGTGACAATTTTCACACAAAACTTGGTCTTATTGATTTATTTGAGTATGTCAGCCTTAGAGACATTGTAAGCTCAGAAAAAGTCTTTGTGTTCAGTCTGTTTAAATCTTCTGGAGATTAGCTGAAATCAAAGTCTCTTGATTTTCTGTCTGAAAGAATATTTTAGTCATGCTGAGTGCTGTTCAACAGTGGGTGCATGCTGCCAGAGAGGTTAGTATATCTCAAGAGTAATTGCTGCTTTGTGTAAGATATAAAATTAAAGGGAACTTCTATGTCGCTGAATCAAATCCCATGCTGCTGAACATGTGTGTCATGTAAAGCAAATCATAAACTTACTGAGCTTAATTTAAAAACCGTTTAGAAGGGCTTTCTTTTTCATTGAAAGACAGCTTTCTGATAACTAGAAACCTTTCGCCTTCCAGCTTAAATTTGTTCATGGTCATTTTATGCCCATTTGTTCTTCTGCCAACATTGTCTTTTAGTTTAAATAGCTCTTCCTCCTCCATTGTGTTTACTCATTGGCATATTTTTAAATATCAGTCATATCTTCAGTCAGCCTTCATTTTTCTATTCTGGGACAACCTAAACTCTTTTATTTCCCTCTCATGTTACAAACTGTTTTTTCTTCCTATCATTTTAGGAGAGCAGGATTGAGCACAATTTATTAAGCAAAATCTAAAATGTATTTCATACATGCAAGCACAGCATCCTTTGCTAAATTGAGATACCTTAGGTCTACTGTGTTTCCCTCCTCTGGGAACATGGTTATTGTGTCAACAGACAGCTATCAGGTTACTTCGTCAAAATCATTTAAATCTACATTCCATTTTTACTCCAACTAACCAGAGATGTTATTTGTTCTTTCCTTCTGAGAATTCATTCTGAAATGGTGCATAATATAGAGATCAGACGAGTTGCCTTCTCTCGAATGCAGGTTATGGTGGAAACATCAGTCATTCTCCAGTTGGTGCATTGTCAGGCATAAAGTTCTTCCAGAAACAGAACCATTTTTTTCACTATTACTGGAATGATTTCCTTTGATGTCAGATGGGTGAACTGCATGTCCAAAGTTGATAAGGGATATGATACAGTGCAATAAATACTGCTGCAGGTTAAGATTATGCCACAGCCTATGTTTAGTTAAAGCCTTCTTGCCACCTTCAAAGACCTTGTTAAATTGGCTTAATTTGCAAATTATTTCTTTTTTAACAGTCTGCTAGTTTTCAAGATTACATTACCCTCGCAGGTTTCCTACTTCAGTTGGAAGCTAAAATGGTGTGGAGATGCCAAAAGAACTGCGATTTCCTTTGAGACCTTAAATTAAAAGGTATTTTCTTTATATTTGTGGTGGATTGACACTGCCCGGATGCCAGGTACCCACCCACTCTATCACTCCCCTCCTCAGCAGGACAAGGGAGAGAAAATATAACAAAAGGCTCATGGGTTGAGATAAGGAGACATCACTCACCACTTACAGTCACGGCCAAATCAGACTGAACTAGGGGAAATCAGTTTAATTTATTACCAATCAAATCAGAGCAGGGTAATGAGAAATAAACCCAAATCTCAAAAATACCTTCCCCACACCCCTCCCTTCTTCTGAGGCTCAACTTCACTGCATTTTCTCTGCCTCCTCCCCCTGCAGCAGCACAGGGGGATGGGGAATGGAGGCTGTGGTCAGTTCATCACACTATGTCTCTGCCACTCCTTCCCCCTCAGGGGGAGGACTCCTCACAGTCTCTCACGATCTTCTCCAACACAAGTCCTTCCCAAGGGCTGCAGTTTGTCACAAACAGCCCCAGCAAGGGTCCCTCCCACAAGGCCCGGTCTTTCAGGAACAGGCTGCTCCAGCATGGATGCTTCTTGGGATCACAAGTCCTGGCAGAAAAACTGCTCAGTGTGGGCTCCTCTCTCCATGGGTCCACAGGTCCTGCCAGGACCCTGCTCCAGCACAAGCTTCCCAAGTGGTCACAACGTCCTTCAGGCATCCATCTCTGGATGTTCTGGAGTGGGGTCCTCCATGGGCTGCAGGGGCACAGCTACGTCACCATGGGCCGCACCATGGACTGCAGGGGAATCTCTGCTCTGGTGCCTGAAGCACCTCCTCCCACTCCTTCTTCACTGACCCTGCTGTCTGCAAGGCTGCTACTCTCACATATTCTCACTCCTCTCTCTGACTGCGGCTGCAGTTGTGCAGGCTCTTTGCCCCTTCATAAACACATTATCCCAAAGGCGCTGCTATCGTTGCCGATGGGCTCGGCCTTGGCCTGCAGCAGGTCTGTCGTGGACCTACTGGAGAGAGGGGAAGCTTGCAGCAGCTTCTCACAGAAGCCACCCCTCTAGACCCCCACTACCAAATCCTTGCCATGAAAACCTAATACAATATTGTAATACTTTTGTGTTCTGAGTCCTTCCTGTCCATAATATGAATAATGAATCTATGACTCATAGCTCAGGTTTCAAAACAGTGTCACATGCTAGACTTCCCTTCTCTTGCCTTCATGAGAAAAAAGTTAAAAGGAGGAGAAAGGCTTGAACGGCATAATTCAACTGAAAACTGAAAGGTAAGAGTTCATTCAAATTCCCAAAAGGACGAGTTTGTTTTAAAACCTATTCTGGATCAGTTGATCAATATGTGACAGCAGATAGAAATAACTAAAAATATCTCAAGTATTCAAAGTGAAAACCAGGAAATAAATAGCAAACAATATGCACTAGAATTTATGGTGTGCAAAATGCTAGTTAGGAAAGATAAAGGCCCAAAGGAAAATTCCCAAGTTGCAGCGCTAAAGACAAATGATACTGGGCTTTTTAAAAGAATATTATGAAGAAGATAATTCTAAAAAGTGTGTGCAGTTCTAACTAGATGGAGATGGCTCTATGTTAGAACTGCATAAAAGCTAGGAGGGCTCAACAGATTTATTTCTAGTCCCTGAAAAGAAGGAGAATCATGTACTCCCATCATACAAGAATTAGCCATGCACTCTTCAGGCTTTCTACAGGAACTTTCTACAGAATTAGGACAAAGGGTTACCACAGCAACATGGTATGAAGCACAGCCCCAGCAACTGAACACCAACGTCCTAGATACACACAGCCAAGAGGTGCTTCTGGCACTACCACTAATGCCAATTGTGGCTTGTGGTTAAAATCAATCTGAGAATGCATGGACAGGAATAAAGACAAAGTCAGAAGGTTCATGGCTATTGGTCATAAAAATATGTCTGAAAACAGCACTTGAATTTGTTGAGCTTCACACATCCATAAACCATGAAAATATTTTTTTTTTTTAAACTGGAGAAGAGCGTGTATTCACAATCCTACCTGGACCGTGTTTTCTTCTGATCACCTGTGAGCTCTGCGCTCCACCAGTAGGACAGGACAGCCCATCACCACTGAAGGAGGCTGAGGGCTGCTTCCCAGGAGCCCACTGGTCTCATGTGGATAAGAAATAGGAAGAAGTTGGGTGGACAGCACTCAGCTGTTTTTAGCAATTGTGCTCTTTCCTTTCTCCCTGTAACGCTTGAGAGTCCTCACATTCTCTCCACGTGTTTGAGGACCCCAAAGAAGCAATTTTCCACCACTCCAGCAGCAGGAAAGGGGGCTTACAAGCTTGAGGAGCTTCAGGAGGAGGAGAGCTGGGACCAAAAGGAACAGAATTGCTAGAAAAGGGTAGATGTGGACCATAATCATTTGCTTCTGTCAGAAGCTTGTAATGACTACTGACATTAACTCACAATGAATCTCTGAACACTGGGGAAAGCCGACAGCTGCTATATGATAATATTCAGAGATGGGAAACATAATGATCCAGCTATCCACGGGATGGTAAGACTGACATCCATCCAAGGCAAAATATCAGAAAAGCTGATAAGAAAGATGAATTACATCCCTTAGCAAAATTTTATGGAATATCATGCTCTTTGGAGTGAAACTAGCTCACTGAGAAATTATCACCTCTAGCTGACAGGGGAGTTCACTTGTATTAGTAAGTAAGTTAGCAGCACAACATTTTGCTTTTAAAAACCCACAACAACATATTACAGTGCAGTTTACACAAGTAAATAATCTCTCAAGTGACAGAATTTTAAAAAAGTAGTTATAGAGAAATCATGGCTAAATAAAAAAGGTTTTATAAAGACCTTACAGACATCAAGGTTCAATACAAACTCATCAGTGATAATATTTACAAAGTTATAAAAATTTAGAAGATTGATAAATAATGCTGAAGACAGAGTGAAACAGAGCAATCTGGAGTGCCCAGTAGCCTGTTCCTCTTTATCCACAATGTATTTTAACACAGCCAAAAGCAAAGACTTGCATCTCAGAATAGGGAATGCACATCATTGCTGCTGAATAGGGCCTGTATCCGGAAATGTGAGCGATTCTTGAAAGGAATTAGGAATCAAAGTGAAAAATTAATATAATCCATAGTTTGAGCTGCCAGGGAGAAACTGCTGCAAAGGCAGCTAATGCAGATGCTAACCTAAGTGAAGTGGTTTTACATCTGTTTAAAGATATGATAAGACTGATGCTGGAAGAGTGTGTACAGTTCACATGTAAGTATTTTTCAAGTAATGTTAGAAACTGGTAAGAGTGAGAAGAGAAGCTAAAATAAATACTTGCAGGCTGAAGAAATTTCTTTGCACAGAAAAAAAGATTTAGGTGACTTGAGTAAAGTGAAGTACTTCCAGGGGAAGATATGAGTCCTGAATTATTTTAATCTGAAACACAGCAAGCACTTAGAAAGTGAAGCTGAAGCCAGATACATCCAAATAAGAAATAAGGCATTAGTCTGTAACATCATGAGCATTTAAACACTGGAACAAGGTACAAAGGATTTAATGGATCCTGTTGTATTGAAACCACTGTTAGATGCCTTTTTGTAATATGCACTTTACCCTAACAGAAGTTATACTTAAATTAAATAGAAACAGTTGAGTTGAATGCAGGCATACTTAGAAAAAAAAAATCTTTGGTAGCTATAGGAGGTCAGATTACATTATCCAATGATCTCTCCTTTCACTAAATTTTATGAATCATTTCCTGCCTGAATGTAATCACATACCATGCATTCAATGCCTGAACTACAAGAAAGGGCTGTGCAGACCACAGTTTCAAAGCAGCACAGTTTTCAAAGAGGCAGCCTGGGAATGAGGAGGTTATGTGCTCATCCCTACCATGCCATGGCACCACGGTGTATTTCACCAGCAAAGCAAGAAGGAGATGGGGCTGGAGTGTGGCTTGGCTTTTCTCAGGATTGTGTGTTTCTACCTTGGCAGGATCAACTCTGGAAAAAGACTTCCAGTCACGATGGCTCATTGACAGGACAGAAATCTACCTGCCTGTTCTCACTAAATTATTTGTGGTTAGCACGTTTGTACCAAGTTTTCTGCTTCTAATGAATGGCTATGTCTTAGGAGAAAATATGATAACAGTTTTGGATATACCCTTCTAAATAGGATGTTTCTAGATGAAGCAGCCCCACTTAAAAAATAACTGGAGCAAAGAATGAATAAGGGTTGTGAAAATGAGCCCCACAGTCAGAGTGCAGGAGCTCAGACTGTTTGGGCTATCATGAAGAACAGCAGCAGAGAACTTCCGTACAATAAGTAACTACATTACGTAGGAAAAAAACATTTCGTGACAAGAAACAAACATTTCTAGCAAGATCCAGTTTACTGAACTTGAGGCTAATTAAATTCAAATTACAAATAAATGACTATCAAAATAATTTACCCAAGACTGTAAAGGATTCTCTACCACTGAGCATTTTTTCATCAAAAACTTCTTTCTTAACAAAACTTAATGGACCTGTGTGGTAAGAATTTGTTTAAGGATGTCTGATGGTCCAGTTATAGATGAGATTGAAGATCACAGTGGCTCTTTCTGGCTCTAAAATTTCCTTTTCTGCCTCAATTATTTCTCCAGTGAAAAAGCAGAAGGCTAATTCTCAAACAGGAAGAGTTAGAAGACTAAAAAAAGTATATAATGCTTAATTTGCAGAGGGTGTTCTACAAGTATGAAGGATCATATGGTGTCTGACAAACACACATAAAATCTCTCTTTAATTTCCTTTGAAGAAAATGTGTACAAATTTGGCTATGTTTGGAGCTTCTGGAAAAAAAATCCAGCTTGCCTGTGCTCGGGAGGCTTGTGGTAGTCTGACGGTTATCTACAGCTTCTGCCTGAGCTGAGCACACGTCATCCCCTTCATTCCTCCTACAGGCATCTGCACTGTGCATGTGCCTCCCCGTGCACTTTACAGTCCTTCCCTTGGAGCAGCAAAGGCAGTGCTAGACCTTCCCTCTTGCTGTTCCTCCCCATCCCAGTGCAACAAAGGACTCCAAATATAAAGCATGGGAACAAGGAGTTGGCCATGGGAAGGACTGCAGCAGACTGGGACAAGGCAGGGAGGGGACAGAAGCAGAAGATTTGTAGTCCTGACTTTCAGCATCCCTGAGAACTTCAAAGAGATGCTGTGCTCCAAAACACTCCGGAAAAGGACCATTCGGGAGCACTGCTTTTGAATCATCATTAGGAATTCAAAGTAACCATTGAGAATTTGGGGGTTCTGCCAGAAATTAGGTGGCCAGCACCTCCCTACTGCAATCCCACTTCCAGGTCCCCTGTGGGCTCCTTTGCCATTGCTGCCTGCCTTACAAGAAGGAATCTGAGCACAGGGAGCCAGACGCCTGCCCCACTTGGAGAGCTGAGGGAAGGAACCGAGGCTCCACACGGGCTGTAGGAATTAGGGCTGCATGATGCAAGGCACACGACCACAGCCTGGGACATCAGAGGCACCAGCCCTCGTTTTCTGGGAGCCTTGGTCTGTTCTAAAAGCGATGAGCACTCAGTACTGCAGCTGGAGGCAGCCAGCACTGAGCTCTGAATGCGCGTGCACCAAAGGCTGCATCTTGTGGAAAATCATCTCCTGAGTGTCTGGCATTGAGCAAATGAGAATAAGTATTTCAGATTTATCACTACTAATAAGACCATATGTCTCAGCAGTATAATAAAGACTAATTCGGTGGTGGTTTTGATGTACTTAAATACTAAAGTCACAATTATCATCGAACAGTCTGACAAAATTAATAGCACTGTTTGCACAGGATTTGAGCAGTACATAGTACAGAGCTGGGACTATGAGGTGAATGAGGATAATAAAAACAAAATATGCAACTTCTGTTTTAGTATGAGATTAAGTTTAGTGCCTGTCCACATAAGTGAGGAATTTAACAGCTGGACTTGATGTTCTCACAGGTCTTTTTCAATATAAATGTTTTATGAATTTATGTTTCCTTAAACTCCTGGGTTTCCTAATTTGCAAGTGCTTGACTTCAAAACACAGCAGCCCTTTGCTACAGGATGGGTATGTAGCTACACTCTTCTTCTTTAGCAGAACAATAATTTCAATCATTATTCTTCCTTCACAAACAAGTTCATCAGGGGACTAAATTGTCTCATCAGCCTTTCTTTCTTTATATGTTTATATAAGAAAGCCTGAAATTAAGTTCAAGGACACTGCTTTTGAGCTTTGAGGATGTAAATAAATAACTTCTTAAAAAAGCTTAGATGCATTTTTGTTGGGTTTTTTAAAGTGATGTTTGAAAAATACAGCTGTTTTTAGAACCCCTAACGTGCATGCTCTCACTTGAGGAAGGATACACACAGTAGCATATATAGAACACACCAAAAAAAATAATATTGGGCATATGTCTGGTACAATACCTTGTAGTTAGCAGAGTGTTACCTCTTTCTACCAGGCTTGACTTTGGTCTTCCATTGTCTATACCACAGACCTTCTGAGGAAAATATGGGGTTGTCACAGTGCTGGACTTTTCATAGGAAGGAATGAGCAGTGATGAAAAGTTTTTCTACTGCTGGGGTGTTTAGAATATTGTCTGAACCATATGGATTATTTGATGATTAACAAGACAGTCAATCTTGCGTTGCAATCTTGCCCTCAGTAGGGATATTAGCGTAGCATGTTTCATTTTAAACTCTCAGGAACATAATATCTTTGAGATCTCTGTCCCTCTGTTCTGTTTGCTGGAACCTGACTAACAGGTCATAAGAAAAGCAGACGTTGTGAAAGCATAAGCATCATTTCCATAGCAAATCAGACTAAAACCAGTAAGATAGGTCAATGGAATATTTCTACCATGAATGAGTAGTGTAGCAAAGCCTCAGCTCAGCTGTCTTCTGCCTACAGCTAGGTTCAGGCTTTGGGAGCAGCTTTATGCTGGCAACACAGAGCTCAGTACAGTGAACAACTCAAGCATGCTTGTTAACTGTATATATAATTTCTCAGACAGGTTCTGCCCAGATTTAGCTCTGTGCTGTCATGATAAGGCTTCTAGAGCTAATTAGTTATTCAAGTTTACGCAGTTCATTATCTTGCCTTCAATTTTAAGTGAAGGACAAATATCCTTAGATAAAAAGGGATAATGGTATCCCTTTGAATTAATTGTGTCACGTTTTTTCCCAAGACACATGTGGCTGTGCATTGACTGCCTACTGGGTTATTTTATCTTCATGCCCCACTCCCCTGTTCCACCATAAGGTGGTACATGCTCCAGCGTCCACACACCCCTGTGATGGGGTAAATTAGACATGTTACTTTGAGTCACAGAACTAGCCACAATTGCAAATGCCATTAAGGACTGGTCCTTCAAACCCTCTTGTAAGTTCACTGGCATTCCTGGTGTTATTCTCCCAACCACCTGTGCTTTAATACCCTGCTTGTCATTTAGTCAGACTCCAGCTGTCTGAGGTTTGGGGTTCTCTTTGAAATACTAGAACAATGATCTTTGATAGGACTATTTATCATCCTGCATCCCTCCACAAGGCTAGACTAGAAGTGTGGTTGTATTGAGTTTGTGTGGCCAGGTTTTGGTAGTGGGCGGGGCTACAGAAGTGGCTTCTGTGAGAATATGCCAGAAGCTTCTCCCATGTCCAACAGAGCCAATGCCAGGGAGCTCCAAGGTGGACCCACTGCTGGCCAAGGCCAAGCCAGTCAGGGATGGTGGTAGTATCTCTGTGATAACATATTTAAGAAGGAAAAAAAGTTGTTGTGCAGAATAAATTGCACTCAGAGAAGAGAGGAGTGAGAATATGTGAGAGGGACAACTCTGCAGACACCAAGGTCAGTGAAGAAGGGAGAGGAGGTGTTTCAGGTGCCAGAGCTGAGATGCCCCTGCAGCCCATGGTGAGGCAGCTGTGCCCCTGCAGCCCATGGAGGTCCACATGGATGCAGAGATCCACCTGCAGCCCAGGGAGGAGACACACACCACAGCAAGTGGATGCCTGGCAGGAGGCTCTGACCCTGTGGGAAGCCTGTGTTGGAG
Organism: Daphoenositta chrysoptera; assembly: GCA_013397915.1. NCBI lineage: Eukaryota > Metazoa > Chordata > Aves > Passeriformes > Daphoenositta > Daphoenositta chrysoptera. The sequence continues at coordinate 500,988 of VZRO01002741.1, read as the reverse complement.
CTGGCTATGCAGAGATCCCTGCAGACCCATGGAGAGAGTGTGTCCAGTGAGTGCCCCGTGAGTGCCCCCCGTGGTCTGTGGGGAATTCATGCTGGAGCAACCTGTTCCTGAAGGACGGCACTCTGTGGAAAGGGACTCACATTGGAGCAGTTTGTGAAGAGCTGTAGCCTGTGGGAAAGACTCAGGTTCGAGAAGTTCACGGAGAACTGTCTCCTGTGGGAAGAACCCCACCTTGGAGCAGAGGAAGGACTCCTCTCTCTGAGCAGGGGGAGAAACGTGATGGACTGACCATAACCCTGTCTCCCTGGCATGCTGGGAGGGAGGAGGTACAGCTGGGAAGAAGGGAAGGGTAAGGGGAGGGTATTTTTAAGATTGGTTTTACTTCTCAATATCCTGCTCTGATTTTGTTTGTAATAAGTTAAATTAATTTCCCCAAGCTAAGTCTGTTTTGCCCATGACAATAATCGATGAGTGATCTCTCGCTGCCCTTATCTCAACTCATGAGCCTTTTGTCATACTTTCTCTCCCCTGTTCAGTTGAGGAGGGGAGTGATAGGGTGCTTTTGGTCAGTGTCTGGCATCCACACAGGGTCAACCCACCACAGTAGTGCAATTTTGGAGTAAATGCAAACAGCATGATGGGAAACCCTGAGTTATAAGAAAGGGAGGCTATGGAAAGATTAGAGGATTGAATAGATGAGAGAGGGCAAAACACTAGCAACCATTTCTAGGAGTTTTCTACTGTAAAGCCAAAATGGAACTTAAATGGAAGTTCCATCAGGAAAGAATTGGTTATCAAATTCAGGGAGACTCTCCATAGTAGCCAGTAAGATGGTGATGTTCTTCTGTGAGTGGGCCAAATCCAATTCCAAGTCTTTCAAAAAAGTCTGTCATACACCATAATTAGACTCTCATTGCCTTGATTTTTCTCTTCTTTTTCACAAAATACTTCTTAAAATATTTTAGTTGCACTCCAGTGCAGAACAGGAATAAAATATGTAACAGCTCATATATTTTGAATATCTATTTTTCCATATATATAGATCACATATAATTCATTGGTATCATATATTTGCATTTTTTCTGCATCACTAGAGACAGTGTGGAAAGAGACAAAAGTGGCTGCCTTTAGCTCAGAGACACAGCCCGTCCTCAGAGCAGCCTGTGTGACACCAGGATAACACAGCATAGCACTCTCCCTAAGAAAAGAAGCAAAAGAGATCTGGATCTAAGGCAAACAAAATGGGGACTGCTATAAAAGTTATGAAATGTATGTAGGACTAGGAAGGCAGGGAGGAAAATTAGTAGTAAACTTAGATGTAAAATCAGCTTATTGGGGAGATGCAATCTTATTCTTCTCCTGGCTTTGCTCTTCTGTGTTGTTCCTGCTCAGTTATTCAGTGGAAGAAAAAGAGTAACGGGATGAAATTATAAGAGCCCCATAACAGAGGCTCAGCAGAGGTTAGATATCTGAAGATCCAGAAGTGGGGAAAAAAAAAAAAAAGTTATTTTTCTCAAAGCTTGAGATGGAAAATGGGAATGCAGAGGAAAATTGAAATAAAGCATTACATATTTTAAAATGTTTTTGCCACCATTGTGAGAAACACTTAGTTTGAAAGAAGCAGGCCACAGTTTGGAAATATACACCAACAGCCAGGCTGCCGAGTGAACTGTCAAGCTTTTGCTCAGTTCTTGCAAGTCTTTGGTTTAATGAAGTACGTGAAAATCAGAATGGAAACTCAAAAGTTCCTGTTCTTTCAGCTACTGAATCCGAAAACAAAAGTAAAAATAAAACCTGATGTAGCTATTATTTTTTATATAAACACAGCTGAACAAGTTATACTGGTTAAAAGGCTGTCTAGTTTTGTCTACTGTGCTGACAAGGCACTACTCCAGCACCTTGGTTTGGATAAGTACTAAAATACAGTGCAGATTCTTAACTACCAATGTAAAAGGCCTATGTGAACATCATAAAGCTCCATAGGGCCAAGTGCAAGGTCCTGCACATGGGTCGGGCAGCCCCAAGCACAGGCTGGGCAGAGAATGGATGGAGAGCAGCCCTGGGGAGAAGCACGTGGCTCCAGGGAGACTTTACAAAACCTTCCAGCACCTAAAGAGGGCCTGCAAGAAAGCTGGAGAGGGACTTTTCACAAGGCATGTAGTGATAAGACAGGGGGTAATGTCTTTAAAGTGAAGGGCAGGTTTAGATGAAATGTTAAGAAGAAATTCTTTATGGTTAGGGTGGTGAGATACTGGCAGAGGTCACCTGGAGAAGTTGTAGATGCCCCATCCCTGGAAGTGTTCAGGTCCAGATTGAATGGGGCCCTGAGCAACCTGATCTAGTTGCAGGTGTCCCTGCACATAGAAGTGGAGTAAGAATTAGAATGTTGAAGGTCCCTTCCAACCCAAACCACTCTGTGATCTATGATTCTGTGTTTTCCTCTTCAGAAACATGAACCTCTCCTTTGTAAGCAAAATACTCACATTATGGTTTTTAGATCTATGGGTATACCTACCCATTTAATTTGTTATTTGACAAAATTGAGCTTTTTATTGTAAATACTTCTACTGTTTTAGAGACATGTGTCCAGAGACAAAAATATGTTTAAATATATTTTCAAGTTACCTACAGTACTACTCTCTTCTAATATTATTTATATCTGTTAATACCTTAAAGTAGCTAATGTATAAAAATTAATTATCATTAATAATCCTAGCAGTATTGTTTTTGATATGTTCAATTAAGTTTTGATCATGCATTTTTAGATTAGAAAATACTAATTTTCATTAAAAAGTCATAACTGCAAGTATTTCACTTTAAATAATTAGGGCAATAGATGGGGGGAATTTGACCTCTTGCCTTCAAAATTCCCAGAATTTTATTTGTCTCTAAGATAAAAAAGCAAACATTTTGTCACATCACATCCTATCACAATATCACTAAAGCATTTGCTACTCTCCAAAACCACCTGACACTTATAGAGAAGCTAGTATAAGATTAACTGATTCTCATCCACTCCTGAAAAGTAATAAACAGGCATTTTTCATGGAGTGAAAATCGTAGGGAATCTCCCCAATTACAGGGTAGGAGAGAGCTCTTTCATCTGCTTTTATAGCCTGCCTTCCCTCCCCAGTGCCTTAACACCCGTCTATCCCAAGACAGAAAGATTTTGTTAATCATTGCAAATGGGACTGAAAAGACCCTCAAGAGACTGTACAGAACATCATTCCCTGCTTCATACAGAAGCAGCTGTACCAAAACCATTCAGAGGTTGCATATCTGAGAAATGGCTTGTGAGCATGAAAGACTTGTCTGTTTTTTCTAGCTAAATCAATTGATTTAATAAAAAAGTGCCGCATCTTTCTAGTCTTTTACATGCTTAGGCCATCATAGCTGTAACAACACAGCTGTTAAACCACTCCCCAACGATGCTTATACTGAAGAAGTACAGTTTCTATGAGTACCCCAGAGATTTTATTCCAGCACTTAACTAACACTAAAATCACAATTTTTTTCCTAAGCATCTTAAACTAAATTTTCCTTACTACAACATATGGTTCTATCATAATTTCTTGCCCAAACTGACGTGAACCTAAATTACAGTTTAAATTCAACTAACTTCGCAGCTAATCCTATATTTCTGATGATTTTTAACTTCTTTCCCTTTACTTTTCCTGTCTCTAGACTAAACAGTTATTCCAATCTTTTCTTGTAGGTGATGTTTTTACTCATCTGATCATCCCTTTCGCTCTCCTCTGGACTCTTAATTCTATCTGCAATTTTTTCTCAAGTATTCATCTCCCAAATGAGTGAAATACTCTAGCTGAGGACTTAGCTGAGCTGACCAGGACAAAAAGATTCATGTACCTCAGAAAAAACATTTCTATCCTTACACACCATTTTTACAACTGTGAAATGCTACTGACTCATGTTTAGCTTGTGAACCACCACATTTCCACATCCTTTTCTCCTTAGCCATTCCCCATGCTATATTTGAGTACATGATTTATTACTGACTAAAGATAAACCTTTGCACTAAACCTTATAGACTCATATCCTGGCCGGTTTTCTGGAGGTTGTGACTGTCGAAGATCACTCTAAATTTGACTTTTATCTTCCAGAGTGCCTGAAACCTGTTTGGTGACCTCTGCAGGCTGAATGCCCACATGCTCTGACCCCTCATTTGAGACGTTCATGAAATAGGGAACAGTTCTGACAGATCCTGTGGAGTCCCAATCTGAATGATAGTCCTCTCAGTATGCCACTCCAAAATCTCTAATGCCCAACTCCTTGCCCACAAAACAACTTCACCAAATTTTGCTTCTCTATAAATGGCCTGAAACAAGAAGAAAGCACAATGTTTATGGAATTATTCCTCTTTTTAGGACAAAGAGAGGGAGACTCAATCTGACAAGTGCACTAGGATTTCTCAGACTTCAGAAAAACACATTTTGGGGAAGAAAATCCCTGTAAGAGACAACGAGGTCAAGAAGAGCTGCTTTCCAAACAATGCTGCCCTGAGTGGAAGGTGAGAGCATAATATTTGAAGTTTCAGTGAAGGAAAGAGTTCAAGAGCATCATGACTCCCAGGGATCTGTACACTACCAAATGTAGCAAACAGCACCCAGGAAAGAGAGGCAATCACCCCAGAACTGCCACGTATTCAACTTCACTCTGTTTCATCTGAAGTGTTACAGAAGAGGGAGAAATGCTTTAATGGTGTTTTTCTACAGTCCTAAGAAAGAACAAAACTTGATTTTATGGGAGCACATGTTTTCAGCAAGCTAAACATACTGAAATGACCACCCTTCAGCATCAATACTAATACAGTTAAAGAGTGAGGAATAAATATCTAACTCATTTAGTGCATGCACAGATATTGCTGTTGAATACAGAGCAATAGCTCTGGTGCACCAGGCAGCACTGCAGTCACAGAACAAACAGATGATTGCAAACACCATGTTTTGCAGCCCTAGCTTCATATGGCTTGCATCATGCAAATTATTTGTGTTGCCTCCAGATGCAGCCTTAATTCAAAAGCATAGACAGTATGGTCCAGCCCTCATGTGACAAGTACCTGGGTACAGAATAAATGCATTGTTCACAAATGCTCGTACTGAAGACGTTCCACTGACATAGACTGCTAAGCACTGCCACCTCACTCAATTTTACACAGCCATCCTGCACTTGCCCTGTCGCTGCACACCAGAAGGAACCTCTCAGAGGAAAAGGGTAAGATTCAGAATAAGGTTTCAAAAAGGTAAAAGAGATACACTGGGTCTCTTGTGATTTTAGCTGCACACCTGTGAACCTGAGGGTTGCACTTGAGTGAATAGATCCTACCTGGTCTGTGCTGAAATGGTTGTATCACACACTGGCACAGGGGACCTTGGGGGTTCATAAATATTTGGGGTACGTTTAGCTGGCATTATGTTGGCATCATCTTTTCCACCGCACCTGTGCAACCCTGTAAGTCCATCAATTCCTGTTCTGCAGTTACCTATGACATATGTAATATGTTGACAGCAGTACCACACAGACAGGACTTGTTACAGAAATCTAAAAGTTCAGGACTCTGAAGGTAAGTTGAATTACATCTAACATGACTGTGAACAGCTCTGTGGGAGCTCTGAACTGACAGAGACATACTCCTAAAGCATTTCTGTCTCAGGATGTTCACCTGACTCCGGACTCTTAGTCAAATTCCTTGCAAAGCACCTTGACATTTTCATTCTCCATGCAGACCCAGAAGTCTGCATTAGCGTCACCTTCCTCTTAAAAAAAAAAGTGCCTACTTGGTACACACTAGGCTGCATATTTGTCATCATGTTCACCTTCTTTGCTTTGACCTCATAATGTTTGTAGAAATTCTGATCTGCCGTTTCCTAGTGGCAATTTGCATAGAGGGACAACAATGAAACTGCTTCCCTCAAAAGCAGCAGCTCCTGCTTCTGCTAACCAAGTATGGCTGTAAGTATATACATATATATATATATATATATACACACACACATACCTCTGACATATAAGTGACCTTTTGCACCAGCGGGTAGCTGACAGGAATTTAATTTCTGGGGCAAAGACATTTTTTTGCTTCTCACACCTTGTTGCAGCACTGCCCCGTTCTGAGCACCAGAAAGCGCTGAACTGCCACAGAGTCCTCCTATCCCACTTTGCCATGGCCGTGTGGTGACAGTGTCCACCAGCAGTGACCTGTCACAAACATGGCCGTTAGGCAGTAATTGTGTGGGAATGTTCACACTGGCAAATGTCCCGTTGCCTTTCTCATGGCCAAACCGATGCTGTCTGTGCTCTGCCTGTACCAGGGAAGCAGGCAGGAGCTGTCTGCTCTCCAGGTAGCCCCCTTCAAGTGGGAGCAGGAAGGGTGGAGCAAAATCCCACTTGTGCCATTCAGGCAGATTGGGTTAGCAGCTGATGAATTGTGGTTATCTGAGCTATAGCTTATTCCTCATGGGTAAGCCAACTCAAATTGAAAACATCAACACTCTTCAGCAACGACTTTGTGTGTGTGGACACGACTCAAATTAGAAGCAATGTCTGAGTTAGGACTATAGTTATTCCATAGTGAAGACAAGTCCATGTTATCCAACATCCCCTTCCTGGGCTTCAACTTTAATGGTTATTCAAACATTACTGTAAAAAAAAAAAATCCCTGGCTGACACTTCCTACCCAAACTTGGCAATTCCTTGAATTTTCCTCCAAAATCTGCTTTGTCCTAGCTGTCTCTGGGCACAAAGAGACACTCCCACATCCTTTACATTCCAGTTAGGGCTAATTGAACTCACATGTCAGCATGAGTCAGCAGTAATTACCAGGAATATTAAGGAAAGATTTGGCACTGGATTTTGATAATTCAATAGCAGAGCCCCATGTTCAGGGGGGCCTTAGATTGGATCAAACCCCTTAAAAACACGACAGCAAAAGCTGTATTGAGTTCTCTAGTCTCATCCAACTACATATGGGCAGTTCCTGATAGTGAAAGTGTCTTTACTATATTTTTTGATATACCTATAGAAAGGAAAATCTAATGGAAAAATCATTTCTGAGTACTAAATCCTCCTTGCTGGAGTTTAAATCTGTTTATACGCTGAAACCGATGAATCAATATTAGACTGGCTGGCTGGTTTTTGTAAGCACTCGCATTGCAAACAGGGCCTAGAAATGTATTTCCTCCTTGCAATTTCTTAGCAGAGATCTGAATCGATGGGAGGTTGAGGTAGTAATATACCTCCCCCCTCCCACAGCTCAGTTGAAATTAAAATCCTGAAACCACAACAACCCAACTTTTCCACATACGAGTGTTCGTTCCCCACCGCTCTTCCCAAAACATTCCCCCTCCGTACACCTTCACCCTACAGACTGTGTAGCCTTATACTTCCAGAGCCAGGGGCTGGAGGTGCTTACACGCTAGCCCAACACAGCACCTAAAATCCTAATCTTCTCCTCGAGCCTGAAGAACACCTGAATACACTTTTATGGTCAACTATGCCAAAAAAATCGGTTGTCACAAACATATCCGGGCGTAGAGACGCGGTGGACGCAGCAGTGAAAAGTAAGGAGTGTCTGAGCCTGTGCTCTGGCAGGGGATGCCGGCAGGAGCAACAGTGTTAAAGTCACCATCAAAACCTTAACTGGAAACTCTTTCTGGATCTTAATATCCACAGTATAAGGTACTTTGTTTGTCACGGAAATAAATTCTTGTTCTTGGTTGCAAATTAACCGAGTGTCTTGCCAGTGAATTTGATCTTGTCAGTCATTAAGTCTCTCGCTTAAATGAAATGATTTAGTCTTAGTCCTGAATCATAACACGCTCTACGGTTCATAGAGGAGAACTGTTTTATTTTATCTACTACAAACATATGTGCATCAACATTCTTCTCAACATACTACTTCTGAACCCAACCAGATCATTCAGTTTTATTTAAATCCAGTCCTGGTTGTCTTTTTGAAACCTCCAACTACCAAACGTCAAGCATATTCTTGGGTTTTTTTTCTGGTGGGTTTTGTTTCAGTTTTTTTTCTGGTTTAATAGTCCATCTCCTAGAAACTCACTAAATGACGCACAAACATTGTTTGTGTCTGTCTTCAGAAAAAAAAAAAAAAAGTTTTTTACATGATATCGCTTGGTTTTATGCTATTTAAATTATTCTTTTAAAAAGACATAAAACTACAACTTCACCTAAAGATGCACAAAATTCTTGTTTACTAAACAAAGTAACACGAAATCAGAAAGAGCACCAGAGCCTTTCATTTCTTTTTCGCCCTTCGGTATGTCAAAATGAAACACAACAAGAATCCGTAGCTCTCAAGTTATAAAACGCTGAAAATTATTTTCAGGGCAAGTACTGGCTGACCCTAAGGCAAACCCACCCTGTCCAGCTCCAAGCGAGTGCACCTGGGGCTCGAAAGAGGCAACGTGAAACTTTATTTCACTTGTTTTCCTCTCGAAAGGTCTCTCGAAGCGTCAGTGGAAAGGATGTGGCCAAGGTGCCGCGGCAGAGCCCTCCGCCGCCCCGGTTTCAGCCCTCGGGACAGAGAGGCACCGCTGGGGCATCACCCATCCGAGCGTCGGCCGGCACCGGCACCCCGGGGCTCTCGCCCGGGAGCTGCGGACCCGCACCGGCACCCGCCTGGGAGAAGCGCGGCGCGTCCGGCGAGGCTGCGGTCCCAGCGCCGCCGACACGGGCGGCGGGACCACCGCCCCCGCGGGGACAGCGAGGGGCGAGGCGGCCGGAGCCGGCAGTCCCCCGGTTCTCCCGCACAGCCCAGGCTGAAGCCTCTCCTGCCCGCCGCGAGCTCGCGGGATGCAGCGACTTACCCCTCGGTCCCCGCCA